>VWYP01025445.1:388118-707156 GCA_013400435.1 Pycnonotus jocosus | reverse complement strand
CACACACACACAGGTGGCTCTTTCTCTTGCGACACAGGGTGAGGCTTGCTGGAAAGGCTCCTGCTTCCCGCAGTTGTTTCTCTAGGGATCAGGAAACGCGGTGGAAAGCAGACCCCTTGCTGGAATTAAATTCTAGTGAAGTTCACTCTGTGAGTGCAGCTCCCTGGCATTTCTTGATAAATCACTTCAGGCCCCCAACAACATTTTTTAGTAGCAAAATCTTATTTCTGTACTACATTTGGGGAACATTACAACCCAGACTTGGAAGCCACTTTGTGGCTAATGTGCATTTCCACTGCAGGTTTAGCCAAATTCCCACTCCTTGGTGACTTCTATTGCAGGACATTTGGGTCTGGCACAGAATCCCTGTGCCCTGCAGTAGGAACTCCCTGACTGAAACAGATACTTGCTAAGATGTGGGGCACCTCTGGATGTGTGTAGTTTTGACTTCAAACTGTTTCTCAGCTGTTTTTCACCTGTTCTTGATTTTTGGTCTAGCACTGATTTTAACGTGTTTGCTGCTATCTTTTACCTGGTGGTATTTTCCTCCCGTGGGAGAAAGCATCAATGTTTTAAACATATTTGAAGGAAAAAAACAGAAACTGAGAGTTAAGCTCTCTCACTCTCTCTCAGCAACAGGGTCTCTTTCCTATTCTGGATGGTCTACACATGCTTCATTGCTGTTTATAATTTTATTCTGAATAAAATTAGATGAAGACCCCAACCTGCCAGGCCTGAGGCAAGCAATTTACGGCTTGAATTGGCCAGCACATGCCAGACATTGCTCGTAATACTGATTCTTCTTTGCCAGCACTGTTTGATTAGAATGCAGGAGGGAGATGCACCAGTTAATGATGGCAAATGCTGTATGAAAAGGTATATTTCAGAAAGGGAAACAAAGCACAGCTCTTCCAAGTGGGAACTGGGTAAAATAAGGTTGCAGAGCTCAGCCTCAGTGGTCGCTTCCCTCCCATTTCTGTCTGCTGGCTTTGGGCAACATGAGGGGTGATTCACAACTTGGAACTTGTATCCCCCTCACCAACCCCCTGTCTCTTTTTCATCACTGGTCTGGCAGGGGAAAGGCTTCCCACATAATCCTTGAGCCAAATCCTGCTGGAAGTGCTCTCATGGTGGTTTCATCCCAAATATCTTAGCTTCTATACCGCCTTCTGTAGTTAAGAATTGCTAAAATTTTCTGTTTTCTTTATAAAATGCATCTCTTGATAGGCACAGTGAATATGGAACTGGGAGCAGGACTATGGCCTGAGAAACAAAAAGTCCAGTATTGCACAATTGGTTCACATTTTTTCTAAAGATTTCGTTTGCAATGCTCTCCTGGAGTTAAAGCAAATTCACTGCCAAGTACAGTAACTGAAGTATTCAGTAAGTGTAATTTGTTGTACTTGATACTTCTGACTGCAGAGGGATAACATTTTTTACAATCTTTTTTTATAACCGTGTGGTAAAGAGGTTCAATAAAATCTTTTTTCTGGGTTTTTTTTTCTTTTTTTTTTTTTGTTCAGGATTCAAATATGCTGTGTGACTGGTCACCAGTGTTAAACAATATGGTTTCTATTCCCTACCTAGATTGTTTTAGAGGCCAGGACTATCTGGGAAATTTAGGAAGGCTCTGAAAGGAGATATAGGGAGAGAGTAAATTTTAGAAAATTCATCAGTTTTCCCTCCTCTTGCAAAAGAAATTACCTCATATAATGCTGAACATGTGCAGTTCAGACTTGAAAATACCCACACTCCTTCTGTGCTTGCAGATACACCTTCCAAGATGATGCTTTACTCGAAATATCTACCCCAAGTCCTTCCTTGTACATGTATACCTTGAATTTTTTATTGCAAAAGGTGAATTTACTCATCTGAAATATAAATGCTAACTTGAAGGTTGTTTACTTTCATATGGCACATACTTCAAACTGCTTTGCATATTTACTGGTTCTCTGATTGGGGTTGTCTGCTTTCTATCATGGTGTGGCTGGCTAAGTACATCACTTCAGGTGTGCAGGGGGCATTAAAGGTTTCAGGAGCCCAAGGGCCTCCTTGGTTGCTGGGAACTTCAAACCTCACCTAGCTCAAAGTTTTCTCATTGACTTTTTGCTGCCACAAAGAACAATGATAGATGGAAGCAACTGAGGCCCTTTGATACAGTGTCCAGAGAGAAGTCTCCAAACTGGTGAGAAAGTCAAACAGGGGCAGACTATTGTCTCCTGAGATTCCTATCTTCTGTGTTTTTCTGCTAAAGTATGTGTGTTTAATGCTTGAAGGAGAGGAGACATACCATGTGCTTGTAGGTAGAGGACCTATCTTTCTTCTCTACCACCCATCTCTTTATCCTGCTTTTGTGCACCCTGATACGCAGGCTAACGAGTTTTAAAACACATCCTAAGATGTATCCATTAGATAGTAAGATTAACACTCAAATTCAAGCAAGAGTAAAGTCAATAAACTAAACTGTCAGCCTGTCCCAAAAACCTTATCAAAACAGTTTGCTCTCTATGGCTGGAGGCAACTTTATATTTCATCTTAAAATACAAGTTCTGTGACTTCTCCTTCCAGAGACTGCCTAGGATACTAAAACTCACAGATTCTATTAGGGTGTTATTTCTAAATCTACCAGTCAACTTAACAAAAACAAAACAAGCAAAAAAACCAACCAAATCCAAAACAAAACAAAAAGACACCTATATTTTGATTGTTAAGTCCTGTAGCCTGCATTTATGACTGGTGAATATGATGTTTATTAACCTCGAAGCAGTAACTACTTCGCTTTCAAGCAATTTCATAGAATCATAGAATCATTAAGGTTGGAAAAGATCTCCAATATCATAAAGCCCAGCCTTCGACTGAACATCACATGACCCCAAACTGTATCACAAAGTGCCACATCTCCTTGTTTATTGAATACCTCCAGGGACTCCACCATTTCCCTGGGGAGCTTGTTCCAATACTTAACCACTCTTTCAGTGAGGAAATTTTTTCCAACCGGAACATTGCCTGGTATAAAAAGCTTTGAAAATTTCTGCAGCATGTATGCATGCAGCCAGCATTGCTGTATAGGATAGTTTTCCATAGCTTCACAGAACAGATAAGGAGCAGGTTCATTTTGATAAAACCTCTAGAAACACAGTATTGTTGCCATTGGTCTTTTAATGGTAGCTGGCTCTGACTGCTGACTGTCTATAGTAACACTGCATCAAGTTCAGTGACCATGGATAAAGTTTAAAAGTCCGTGTTTCATTTATTTAAACTTGAATAAATGTACTTAAGATATAAGCCACCCTTAGCTTTGTATTTTTTATCGTGAAAATATATTTATGCTTCAAATAAATATTTTCCTCAAAATACACAGACTGCCACAGAACTTCAGCTGTAAGGATAATACATACAAGCCCTCAAAAAGTGAGACAAATAACAAATAAGAAACATGCAGTGCTGAGAGTCAAGTACTGAAAAATATAACCTCAATAAACCTTGCTTTACATAACCAGCTGTTGGAAAAGCATTTCACATGTTGAAAAAGAGATTGAATAACAAAAGCTGAATCCATCTGCCTTTGCTACTTATACAGGTAATCTTCTGGGGGCTCAGATGACTTAAATACTGTGTTATATAAACGAAATTGGAAGTTTAAACACCCTACGTGGGTTTCACAACCTTTACAATATTCTAAATGTTTTCTCAAATAAATCATTTGGTCAGCCTAGAATGTTGTATCATCAAAAATTACATATTTCAAATGAGGATTTGGTTCAAAACCTAAAAAAAAATCTCTTCTGCGTATCAGGTAATAGAATACATAAATTAAACTCTTTGAAAATTGTGAAAGAAGGAGAAACTAGTAAGCATGCATATTATCTGTGCCATAAATTCAGTGGCAATACAATGTGTGGTATGAATGAAATCTATTATCAAAATGTATTTCCTGGGTAGCAAAGCAGAAAATGTGTTATAATTTGCTGGAACCAGCATAAGTATCTTCCAAAGATTAAAACAATCTACAAGGGGACCTTCCTGTGTCTAATGGGACTATGTGTTTAACAATTTTTCTTTCCTCATATTGGTATTTGAACTGGGCCACATACATTCATCTTAAGGTGATAGTTTAGAACCTATTTATGGACACTCATCCTGTCTACAACATCTTGTTTTAATTAAAACTTGATCTTGAAACAGACAGAAGGATGGAAGTGGGGGACACTGTTGTACCAGCTACTGATGATCTATTAAATTTTTTTCTGCCCTGTGAATGGCAGGGGAAAGCTTACAGGAAAACACCAGCACAGAAACACTGCCCTGAAATCCTGCAAAGGCTCCCTCTGTGGCAAGAGAAGGCAGACACCTCCTCCCCTTCCACTGGCATCACATGCTGCCCTGATTTGAACTGAGTTTTTGCTCTGCAGGCCCTGTTGTTCACATGCTTTTTGCCTTTTTACACAATGCTTTTTGCCCCACTTCTCTGGGTTTTTCAAAGTGTGAAACCACTGTCTAGTTTAGAACAAGTTTTGCACTTCAGACTTTTATTTATCAAAGGTCTTTGTGGATTTCTGCTTTGAATGTGCTTCTGGAACACTGATAGGCTCTTCTGAGTGTCTCTGATCTCACCCTAGCTAGTTTGGGATATTTCATCTACTCCTGCATCCCTCCATTCTACCCAGCAACTCCAGTTCATGTCTCCCAGTCAGAGTGAACTCAACCTTCCCAGTAATACTGCCACTTCTTTCCACGGGTCTCCTCCCTGATATGTTACCTCTGGCTGACTCCCAAATCCCCTGGGTGCCCATTGAGGAGAACTGAGATCTCCACATTTCTGCCTGGCTGAGACTGACACATGTGGATGTGAGCAGGGTCAGGGATGAGGTAAAATAGGAGGAGGAAAAATTGATAGAAACATCAAAAGGCCTAAAAAGATAATCTGTACATTTACAGCTATGGCACCCCCTTTGCAAGAGAAAACACCTTACTTCAGGCTGCACATGGTGCAGTTCACACTTTAAAATAGTTGTGCTCTTTTGAAAAAGGCAGGGAGATCTGCCTTGGGGCATCTGGAAACTCCCTCTGATTGAACTCCATTTCCACACAAGCAGACAGTACTTTAATATCTAGTGACCCTCTGCCCTCTCAAGTGAGGCTGAAATCAGCCAGCTGGTTCAAAACCCACTGGAGAAATGGTGGAGAAAACTTGCACAGTACAAATGCAAAATAAAACCCTCAGCACTGCTGCTGTCAGTGCCTTCACCAAGCATCGTCAGTGGGAAGCAAGGGGATTAGGGAGGACTGCCCTGAGCTGCTGAGCACAAGCCTGGCCTCAAAACCAGAGCTGCACCTCATGACAACAGGCACTCAAAGCTGCAAAAACACAGAATACACACTCCATACCAGGCCTGAAGAATGGAGAGACATTTGAGCATCTCTACTCTCACTCCTGGGAGTCCTGCTGCTCCAGGCCCCACAGCCTCTCCTTGCCTTGCGCTGTTGTCCAAGGTCACAGCAGTCACCAGCTGACCTCGCAGCTCCTGCATCCCACAGGTGTGGGGTCTCACCATCCCAACCCTCCTTGGCAATGGCACCCATCCCATGCTGACCCAAGTGCTCTTGTCTCCTCCTTCTGCCTCCTACATTACCCAGACTGCGGTATTCCCTTCTGCATGGACACACACTCTCACATTTCCTTCCTCCATTTTTCTGTCTCTGAAGTTGGACAATTTTAATGTTTTTATGTTAATTGCTTTTGAATAACAGCCTTTCTGGAAAACAAAAGGTTTCCCAGAGTACTGGTTTCTTTGGAAATGTTCCCATAGCCAACTACAAGCTGAAATAATAACAGTAATAGGAAAATTTCCACATAAGACTTGTTTTTCAACAATTGTGGAGTTCTTTTTGGTTGTTTGGGATTGGTTTGTTTCTTGACATTTTCAAGCCAGTTTTCCCCTTCAGCCTCCCAATCCCCCCCTCCTGCCAGGACAAGGGCACAAAGCAGAGTCCTGTTGCAGCTTGCTTCAAGAGAGGGAGAGGCAGTGACCTTGTTTACCGAGAGCAACCTCAGTGTGTAAGAGCAAAGAGCTGTGTGGAGAGGCTGCCTTGGCTGGCATTCCTCTCTTGTTAAAGACCACAGGAAATTATGGACGTTTCTAAACTGGAAAAATTTGCAAGCAAGCTTGAGCTAACCACAAGAAAATAAAGCACACGGCAAGAATCACAAGGCTTATGGCAGAAGAGGAAAAGCTGACAACTTTTGATTCATGTGCTGTTAAAGGTTATGATGCTGCCATCTAACATTATGGAAATAAAGCCACTGTCTTGAACACTAAGCAGGTAGCTGCTTCAGCAAAAAAAAAGTGCAGGGTTTGCTCTTTTTCATGTATTTGTATGTGAGCTGGTGGTGCAGTTGGGCTGGTCTCAAAGAGACAGTGACACAAGGCTTGGAGAGGGCCAACTCGTATGCAGAGCGCTACAAGCCCTCGCTTACTTCCCTGGAGCCAAACCATTTGGAGTACAAGCCTGCTAAAGTCTGCCGTAGTCTGACCCATCTCCCTGAACTTCTGGAGTCTTTTAATGTCCCCTTCCACCTTTAGAAAGTGAGGGTCCAACAGGCAGGGGCACAGAGCCAGCAGTCCCATTACAATCAATGCAAGTGGGTGAAAGATGAACAACCACATGGACACAATCCTACCTTTTTGCCTTTTGCTGTGACAGTCACAAACTTGAAGATTTTCCTTTCAGTTGGTTCTTCTCAGCTTGTCCTGTCTTCCTCTGTTACACTCCAGTTTCACAGACTTCTTAAAAATAAAAAAAAGAAAAATCATTTAAAAGGTGTTCTAAAGGAAGGCATACATTACACACCATCTCATTTCCACGTAGGATTTTTCTCACAGCACGCACATGTTTGTTAACTACTAAAATATCACAAAGAGTACAACCATCTCATATGTTGTGTTGGCAGAAAGAGAGGAAAAGCATTTCAAATCTTAGCTTCCACCAGTGACTGGCACACTTTGGGGCTTGGCAAGGAAAGGAACTACTGAACAACCTTCTGCCAGTGCAGAGATTTCCCTTGAGCTGGCACTGGCATGGCTGTGCTGGGGATTGTCTGCACATGGGGATGCCAGGAAAGAGAGGAGAAATCATAGAAGGAAAAGACCCTTAAGAATATCTAGTTCCAAACCCCTGCCATGGGCAGAGACACCTTCCAGCAGAGCAGGTTGCTCAGAAGGAAGAAGGTTTTGCTCATGGGCCCGTCTTTGTACCAGTGATCCCAATGCACCCACAGGGTGGAGGAAGATAAAGTAGAGAAGCACAGTGGTACTTGATGCTTTGCAAATCCTTACCTTCTGACAGGGCTGAAGGGCTTCACAAAGGTTTCCCAGCACACTGCCACATATGGGTGCTGGAAAGAAAATTTCTGCATCCTCCACCAAACTTTTCTCATGACCAATTCTCTTAAATCACAGAGGGCATTAAAATGAAAGCAGAAAGGAGCCCAAAGGGGAAAAAAGGACAGGAATACTTGCAAGATGAAAGAGAGAGCAAACTGGCAAGCAACAGCTGTTACCAAATAAGCCCAAAAGGCTGCAGCTGCTCATTTTTCTCTAGGCTTAAAGCAATAGCTTGCAGGAAGGCTGCTGGAGCTTTGCATGAGGCCAAAGAGCCAAGTAGGGATCATTGGTTATTTTCAGTGTGGAATGTCAGCACAAACACAAAAACCAGAAGATAACATAGAATGGTTTGGGTTGGAAAGGACCTTAAATATCATTTAGTTCTAGCTCCCTAACCATGGGCAGAAACACCTTCCACTAGATCAGGTTGTCCAGGGCTTCATCAGCCTTGAACACTTCCAGAGTGGGGCATCTACAGCTCCTCTAGGCAACCTGTTCCAGTGCCTCACCTTAGAGTGTTTTTACTCCTTTTCCAAAAGTGTTTTCTGTGTTCAGTGATAGCCTTGGTCTGCCTGCTAGGTAAAACTTACATGAGGTTTGTGAAGCTGCCTGTCTTGATTCCATCTACAGTGAAAATGCAGCAGACATCCCTGTGAGTCAGGTGAAAACATGGTTTCTAAGATGGGGTTCCATACAAACGGTATTTTGAGAGTAAGCCATTTGTTTGAGAGGAGTTTCCATTTCCTTAGACATCCAATGTTTGCATTGTGTTAAAAAAGAGACAAACAGCTTGCTGTGAGGCTGCAGTGCTTGTTTGACACCTACTGCCTGTGTGTGCATCCAGACTTGAGTGCTGACAGAATGGTCAAGCACAGGAGGATCACCTGTGTCTCACCTGCACCTGCTGCTGGGAATTGTGTTAGAACAGCAGCCAAAAAGCCCTCAGTAAAAAATTCCTCTCCCATAACTACTGACCTATGTTGTCTGCTTATTCCAGCAGAAACTGGGTATGGACGGACAGACAGACAGAGATGCCACAGGACCTAGTATGGTTTTTACAGCAGACTCTTCACACAGACATCAGGGTCTATATTCCCAAAGGTACTCAGGCATCTTGTACACACTGCAGTCACAGGGGTCAGCTTCCCTATTCCCATAGTGGCTTTCTCCTCTCAGATCCCAAAACCCAGGGGGTTGATATCAATGTATATCTAACATTTTATGTCTCTGAGTCTCATTTGCAGTAAAGGTAGATCCTCAAGATATGAAACAGGTAGGTGAAAGTTGGAGGGAAGAGTCAACTGAAATGACAAATATTTGGGAGCTTGAGTTTATGAGCTTACAGCTGCTGAGTAAAAAAGCTTTATTCATTCAGAGATGGAAAAAAATAAACAGAAAAATCAATACACTGTCCCTCTATGCTGCACATACCCGGATTAAAATAATTAAAATTATTTCTCTGCCTCCTGTGCAAATTTAACAAAGCATAGATGGACTGTGCTCTTCTACTACTATGGAATCATGGAGGAGGATGAATTAGTGTCAGAGACCGAAATGGGTGAAGTAGCCACTTCAGCTCTGCAAGCTAGCACAAAGCAGTGTGAGACAAGCACCAGCCATGTGAAAGCACCAGGCTGCCTCCTGGCTGAGTCAAATTCCAGCATGCAGAGGGCACAGAGGGACTGGCTGCTGCTGCTGCAGATGGATCTGCACAACAGAGATGCACAATCACTCAAGGCAGGGAAATACTTGTTGGGCCTGGAGACATGGAGAGATCAAGAGCAGAGAGGGACTTCAGCATAATGATCTTCATCATTGTAGGATTTTGCCCAATATCTCTTCCACTTGCCAAGAGAAGATACAGCCAACTCAAGTTATTTGAGTTGGGGCTGCCTACATGCTGTCAGCGAACTGTTTGAAGTTCTTGCTATTGAGGGATAAGCAGCTTTTATGCAGAAAAACCTGGCACTTCAAAACTTTTAAAAATTCAGACATCACACAAGGAAGTCTTTAAAAGCTGCCACTGATAGAGATTTTGTGTAAAGAACAACTGCTTTTCCATCAAACAGCAGGGAGGTAAAGAAATTACACTCTCCTCTCCTAGTGTGCTGAAAGCAGCTATGGGCTAAACCTGTCAATTTAAAACAGAAACCAAATGTAAATGCAAAAATCCAAAAATGTGTTGGATGACATACGTATATAAAAAAAGGTTTTCAATAATTTCTACTAATTATTATTGTATATGGAAAGTAATGAGTGCTCAGCCCTCTGAGACTGAGTTACTGAATAGTCTCAGCTTTGGACATCCACACAACAGCGTGTTATTAACCATTGTCTACAGGCAGCTTGAAGAGTGCCACAGTACAGATAACCCTGAACAGCTCTCCTGCACACTTTCAAACATGTGGAGAGCAAGCAATATCTGCTCTCTGCTCCCACCTTACTGGAAATCAGTCCTTTATTAGTCTGGGGAAAGCCCAAATCTTTTCAAGGACACACATGAATCATGTTCCACCTGTGTGCTATATATCTATTCTGCTGTTTGATTTACTGCACTTTCACTTAGCATCAACAGTATTCACATATTGCAAACAGGAAAACTGAGTCAGGAAGTTTGGGAACTTCTTTTATGTCATGGATTAAAAAAATACTTAAAACAGCACATCAGTTACTGTATTGAACAACAGACTAATAAATTCTAGAATTGCATATGCTATATAGTAAAATTTAACAATGCCTTATTCTTTAGATTAAGTGTCTCCTCGCACAAAGTACACCCTGAAGCGCTCAGCAACAATATTTTTATCATCTATCCAGGTTCTTATATGGCTCCCATCACTGCAGCACCTGCTTTTATGGTAGCTGTGAAATACAGAGCCATAGAATCTAATATGGAATCAGAACCAGGAAACATTGTTTGTCCAACTACTATATAAGCCAACAAAGAAAACTAAACTAGAATTCCAATGAGCTCCAAGCTCTTTTTATGATGCTGGATCAGTTGACTTTTACTTCATTGATCACAAATTGCTATTGTTAAGATTAAGTATAAGAATCATCTGGAAGAAAATCACCATTTTGTGAGAGACTTCATTTTGCAGAGAAGGAGGGAAGAGTGTGATTCCCATTTCTTCTCCTACAAACCCCTCAAAACAGAGAATATTTGTCTTTCTGTCAACCATCAATTGGTATGAGTCACTCCTAACTTTGCTTCTGAAAGAAACCAAGAAAGGAGAAATGAGAAATGTGCACAAGAAAGTAAGTGCACGTACATCCCATCTGTTATGACCTGCCTCTCAGAACAAAATGGTATTATCTCCTCAGGGAAGGACCACTTCATTTTGCTCCCACAGTCATTAACATCTTCACAAAGTAAGTACAAGAGACAGCATTGGGCATTGTTTTGTACTCTGCGGGGATATGATTGATGGTACAAGACTGTGGAAGAATCAAGACTGTGAGAACATAAAGCTTTCATATGACCCTTTCTCTTGTGAATGGGGTGCACTTTAGTAATGAACATGCTCAGGTATTCTAATCTCAGACAAAACCAGGATTTTTACCTCTGAGGAATCATTCATGTGAACAGGATGAGGCAGCCAGTGCCGGGGGTTGAGGTGCAGCTCTGCCTGCAGCTGCAGCACAGCAGAGAGGGACCTGCTACAGACTGCAGGTGCGCAGGGATTGTGTGGAAACTACCCTCAGAGATGAGAACAAAGTGCATGAGAGGTAAAGTGGGGTGATGGTGTCCCTTTGGCAACAGGGAGGAGTAGGGAACAGTATGTGCCAGAGGGAAGGGAGGTTGGTAATAAAATGGACATGATATAAAATCAGCCTGGGAACACTGATTGCCCAGAGAGGAACAGCTGCCATGCTTATGGAGATGCATTAAGACTTCCCCTAGGAAAGGTTCCCCAGGAACCTCCACAACAGACAGGCTGCAGCAGTAGGTCAGTGGAAACACAGAAAGTTCCCCTTCCAGATTCACCTCACTCAGCCATGGATGATTCCCACAAGTGACATTACTTTGTCAAGGATCAGTCTCGGCTTTCAGGAGTGTCTCAGACAAACTCTTGGTCTGCAAAACACAGGAAGTCTAAGACAACAAGAGAGAGAAAGAGCCACCCACCGAGCAAACATGAGGTCTGGCCCAGAAGGTGTTTAGCAGGGAACATTATGACAGGTCAGAAAACATGCAGAAGTAAACATGGGGCTTGAGACAGAAGCAGTGTTTGTGCTGTAAATGCTGGATTTAGGTCTGTGTTTCAGACAAGACATCTCTCATATGCTGTAGTGAGCTCTAGGGCGACCAGCCTGCACATGGCATCTGTCTTACTTGATTAAAATAGAGGCAAGAATCTTCTTAGCTCATCCACTGAAGTGTCCAGGAGCAAGTGGAAAAGGAGGTGTTCCTTCATAGGAAAGATATCTCTCTGACAGTGTCACTCCACAAAGATGTCAAAATGAGACAGGGAAAACACCTGCAGTGGTGTCTCTTCTCTGTTTCTGAGGCAGGGGAGAGAGCAGGAGAAAGGGCTGACAGATGCCCTTTTGGAAGCAGCTTCCCTGTGTCTGAGTTACCAGGCCACCCATGGATGTAGATGATGCCCCTGCTGACAGACACTGCTGAAGGGTGAAGCCAGGGAAGGAGGCCCAGGTTCTGCAGCACCCAAGATCACCCAGAATCAAGCACTCAGGGTGGGAGAGCATAACAGAAGTCCAGACCCACTCTGGCTGTCAGAGTTCCCTTGTCTACAGAATTAGGTCCCACCTCTGCTCCAGGGCTCTGAAGGGTTACACTTAGAAACAGCCCTGCACAGGCAAGGGGGCAATCTATACAGTTTACACAGGCCCAAAAATTAACACTTCCTATTCCTTAGCTTGTTTTTGAGGCTTTATTTGGCACCCTAAGTGGCTGGAGGGTGACTTCCTCTAAGGCTCTGGTGCTCACCCTGTTTACCCCCAGTTCTGATGTGGCAGCTGCTGGGTGGGTGCTTTGGGGAGGGAGAAGCTGAGGAATTCCATCTCCACTGCAAAGTGACTGCATGGTGGAGAGAAAGCACATGGGGATTAGGGCCATGGGACTTCAGGGACTCTGATGCTTGTATGGTTTGGGTGACTGCTTCTAGACAAGAACCTGTTTCAGGAGCAGTGACAGGACCTCCCTCCTGCCCTTCACTGGGTCTGGTCTCTCTCTCAGCCACACCAACTGGGAAGAGTCTTTTTCTGCCCTCAGGTCTCAGCATGGGTGACAGAGGGGGCACCAAGTGATAGAAGTTCCTACTTTTTCCAGAGCTTGGCTCAGGAGGTAAAAAAAAAATCAGAATCCCTGGGTCTCTCTGCTGTCCTCTGATGCTGGCACCTCTCCTCCCTGGAGAATTCAGGGAGGGGAAAAAAAAGATCAAAATAGTCTGGCTAAGCCTGTGTGTCTTTTTACCACAAACACCTTCAGTTCTGTCCTATGCAGTTGCTTTCACAGCTGGAAAAGGAATATTTTTTTACCTTAAATAAAAAGAAAAAAACAGTTGGACTGTTTTCAGTGTGCTCTAGGGAGCTTCAGGAAGCCACAAGAAACTAAAATGCTCTCCATCACACCTCTGGCACCTCTCCACAGCTCCCTGGGTGTCACTGTGAATTAAGTTATGTTGGCTACACTTGTAATTTCTTGCAGGACACAACTCATTTGAAGTAAACACCTGGAAAAACTCTGGCTTTGGTAGTAATTAATAGAGACATCTTTATGGTGAAGCCACATATTCTTCCCTCAGGCCTGGCCTGAGGCATTCTGCCTCAGTGTGCCTGGACCATGCTCCAGATTTTGAGGAGACCCTCAAAAGACACTTTCTACTGCCTGCCTCAAAGGCTGGACGAGAAGATCTAAGCGGAAGCTGAAACCTGTGACAGAGACTCTGTTTCAGTGCAGGAGATGTCAGGTTCAGAGCCCTGCAAGGGCACAGGCAGGAGGGAACAGAAAGCATTTGTCCCCTCTCTATAGAACACTCCTCAGCTATCAAACATTTCCTGTGATGTTCTCCGACCAGAACAGCCAATCTCTCCCGTAAGCTGGGAGACCAGTATGGTCCTTCCAGGCAGTTTCTCCTCACTGGCTCTTCCCATGAAGAGCCCAGCTCCTTCCTCTGCCTTCCTTCAGAGGCCCTGTGCAATGTCCAGAGAAGTTCTTTGGGGTTTGTTGTCTTTCCCTGCTGGTGTCCCCACATGGCAGTGGCTCAGGCTGTAAGCCATCCCAGCCCCAGGAGCAGCCTGCATAGGAGCACAGACAAGACTCTTTTGCAAGGACAAAACACAGCAACCAAAGGCTCTGAAGAATTCATGTGGTTTATTCCTGAGGAAAGGTGAGACAGGGAGACGTGGCCATGACTACTCTCTTTCCATGTGGATATTCAAGTAGAGAAGGTTTCCTTCCCTGTGCAGATGTGTGGACAGGGTGGTTAACATGGCCTTCACTAAGACAGGGCTGGGGGACTGAGCACTTTACATGTTCTTCCTCTTTTCTTTACATTATTTTAAAGAGACAAGTGTTTAATATACTGGGACTGACTCTGACCTTATACCAGTACAACTTGGACTTAACTGACATGTATTTCTATTTATACTGGAAGAAGAAAAAACAGAATCACTTGCTACTCCTAGCAGCACTACGAAGATGGGAAGAAAAAGGACTGTGAGTGCTCTAAGACTAAGTTGTCATAGCAGCATAATTACATTTGAGTCTACTTTGTACAAAAGCAGACTGCCAGAACCTCATTTTGGAGGGAGAATTGCTGTCAGGAGAAAAGGGGAGGGCTGTGCTGCTCTGACTAAATTGTGTTAGACAGCAAACAGCAAACTGGATCTGCATCTCCCTACAAATGAACCTCCTTGTATGAAACCTAGCAGGCCATTTTCATCTGTTGTAAATTCAGAAAGAGATCACATGAAACATTTCTTCATGGAGTTTGAGGGAAGTATATCAAATTTTAAACTACAGAGCATAACAATCTATTAATTATAGATGCAAGCAGTGTTTTCCAGAGGTTACATTGTCACTGAATTAAAATTTAAACAATGATGAATTGGTGAGATAAGTAACTGTTGAATAAGTAATTTCAGTAATCATGTAAATGATGGTTTCCCTGAGCATCACCATACAATCCCTTTTTTAGGTGCTCTGATTGTGTAAAAAATATGCAAACAGAATATCCAGAAAAAGACAAATCAAACCAAAATACAGTCTAATTGCTTATTCTCTGGTATGCATGTAGGCTGGCTGCTCACTGCAGGTTTTCATGACTAACCTCTAAGTGAGATTTCTCATGGATACCAGCTCTGGCAATTTTGTACACCTTTTTGCATCTTGGCAAACTATTCTAAGGAGAGACATTTTCCCACTGTAACATGGCCATATCCACACCACATGCACAGTGTTTCTTGGAGGTTAGGAGACTGGCTTTGTTCCAAACACCTAAAATGAGCATCTCAAAACCTGGCAGTGGCTGCTGGGGTGGAGGCTGCAGGCAGCACACTCCCTTTTTTTTTCTGACAGAGAGCCTCACACCCTCCTGCACTGGTAACCCTGAGTCAGCAGAGCAGGACAATGGATATTTGATGCTGTCAGGGCAATTTCTTTCAACGACTTTAAAATCACAGAGTCACAGAATGAGAATCATAGAATGGTAGGAAGGGACCTTAAAGATCAACTAGTTCCAACCCCTCTGCTGAAGGTAGAGATGCCACCCTCTAAACCAGGTTGCTTGAAGTCCCATCCAACTTGACCTTGAGCACTTTCAGGGATGGTGCATCAGCTTCTCTAGGAAACCTGTTCCAGTGTCTAACCATGCTCACAGTAAAGAATTTCTTCCTAATATCCAATCTAAACCAACTCTCTTTCAGTTTGAAGCCATTCCCCCTTGCCCTAACATTGCACAGCATTGCTAAAAATTCCTCTTCATCTCTTTTTACACCCCTTTTAGGTACTGGAAGATGCTATAGGGTCTCAATAGAACTTTCTTTTCTCCAGCCTGAACAACCCCAACTCTCTTGGCCTGTCTGCACAGGAGAGGTGCTCCTGCCCTGTGTTGATCACCTCAGTCCTCGCCTGGACTCACTCAGAGTTTATGTTTTGTGTGATTAACTTGCAAATTGTCCTTTTTTAAAAAAAGAAACAGACAAGAAGAGACATATTCTACTTTATTTATATTTTTTATATATGTATATATAATATATATATTCTATTTATATTCTAATTATATTCTATTCTATAAAAAATAGAATACGCTTCAGATGGCACAGGATTACTAACCAGAAATAAGCAGACATACAATTTCTGCAACAACCTGGAGCAGAAGAAAGCAAAACTATACAAAGTCCGAAGTTGAAGGTCAGAGAAGTAAAATAGGGGAGGCAATGTCAGCAGTAAGCAGAAAGAATATATTTGCTAGCAGAGAAATTATTATAGCTACCCAAAACTTTCATCCAGAGTAAAATAAAATTCCTCAGTAAACTTTATTTTTCTTTCATTTGACACCATTATTTCTTTGTCAGAATATGAAGACTTTTTTTGGTTGATGGTTTGTATAACCTTTCTGCTTTGCTTGTGAGGAAAATCTTCATCTTGAAAAAAGGTATAATTGATGTGGTGTCTGAAAACAGCACCTATCATATGCTGAAATAATATTTCTGAATCATAAGGAGCTTCATTCATCTCCAGAAGACATTTGTGCTGAAGCTTCACTGTGACCATCTGAATGTCAACATCATTAAAAATTTTGCAGCCACTTAAAGTTTACTTTCCAAAGAGAAGTGTCCTACCAATCTTTCTTCCTATCTTGATGGCTGCATCTATATTTCTGAACAGTCAATATTGTCTGTGCTGTATTTTATTTTTGTTGTAAACACTAGATAAAATGAAAATGCTATTAGTTTTCTCTTGAATTTGCCAGTCTGGGAAAATACCCTGACTCACTTTCCAGATAAACATTCACATTAAAATACATCTTATGGGCTCCTACATTTTTATTCTTGTCATTTTACAGTCATTAACATTATCTACCTCTGAGTTAAACTTCTTTTCCTTAGGAGTGACATTCAAAAAACTTCAGAAGTTTTGGTTGGTTGGTTTTTTTACAAAACATGGAGCTGGAGCTTCCTGATTGNATCAACTAGTTCCAACCCCTCTGCTGAAGGTAGAGATGCCACCCTCTAAACCAGGTTGCTTGAAGTCCCATCCAACTTGACCTTGAGCACTTTCAGGGATGGTGCATCAGCTTCTTTAGGAAATCTGTTCCAGTGTCTAACCATGCTCACAGTAAAGAATTTCTTCCTAACATCCCATCTAAACCAACTCTCTTTCGGTTTGAAGCAATTCCCCCTTGTCCTAACATTGCACAGCATTGCTAAAAATTCCTCTTCATCTCTTTTTACACCCCTTTTAGGTACTGGAAGATGCTATAGGGTCTCAATAGAACTTTCTTTTCTCCAGCCTGAACAACCCCAACTCTCTTGGCCTGTCTGCACAGGAGAGGTGCTCCTGCCCTGTGTTGATCACCTCAGTCCTCGCCTGGACTCACTCAGAGTTTATGTTTTGTGTGATTAACTTGCAAATTGTCCTTTTTTAAAAAAAGAAACAGACAAGAAGAGACATATTCTACTTTATTTATATTTTTTATATATGTATATATAATATATATATTCTATTTATATTCTAATTATATTCTATTCTATAAAAAATAGAATACGCTTCAGATGGCACAGGATTACTAACCAGAAATAAGCAGACATACAATTTCTGCAACAACCTGGAGCAGAAGAAAGCAAAACTATACAAAGTCCGAAGTTGAAGGTCAGAGAAGTAAAATAGGGGAGGCAATGTCAGCAGTAAGCAGAAAGAATATATTTGCTAGCAGAGAAATTATTATAGCTACCCAAAACTTTCATCCAGAGTAAAATAAAATTCCTCAGTAAACTTTATTTTTTTTTCATTTGACACCATTATTTCTTTGTCAGAATATGAAGACTTTTTTTGGTTGATGGTTTGTATAACCTTTCTGCTTTGCTTGTGAGGAAAATCTTCATCTTGAAAAAAGGTATAATTGATGTGGTGTCTGAAAACAGCACCTATCATATGCTGAAATAATATTTCTGAATCATAAGGAGCTTCATTCATCTCCAGAAGACATTTGTGCTGAAGCTTCACTGTGACCATCTGAATGTCAACATCATTAAAAATTTTGCAGCCACTTAAAGTTTACTTTCCAAAGAGAAGTGTCCTACCAATCTTTCTTCCTATCTTGATGGCTGCATCTATATTTCTGAACAGTCAATATTGTCTGTGCTGTATTTTATTTTTGTTGTAAACACTAGATAAAATGAAAATGCTATTAGTTTTCTCTTGAATTTGCCAGTCTGGGAAAATACCCTGACTCACTTTCCAGATAAACATTCACATTAAAATACATCTTATGGGCTCCTACATTTTTATTCTTGTCATTTTACAGTCATTAACATTATCTACCTCTGAGTTAAACTTCTTTTCCTTAGGAGTGACATTCAAAAAACTTCAGAAGTTTTGGTTGGTTGGTTTTTTTACAAAACATGGAGCTGGAGCTTCCTGATTGTTAGGTTGGATGATGTGCTGGGGTCTGGGGGCTGACACTAAGAGGATAACATCAGCACCCAGCACTGCTCTCTAAAGAAGGCAGGACATGCTTTTCAGCTGTTTGTCTCCTTTTCCAAAAAATGCTGGAAGCCCAAGTTCCTTGCAAAGGCTGATGGAAACTTTGGGATGTCCTTGGGGAACCAAGACTGAGAGAAGACCCACACCTGCTGCCCAGTGCTGCCCTACAGAGCCCTGGGGGCAGAGGGGAGGTTGTGGAACCACATCAGACCTTAATGCCAGATATAAACTCCTCTTTCAGTCAAAGCATTTGCTCCCATCTGTAGTAAAGATTGTTCCTATACCTTCCTTATGTTTTCCAAACCTTTACCTGATCACCCTCTCCCTCTCTCCCATCTGTTTCACAGCATAAGACAACACACTGAAACCAACAGCTGTGTGCCCAAGCAAGAAGGAGCAGCTCCCCATCACATCCTGGGGACAGCAGAAAAGCCACTGTCTGAGCACAGCTGGGAGCCATGGCATGGCCCCTGCCCTTGCAGGAGTCCTGACACACCCAATTCCCCAATCCCAGAGCTGCAATGCCCAGGCCCTGACAGGGAGACAATGTTATTTAGAGCTCTTAATTGACATCACCACCACTCTGTTTGTATCCAGAGCTGTTCTGAAGACCTGGTGTCCGAGCATGTAACTCTTTATTATTGGGTCTCTCCAGGAGATCTGTGTCTGCTCACAGAGCTGCTGCAGGAGAGTCTCCTCTCATCCCGGGGTGAGCCAGAGCTGTCGCAATGCCCTACTTTCCCCTGCAGCCTAGATCTGCCTGTGGCTCCAAGGACACAGCTCAACCCACATGTCTTTGGGTTAACTTTATCCTCTTCTCCAATGATCTCATTCTTGCCCCTCTCATGTGTTCTGCCTCTAACTGTACTTTCGCAGCAGCTCAGCATATCAAACTAGGAATCTGGTTCACCTGGGAGAAAAATGTGTTATGTTTCCCTGTTTATTCTTCAGCTGGATCAGTTTTCCAACGTGGTCCACTGGATGGACACTGAAATACTTCTGCTAGCCTGAGCAGAGGGCTACTCTGGGGTCAGGAACAAGCAGCTGGGGGCCAGGGACATGTTTCGAGACAGATCAGCTCCTTGAACCAGATCTCAAGATGTCTATCCCTGCATCAGTGCCTGCTCAGTGGAAGAAGCAGGAATAAGGGGCGGGAGAAGAGGGGTCTGGCCAGCAGCTTGGTCTTGGATTGACTTAAACCAACCTCAATTACTAAGGGAAAAGAAAGAGACTTACCAGTTGCTTACATTTATTCCATTTTCCAGGAAAGTCACTTAAAAAGATTGGGTAGCTGGACACCCTCCAATGATCATGACCTTGTAAATCTTTGGGATTTTTTTTACTGTTGTTTTGTCAGACTTGATAAACATCCCCTGGCCTGTCTATCTTTCCCTTTTATATTACTGGATGTAACAGAAGAGGCTATACCTTTATGCAAAGCTGGTCTCTGTGTTACTATTCACACTGATCAAGAACACAGTGAGCCTACCTGTTCCTGTGGGCAGAGGGGCAGTTCCTGGCTTAAGGAATTCAGGACCTAAATAGCCTCTGAGGGAGGAGGTCAGGAAAATTATTTTGAATATCAAATTCCATAGAACAGCAACAGCAATTGAAGCCAGAGCTCAAAAATGGTCAGAGTATAATCCAAAACTAATTGCTCATCTTTTGACGAATTTAATGACAGGGGTTTGACAGACTTCTATGTCACTTCTAAGATGTGCTACTGCTGCAGTGACCTATGGCATGGGACTGGAAGAGAGAGGTACCTTAAACCTAATCTTAACCCAAACAAAGCAGCCTCCCCCACATTGATGGTTAATGGGTTTCAAACAGGGAGAAATGAATGGAGTAATGGCCAGAGCTTTCCTAGAGACCCAGAGAAAACTGATCCTTGTTTGTTGCAAACTTAAACTGGATCTTGAAGCAACTAAAATACACCCAGTTTACCAAATGACCTCAATTAGTGTAGCTGATTCTGAGCCTAGTGGGTTTTTCCAAGTCAAGCACACTCCAGCATCTGCTTGCAATAAAATCAGATGACACTGCCTCTAACACGTACAGCGGAAGCTGCCTCCTCCTTAAAATAGGAGCCCTCCCATGCATTAAATAAAATGTAACTTCTGACTTGCTTCCTCCGCGTATCAGTGGATGTAACTTAGAGGGTTTGAGATCTGAAACAAAGGAGGTTAAAGATGATCTTTTAATATTTCATTCTATTAAAAGTGGGGACCTTGGCTACAATGTCTGAGTACTCAGGTGGGTAAAAGCGTGTGGGAAAACGTGTCCTGCACCGTGGCAGACAAACCCACCCACACAGCGGTGAGAAAGGGTTTGAGTGCCGTGAGTGGAGCGTGGTTATTACCAGCCAGCTTCAGCCTGCCTGATGCTGAGTTAACATGCCATTTTCCCTGTGCTGTCAAAGCCTTTGTCACGGTAATAGCCTGTTTCCTCTTTTTGTTAATATCTCTGTCAAGAGAATGAAGCAGCAGAATTGAAAGTGCCGTGGTGTGCGATAGCACCGTTCTGCTCAAGCTGTGCTGGCAGCCTGCTGTGTTTTGATTAACTGGATATTGCTGTAAAATTTGTATAAAATTATTTTTCCATGGAAGTGCAGGGTGATGAAAAGAAGAAGTGGAGGGCGCTGGAGGCTGGTTGTCTGGTCACTCAGGAGCAGGCAGGGCTGATCAGGCTGTGCCTGCCTGCATCTGCTCCTTTGCCTTGCCTGTGACCTGAGATCTGGTGAGGAGAAACTACTCTTGTCCCCACAAGTCACCTCCAGTTCTACTCAGCTCTCCCAATAAAAGCCTGTCAATAAATGCAAATCGTGACCTGAGATACATGGATGGTAATTTGGAATGAAACCCTTGAAGGCTTGAAGTACAAACTCTTTAGATATCTGGCAAGCATACTCAGTGTATCAGCCTGTATGTACAGACATTTTCATCCCCACCACATATAAACACCACTGTACAGGGGGGACGATGTGCTGACTTTCAGTTCTGCAAATTTCTCAGTGACCCCAGGTCTTGCTGAGGCCCTACAGCACAATGCTGCTGACATGGCATGCCTCTCCTCTGCCTCTGCTGCCAGTAACACCAGCAAGGATTTTGCTAGTGTGGAGCTTTGATTTCCTTCCATGTCTGGTTGGACTTTTCAGCACACACCAAAAGAAACCGTCTTCACTTTGCCTTCCCTTGGCCTCTGCAACTGAATGGGACAATATTGATGAACAGGGACTTCTAATTTTTACTTCCTAGAGCACCTAACCACTCTGGAAACAGGGATTCAGAACCCAGGATCCCATTTCTAAGATTAAGCACAATTCACAGGAAAGGTGCAATGAATGTGAAAGCCTGGTGTAGAAACTGCTGGTGTAAAGGACCTTGTGTTATTTGCTGCAGCTCGGAGAAGTGGACAGAATAATCCAAACTGACACATTTTCATTCTGATTTAGCACCCGTGCAAATGACACAGGATGTAAGACAGCCAGGACTCAGGCATTCCTGTCGTTGATCTCTGGTTTTACTGCTTAACTGAAGTTGTGGAGGGCTTTTGTGCTACAATCTGATCTGTTTTCTGCTCAGAATTCATGAGTAAAACAGTTATGACCTGTGCAACATCAATATAATTTTTTTAACTTGCTTCTACAGACTTTGCAGCACCATCGCTCTGCAATCAATTGAAAATTGGTATGAAATTAACTTTCATACCACTTACAAATCCATTCTCACGTTTAGAAAATATTTCAGTTTTTTTAATGAGTTGGTTTAACTTTTCAATCTGCATGCTTTTCTGAAATTTTTCAGAATGTTTTATGTATTTTATGTATTAATAAAAATATTAGTCCAAATGCAAATTTGGAATTTATTTGTGATTACACCTCTCTCGCTCTTCTTCCCCCTCTCCTCTTACTTATTACAAATGCTTGATATACTCTTGCTACTCCAGCAGATTTGTAACACATAAGAAGTTTGAGATAGGGGTTTTGTTTTGGTAACTTAAAGAACTATATAAAAAATTTAAAATTGAGAGAATTGCGGAAACACCAGTAAAACCTGATGTCTGACTACCTCAAGAAAGTGTGCCAGTCCACACAGGCAACTTCCAGCTCTCCTATCTACGGCCAGTCCTTCCACACCCCTCCCCATTCAGAGGACAGAACACGTCTCAGACCTCTGCAATTCACCATATAGGACAAATTATTTTAGCCACCAATTCCCATTCCATTGCCTAACTCAATTCAAAGGAGAGCAAACCTGCAAAAAAACTTCATATCCTACCTATAACAGAAATTGCAAGTTGTTGTTCTGTATAGAGTTTGATTACTGCTAACTTGCAATAAGCAAGCACCGACAGCTGGTTTTGATTTTCTTTGGGGGTTTTTTTGTGTTGTCATTTTGGTTTAGGGGTTTTTTGGTTTAGTTTTTGGTTTTTTTTGTTTAGTTTTTTTTTTTTTTTATGGACAACAAATATTGGAATGGGATGGAAAAGCAGGATGCCATTTATATGACACATTGTACTAAAACGACTTTTACCAGAATATTGAGACATACACCCTGATGAAAGAACATGCCTGGAAATCCAGCCATTTCCAAGTCAGAAAGTACTGTGCATCTAAGCACAGTCATTACTGTAATGCTTTCAAATCAATGTTTCTTACTAAAGATCAAGTGGGCAAAGATAGAAATGAAAAAATATTGAACAAGCCTGCAATGCATTAATAGCACAAATAGCTCATGGCTCTGGAAGACACAAGAACTACAGGTGTGTCAGAAATTAAGTATGACAAATAAAATGTAAGAATAGAGGACTTAAAATTATCAAATCCAACAGAGGTGCACCAGAAGAGAAAAAGAAAGAAATATTTACAAGCAATGGGCTGGGTTTGCATTTCAAACATCAGATAATTGTGCTGTGTAAGAGGAAACAAACAAACAAACAAAAAGTATGGGAAAAAAGTGGGAAAATGACAAAGGAAGTTTTGCAAGAGGGAACTGCCTTGGCAGGGAATGTGGATAGGATAATGTGTGTCTATGGAATAAAACAGTTAACTGCCATAAAGCATTCATTGCCCATAGCCAAAAGCAGCAAACCTGCATGGCTGGGCTAGAGCACGAGTGGGTATTTTGGGTCACAGCAGGAAACACCACACACTGTATTTTGTTAGGCTGCTGCAGTGTTTTGCAAACATGGAGAGGAGGGGGGATTGTAGATATGAAAAGGCAAGGCAGGTTGCTTCATTTGTTTATATTAAAACTAAATAGCTTTTGAAAACATCACCGAGTCAGTGAAGACTATGAAACACAATCCACTATTTTTTATGATTTAGAAAGTAGGATGCAGAGAGAGGTAAAATCCCTGCAAAAAATGCACACAATAGCTTTCAAAATTCCCCTCAGTCCACAGAAATACTTTCAAGAGATCATGCCAGTATTGTTCTAAGACCAGCTTACTTCAAAGTCCAGCAAAAACAGGCAGGTTTTTACAAAAGAAACAACAGCTCCTGCCCAACACCAGGCAGAGCACACACCTCAGGAAGAAACACTGCATAGCATGATGCCAAAGGAGTTCACTCATAGAAAGCCTCTGGCAGTGTATTGTGTCACTAAATGAAACCAGAGCACCCTGAGGGACTGCAAAGCCCTCTCAACTACCCACTCCCTGGCCTTAAGCTTTCTGTTGGTTTAAGAACATAATTCTCAGGTTATTTCTTCTGATATCACTGTAGCTTTGCCTAATCTCAAAAAGTTGCTCTGTCTGACCTCCAAGTGACAGAGCTGTGATAATCTCAGGATACAAGCAAGTTAAAACTCATAGAGAGAGATAATATCTTTTATTAGTCTAACCAGCAGAGCTGAAGAAACCTGCCAAGTGTGGACAGAGCCTACATTCATTAGGAACAAATACAGTGACTTCCAGCTTTGTGTGCTTCAGGAATGCTGAGACTACAGTTTATGTGGGTCACAGGCAAGCAGGCCAGCTCAAGCATCCCACCCAACCTAGCTAATTCCTTGTGGAGCCTCTGCAGGCAAAGTTTGAATGGCTAGATTGCTGCAGGTGCTAGGCTGGGTAGGTTAAACCTAAGCTGTGTGCTCTGCATTCTGTGAATGGATTCCTGGGCACTTTTGTCACAGAAGAGCAGCAACAGCCTTATGTGCAGTGCTGGGCTCCTGCCCGGCCCTGGCTCCCCCTGCTCCTGACCCAACTATCAGCAGGACTGAATCAAGATAGTGCAGGGGCTCATTTCAGCAGGGCTGTTTCTCTGAACCCATTCACCTACTTCATTTATTTCTTCATTTCATTTGCACACCCTTCAAAAGCATTGTAAATGTGCTCCTCACATTTCACAACACTCAGCATATGGGAACAGGATGAGGCTGGAAGCTCAGGTTGCAGCGATCTCTTTTCCCAGAGGATGAGTATGGTGGAGGCTCTCTAACAGCTACCTCTTAAGATAAACTATGAAGAAATTAGAACTTACTAGATGAATAAAAAGATACAACCATTTTTAATTAATAGAAGCCTTTGAAAAACTCCAGAGCCAGTTTTTTTTTTTGTCGAGATCAAGAGATATAAACATTTTGCTTTCTTTTCTTTTAGATATTTTTGACTTTGAGGTGATTATAATACAATATGTTCTCTTTATAATTTCATTATCTGAAATCCATATACTTTCATCCTTTTCAGCATCTTTTGTTGCAAGTACATGTATACAAACTTGCATATATTTATACATATAAGGTAAACCATATTTCAAGAATAAACAGAGGACATCACACAAAGGGAAGAGACCTGAGAGACTTTTGACACTAAAGGTTTCACCCTGTCCTTTGAAGTACCAGCTTTAAGGGGTGAATTGCCATCTACTGCCTTCTTCCTTTATTTTTAAATTAGAAAGTGCAGGTAAACTTTAAGGTACGGCTGCCTAGAACTGCCTCTGGTACTCCTAGGAAAATTATTTCCTTCAGGCACGAATTATATAGCTGAAGTCATCTCTCTCATATATTAACTTGATTATAGGCCAGGATCTTTGTACTATGATCACATAAAAAGGGATGAAGAATTTCCAACAAAAAAAGCACTCGAGCAGTAATGATACATTTGAAAGCAGAAAATGAAAGTGCTCAGTGTTACCAAGCTTCAAGAAAAGACTGAATCCTCTGTTTAAGATCCATTACACCAAAACCTGGTTAAATTGTCCTCAGACTATGGGAAGCATAGTAGCTGCAGTTTACAATAGATAAGTCTCACCCACACAATTTCAGTGGAGCAGAAGCAAAAGAGGGGCACACTATATTCAGAACAATGTGACCACTTTTATTTTCCTTTATAAAAGTTAGTTTTACAGAGGTCAGCCTAAGGAGCAGATGTGTTGATTATGGCTGTCACTCTGACTATGAAATAGAGAACAACCTCCAGATTGTGAGAGCAAAAAAAAACATTGTAGGGCCTTCTCCCAGCTCATGGAGCTTTTTGTGTAGCAGGTACATGGAGCTTGTAGGTGTCTCACTATTGATTACTTTTGTTCTTCAATGCAGGCAGAGTCAGCTGCAGTCAGTCAGAAACCTGTAGCTTTCACTTTTTGGGACTCCTGGCCTTTGGGGGATATTAGGATGAGCAAATTTTAAAATCAAAAATAGAATTAAGGTCAACTCACTGCAAATATACATATGTATATATATATACACACACACATATATATATAACCCCAGGACAGACAAGGCTGGCATGACTCTTTTTAAATTGCTTTCCTATTTTATTGTAACTAACACTGTAACTCTACCTGTGTTACTTTAATGAAAGCCAACACTGAAATAAAAATAATTATGTGTCTCCCTCCTCCCTTTTAATATTTTTATTTTAATACCTGGGGTTTAGAATAAATAATGCAAACTGTTTATTGGAACATGGCCATAAATTATAAATTGCAGGCCAAGCTTACTTTTGAGATCAAAAGAACTGTGGAAGGTAAAATGCATAGTTTTAGATCCACATAAGAATGAATTCTTGTTTTAAACACAAGAATATTATATCAATTCCCTCACCAGTCCACTAACCAGTGATGCAGGTAGGTGCTTCTATCAACACTTCATCCATCAGGGAGCAATACATCACCATTTGTTTTGTTTTGCTGAAAAAGAAACCAAACAGCTTTGTCTCATACAACAACCCTGTGATTATCACTGAGAGTCACAGAGTTCACAAATGAGGTCAACTCTTCCCTTGAAAACTTTTTCAGAACAACATACTGAAAAGTTTGCAACCCAAAGGCTAACCAAAACAAATGTGGCCCTGCTTTTTCCTGTCTTATCATCCCTCTTCTTCCTTTCTTGACATTTTAATGAACTATCAGATGTTCCCTGATTCCCAGTCTGTAGGCTTAGTGGCAGCATTCAGAAGCACTTCATGTAGTGTAGTAGTTTTAAAAGCATGCTTCTTTTATTAATTTAAACAAGTTCATTCCTTGATCATTTGAATGAATTCCAGTCTCCTTACAATACAGATTTGGTGCCATACCTATCAGAACAGAACCTGTAGTCAGGAGGAGGTTGTTCACAATATACTGCAGTCCCTCTCATTCAATAGGTTTAATTATTACTCAGATCCAGCTGAGAAATGGCTGATCTAGTGTCGGGGTACAAGCATGTACACATGTGCTTCTTCTAGCCTAAAGAATTGTGTTTCTCAGCCTAAAAAATTCTAAAAAGTCAGTTCCATTGCTTTCTTCCCTTCAGTTACATGGGCACACGAGAAACTTGTTGAAATAAACAAACCCCTAAATCAAGTCTCATAAAACAGCAGTTAACTGATAATGCCTGGCTTTGTATTAAGAAACCCCAAACCACCAAACCCTTACTAAATGTCTGTTTCTAGTATAACATGCTTAGAAAGAAGTCCTGCTATTTCTGGTCTTCCTCCTGGAGCAGATACATGGCTTTATGATTGGATTCATCTGCTTTCATTCATTACAGTGGCATCATACATGTCACTTCAAGTATTTGCTGCAGTCTGGAATTGTCAGTAAGATGGTGTCTGGAAAAAGTTAAAACTCCATCCAGGATTTCCCACCCTTGTTGCCATTATCTGCTACCATGTCTTTGCATTGAGACTCTGCAGCTGACATAAAATTCTGCAGCTGCTATTCTCTGCATACTCCCAACTCTTTAAGATGAGTTTGTGCTAGAAGAACCCTTAACAAACAGAAGAGTTTTTAAGTTGTCAAAATGTTGTCATCTCGATAACCACCCTAACAAAAGCATAGATTTTATCTTCAGGAAGCACTGTTAAATGGCAACACTAATCTGTTAGGATTAGTTGTAATGGCAACACTAATCTGTTAGGAATATAAAATTAAAAGAAAATTTTAAGAAGGTGCCAAAACCAAAGAGGTTCCAGAACAGTGTTATTTACAACACCCAGACAGAAGTGGCACAAACAGTGCTGAGGTTCTAGAGGTTCCTGAAGCAGAAACTGTGAGAATGCAATCAGGCACCCCAAGATCTAGTTAAATTGTGTTTGAATACTATGCCATAAGATGAAGGCAAACTTCCCTTTAATCCATCTGTATAATTTATAATTTATGCTGCTTATAACTCCAGCTGTGCACAAACCCAACACACCATGCCTTTCTTCTAGCCATGGTCTGTTAGTAGGAGACAGGAACTGAAACCCAGCTTCCCAAGTTGCTGGATCTGTTGAAGGGATTTCACCTGTGTGGAAGCCATCAGCACAGACTGATTCAAGAGGTACTGTCTAAGGTAAAGTGACTGAGCCAAGACACTGAGAGACCAACATCCATATTTCAGTTTTATATTATGGCCAACAGCATAATGAATTGCAGAAAGACAGTATGGATCCAGGGGATCAATAACTGATTATCAGATCTAGGGTTGTGTGTTTGACACATTTAAAAGGATCAAGTCTTTCTGAAGTAAGGACCATGGCAAAAGCTGCCCAGCACACTGAGAGAACGTGCAGAAGGTAGGAGCTCTGGCAGGTGAATGTCACCACTCAGGAAGCCTTGGTGTCTCTGTGAGACAGCTTCCTTAGGGAATTCTAATGGAAAGGCTTTGAAAGTTTGAGGATAAAATCCACTAGGAAGACTTGGCTCTAACAGAACTAAAAGACAAAGAATTTCAATGAAAGCCACCTATTTTTGATCCCGCCTGGCATCCCTTTCTCTTGCTTACTTCAAGGTCCCACCTTGCCACCACCTCTATGCTCACCTGCATCCTCCCTGTCCCACCATCACAAAACAAGCTGCTTTTCCCTTGCAGTCCATTAATTACTCTCTCCCATAAAAGGCAAACATTCATGCCACTGACCACTGCTCTCTCTTGTCTTCTTGCTCTCTGTAGTCTGTTCTGGCAGCACATGGGCCACCTGGCCAGAACCTCTCTCCCCATAACAATCCTCCTTATTTGTGCTCCTCCAAGTCATGGAAATGATTTGGCCTTCCACAAACTGTGGTGCTTTGGTGCCTGTGAGCATTACTTTCCTCTGCCCTCTGAAAACAAACCAAAGGAAGCCAAGATGATTAGGAATAAATAAGAAAATAAGCAAGAGCTCTCAGTCAGACAACTGCTGACATCTCTCCAGCATTAACAGCAATAGGGTTTTGTAGGGTAAAAGAGTGGATCAAAAGTGTTTCCAAAAATCCTAAACTGCTGAAGTTTAGTTTAGGTGTGGTTATAATCTTATGAGATACATGGAACAAGAAGGTGGCTCTGGAGGAACCCATTTGCATTGGTTAGCCAGTGCTAGCTGCTCCACTGAGCCAGGGTCAGGCAAAGGATCAATGTCTGCTCTTGGGTTTGAGTCCTTCTTTCTCTAAGGCCAGTTCCTAGCTCAGTGTAATATCCTTTTGGCATATGAAGGGCTGGAAAAGCTCAGCACAGTTTTGTTGGCTGACTGGGCTGAAAATAAAATGCTTTATTTTCAGATCCAGCACATTACACACCTGCTTCCAAAGCTGTCTGACAAGAATTTATAATCTTTTGATTGGCAAAAGAAATATTCTAATATTGTCTTTGAAGGCTGTTAAGTGTACAACTGGAATCATCATGTTTTGAATGCTGTGGTATTAGCTGTTACTGTGATCACTGTCAGCAAAACACACAGACAGAAGTATCCCCTTTCACCTCTCAAAAGCGCATTTTGGAGAACAGATGGAAGCAGCAAGGCTGGGAATGGTGGAGAAAAGCCAGTAGTAGACCTAACAGCCTCAGTGGGCTGCCTAGGAAGTATTTCTCCCTCATGACAAAAGGATGATTTCACTGAGACCCTCTCAGTAAGTGTGAAATCCACCTTACTAGGGAATGTGCCCCAAAAAAGGCTTGAAACTGTCAAGGATACCTGATCTCCAGAAGGCCTCCAGAGAGATCAGCTAGCTTGTGCAGTCACCTCCATAAACAGTGGGGAAAATCTCAGAATAAATAAAAATGTGAACTTCTATTGCCTCTAACTATAAACCAAATTGTTTACCCCACCGGTCCACCCTTTTTTTTGAGGGGGGGAAATAATTGACCTTTCAGCC
This sequence comes from Pycnonotus jocosus, assembly GCA_013400435.1. Taxonomy (NCBI): domain Eukaryota; kingdom Metazoa; phylum Chordata; class Aves; order Passeriformes; family Pycnonotidae; genus Pycnonotus; species Pycnonotus jocosus. The sequence continues at coordinate 677,563 of VWYP01025445.1, read as the reverse complement.
TTCCCTATTCAGGAAGATGTTTTTCTAGCACACTTCTGTGCTCTGTCTTCCTCCAACAGACTGTAAAAACACAGAAAAAAGGTTGGGAGGACATATCCTTTAAAGGGTTTATGTAAGTTACAGGAAAAGGCACTTAATTGTTGGCAGGTGGAAAACCTGACTGTGGGTGATCCAGCCCTGATGACAGTGCAGGAAAAATACAGGGGGATAGCTGGTTTGCTTCACAGCACATTTCTGTTTGCCATTACTTTAAGGATAAGTAATTAGGATTTAAATGAAATAAGTCCGATCAATATTTCTTCACAAGAGAAAGATTTTGGTACTTTAAAACTATGACCCATGTTGCTTTTATCTCATATAAACTAACCAGATGTGATTGCTTCTTTCCAATAAGCTTTGTGATTCTATCCACATCTCGTCATTCCTACCAGCTCACTTGGTATGATTTAAGCTAAAAGCAAACCTTTGGCTTTGTAGCCAAACCCACTTCTTTAAATGGAAATATTTCTCCCTTCTGCCTTTAATGGGTTTATTTTCTAAGCAAGTCTTAATTGGTCCAAAACACCTTAAAATACAGGCTGTGAATTCACATTTGGGAAAATATATCACTGTCCATGTTTAAAACCAAACTTAGGAATACTTTAGGACTCTAAAAGAATGCACAGCAGTTTAATTGATTCCAGCCACATTAACAGTCACAAAAATCTGTGGTGCTTTACTAGGGAAGTAATGGGTTGTGAATAATTTATTTTTTATTCCTCACTCACAGGTGATGGGGATTAACCTGGCTATTTCAAATGAGTTTTAGATTATTTTAGAGTGCTGAATAATATCCTGTTTGAAGGCAGCTATTATACGTCAACAAGCCAATGTTTGTGCAGCAGGTCATTCAGAAGTGAGAGGAAATTCTGACCACAGAGTCCAAGTGCTGAATAGTTTATGAACTTTGCCTGTAATACAGGGAATAAACTCAGGATGCTTTTCTTCATTCCCGTTCTTTCTTCTCCTAATTCCCCTTTCTCCTATGCCTTTTAACACTCTAGTGTCACACTAGGTGCTTCTCTCTGGAAACACAAGAATCCACATTATCACCTCTGTTCTAGTAAGCACCACAGCAGCAATCTCTGAAGCAATCCTGGGTGAAATTAAACATTGCTGTCACTAAGTAAATTTCAGTGCCTCATGGTTACGGCTACAAAATTGCTCACTAATGACCAGGTGTGGCTGATTGCAGGAGCAGCTGTCCTTGCTCACAGAGGAGAAGCACTGCTTCCAAGTCCCAGCTGGACTCAAGCCATGGAGCTGACGCAAGCAGGTGTGTCTCCAATACAGCATCTAGCAAGGTAAAGACATGCAACGGAGCATGGGTATGGGAATACTTCCCAAAACTCTGAACAGTCACGAAAACAATTTTCCTGGTGTTTTCTCATGTATCTGCTAGTGCTGTTCATCATCCTGCTTAGCTCTTGTCAGGAATCATCATTTCTAAGCTTGCCTCCTTCCAAAGAGTTGTTGAATGTCAAATCAGTTACTTGGGCAGCAAGGAATGAGACAAGTTCCTGCAGTGCAGTCTGGCCAGAAAAAATTTGCTGGCCACAGTGGTATTAGTAATCTCAGTCTTGTCTCTCCCATTTGCTAAAACAAAGACTCTACAAGGGTTTCTGCAGAGATTTTGAGGCAGATTTCATCACATTAAATTCAGCTTTCATCTGATCAGAGGGCCTAAAGCAGCTCAGATCTCCATTCACCACAATGTTCTTGTTAACATTAGGTTTAGGTTTGCTTTTAGTGTGCATGTATGTATTAAGACCATCCAGAGATGGACTATTCCACTTCATTATTACAGAACAGGAACATTGTACACATAACCCTTGTAGGAAATGGCTATTAAAAGAGGAAGTGATTCTTCTTATTGGGTGTAAAAGCAGATAGAAAAGCAACAATCCAGCCTCTCTGAGCCCTCCTGGCTGTTTCTGAGCAAGGGCACCAATTCTGCTTCACCCAGACTGATTTTCTTACAAAGAGACACTGTTCAGACAGATCCAAATTATCTTTTTGGCTATTTTTAAAGTAGCAACATAATTAATAGAGCCTTATTCCCCTGAAGTAGTTAACATCTAGGCAACCTCGAATTTCTCCAGCCTCCCCTAGCCCATACATGAGGCAAACCATTTCTGCCTGAGGGAAGATGCAGCCCCACAGGGACATTAATAGGAATGTTTGCTCCCATTTTCTGAGCATTGGGTTAACACCTGAGCAAAGGGAGAAGGTAAGGCCTGTCACCTTCCTCACCACAGAGTCACACAGGGGACTGGGAGTGGAGACAGGAATAGACTCATCATGAGCCACATGTTGACTCAACATGCACCACAATGTGAGTGCTCCCGAAAGGCACAGGGGAGCCTGATGAAGCACTGCTTCCCATGAGGAATGGCCCCTGGAGCCCAGCCAGTCAGCACACTACTGCCTGCCCATGCCTGTCTTTGGTGGCCTAATCCAGGCCGTAGGTGGCGGGTTCTGGGAAGAGCACGTGTGTGAGTTAGAGATAAGGTGAGCCACTGAGCATGTGTGAGCTCAGCTAGCACAGGACAGCACTGGAAGATGAGCTGTTTGAACTGCACACAGCCAATTGTTGCAAGTAAAGTTATCCCTTTGCCAACTGATTTGGCATAAAGTGTGATACACACGCACAAGTGCTCATTGAAACAGTGGCAGATGCAAGACTTCCTGGCCCTTATCCCACTGTTTGTAGACCACTACTCCCATGCCCTGAACACTGAGAGGATCTAAAGACCCCTGGGAAGCAATGAGAAAGTAGTTTCAAAAATACCAGCTTGTCTGAAGAAGGCTTTACGTGTCAAAAAGCCTGTGTTTTTGGTTTTTTTTCTCAAATGCTATAAATGTTTCATTTTTCTAAAATTATTGCTGAATATATTTGTATGTAGCTATTATATATATTTATACACACATGTTTAACTTGTCCTTAGAAAACCTGCCTGTGGGCATAGCAGTGCCAAATCAAAAGGAACCTGTTACTTTTCATAAGTTATTGAATGTACTGTAAACTATTATGTTTTAAATAGTCATTGGAGTTATTAGGGACTATTTGTAGGATGACACAACATTTTTAGAAATATTGAGATCACATCAGGCTCTTCTAAAGGCTATCAAGTGAAGGAAATCAAAAATAATCTATAGTCACATGCAAATGGAAATTAGTAGGGAACCTTTCAGACATTGCCATTACAGGAACAAAAGACGTATTTAGAACATTTACTCGCAGGCACTAAAAAGCCAAACCTTATCAAAACAACAAAGCAAAACAAAAATAAATGTTATGCAGCAGCCCATCCCTTCAAGCTTGGGATTCAAACAACCTCGTCATTGCACAGGGGAGATTGTCATTTTGCAAACAGACGCGGTTGCAAGCAGTGCCAATGGCAGAGGAAAGGAGACATTTCATATTGAAGAGGGAAAGACAAACACACACACGCCCTTCTCTGCCTGCCCCCTTCCCTGGCAGAGGCCCAGCTGTGTCAGTAAACAACAGCATTCCTGGTCTTCAGAAACCTCTGGAAGGAATCCAGAGCCGTACATATACGACTTGGCTCTCTCCCTTTTCCTGGTATAAACCTGGCTATGTATTAAGTATCTGACTTGTTCCTTGCATGCTGTTTTTTCTTTCTCATTCTTTTTCTTCTTCTCTGCCCCCAAACTGATGGAGATCAAGAGGGAAGGGTAAAGTGGGGCAACAATACCCCACTGCCTCCCAGAGCAAATCTTAGTAAAAAACCCCAGTCATGGCATTTTTGTTTATGGCAAGCAAGGTCTTTTTGGCTCTGGCTGCACATTACTGCACCCTTGGCACCAACAAACCAGCCAAAATAATTTACCGGCTCATAGATACTCAACACTCCAAAAAAACTTTTCCCTTAGGACTTTGCAGTTGTTCTTTCCAGACCCTGGAGAACCACACCCAGTTTGTGTGAGCTCGTTTGTCAGCTATGCTCAGCTCTTCAGAGTGTATTCTAAAACAAAACAAGGACCTCAGACCAACTGCTCCACACAGATCATTCCTCAAAGCCTGAAAATCAGCCTTGCGGAGTCATGGCTATGTCAGGGCTTGCATTTGTCCTGGTCACATCAGGTCCTGCGGCTGCTGATGCTCCCAGTGATTACAGCAAGTGAAGAGGAGTAATCCATTACCTTTATCACAACACTTCTGATCATGACAGACAGAAGTGCTCTAACATAGTACATGATTTATTCACAGAGCTTTCTAATTTAGCCACCGAGACAGGTTAGTTGCTTAGACTGAATATTAAGGATTTCTGTGTTAGATCAGAGTAGAGAAAGTGATTTCCATTTCTAGAAGGTAAAGCTTTTGGGGAAAAAAAAATCAGGCACAATTATGTCTCTGTTCACTACTTGGCTATTCTTCCCAGACAGCAAGAGACTGGCTAATGCACGATCACATCAGGGACTCCTGCTGCTTCAGGCCACTGTGTTCCTACCTATCCAGACAGAACAATCCAGGAGCTGTTCACATGTGAGCACCTAACTTGTAACTAATGGCTTGTAAGTTTTTTGTGGACTTTTTTGTCCTCAACTGCTGTTTTTGAGAAATGGCACTCCTTGAGAGAGAGAACAGACTGCTTGTATAGGTTCAGAATATCCATGTCACCAATGCAAAGAATTTTGCTTGAATTTCTCCTTCAATGTGTGACTCTTTCAGTCCTAAAATCTCAAAGGTAAGCCCCTCTGCTAGTCCCTTCTTTAAACCACGTGTGGTGGTATTTACAATGTGTATTTGTCATGTATGTATAAAGGTGTATATATAATGTATTTACGTCATTCATATACATACATATATAAAAACATAGAGATGTCCCTGCATTCTCAAAGGTGACTTTAAACTAAGACTAAATACCAAACAGCGTTTGTATGATAACACATCACGTGTTCATAAACCTCTTAAGTGCTTTCTAGCAATTATATCTGCTGTTTAAAGATTTGGTTTCAGTAGGTCTTTATCAGATCGCAGCAGTTATAATTCAATACCAGAAAAATGATAGTAATTGTTACATGTCTGTTACCATGTATTAACTAAGCACTACATGTGTTACTACATCAATAGTCTATTCTGGTATGAAATGTCTTATAATTCTCTCTCAAGAAGTAAATGAAAAAAATTAAAAGATTTATTTCTTGAAGTCTAGTGGGAAGTGGGACTGCCCTGAGTAAAAGGACAATCAGACTCCCAATAGCAAATAGCAATTACATCAGTGACTTTTGTGTTTGAAATAAATTATTATTTTTTTTCAGCTTAATTTTGAAAAGCAATTTCTCACTTTTACATTTTCTATTACATATCAAAATATAATTCTGTGTCTCGGAAAACTGTGAAATTATGAAGCTGAAATTGACCTTCAGACTCTGAAGTAACTGCATCTTACTTTTGGGATCCCAATGAAAACACTTAGCAGAGTGGGCTACGTTTACTTTGTAAATCACTGCCATAAAGCATAAAATGCAATTACCTTTTTTTTAACTATACACAATATAAAAAGGGCAAAGAAGGCAGACAACATTTCAAATTGCCATCAATTTCATTTGACTTTATTTGAAGTTCCATTCTCCATAAAATACCAGTGTCTAATGAGCAATGCAAGCAAAGCCCACAGACAGGCATTGCCTCCCTCAGAAATATATAAGTCTGACATGGGTCATCAGAATTCAACAGCAAAGTTGTATATTAACTCACCAGTTCAGGTCACTCTTCTGTATCAGAGGAAAATAACCTCTGCCCAACTAAAATAATGCCTCTCTTTCTGTACAATTCTATGGAAGGTATTTTTCTTCATTTCACTTCACAGAAGTCCAGTTTATAACCCAAGATCTGATGTCTGACATTGATCATATAATTTGTCTGCTGCAAAACTGTTAATGATAACATGATGATCTAATCCTTTAGGTCTTGTAGATCTTAACTTTTATGACGTGCTGTTAGCACTGAATTCTGCAGAATTATTTCCTTTCATTTGTTTTAAGGATATGCAAACTGCTGCTACTTGTGACTATAACTTTCATTTCCTGGGACCCGAAGCAAGACTTTCTCATTGCTCTTTCTTGCCTGGGTGTAGCAGACTGAACCGCTGTCAATAACCACTCCTCAATCTCTGCTTCTGAAGGAAAGCTTCCTTGTTTTTCATTGCCATTTCCGTAATAAAAAAAAAATATTTTTCTTCCTATTGCACATGATTCTGTATGTGTACAAGTTAAAATTTAGCTATGATTTTGCTCACTGTAGTGACAAAATGTAGTAGGAATGAAGTAAGACTTTTTACACTTTGTAAGCTCCTCTAGTTTTTTTCCTAACATGGATAGTGATGTGTAATGACCACACCTTCAACTCAGCCTTAAAATCACCAACAGAACTGGTCAAGAGCAATCCCAGCACAGATCTTTGCATGCTGCTGGTAGGTGACCTACATTTCAAAAAAGAGCCAGGACTTAAACCATTTGATGCTTAAAACTTTTGATGCTTAGCCAATATTTAATTCAGAACAAAAAAATACCTGTCTAACAAGAAAAAATGACTCTACGTTAAAAACATCACCAAAACCTCCTAGAAACCTGGATTATATATGCCAGATTTTTCTTCCCAATATTTTAAATAAAACCTTCAAATAACTTCAAAGACCGGCTGAGGACTTTCATCAGAAACCATATTGTTGGTCAGATGATGTAATTCTGTTTTTCCAAGCATATGTTTCTGTTTTGAGTGGCCTGAAATGCTTCCCCTCTAAGTAGGTTATTGCACATTCAACTGCAAGTCCTGAGGTCACTCCAGTGCATTTTGAAAGTGATGCTCCCTGGTGACACTTTCACAGCAACCAGGAAGAACTCCTATTTTAAGGAATATATTGCATGTGTTTGTCAGAAGCTTTCCAGTTTTGGAGCTGAGATCCCTCACAGCTTGAGATGAACACCATCTGGTCCTGGCAGTTCACTAGAATTAAGATTCTCGAATTGTTCCGTGAATTCCTCCCCGGAGGTTTCTCCCATTCTTAAAAACCTACTAAGGACTAAGGTTTCCCTGGGGTGAAATTTTCTTGGTATGAGAATTTCAACAATGGATATCTTTAGCCTGGTTTATCTGCTTTAGGCAATTAGCTTTCTTTCAGTCTTGTCATCTGTCTTTAAACTTCTTTTTCCCATTGATCCCTCAAGGTCCATGGAAACTAGTGCAATCCTTCTCAGATGCACACTAATACTTCTTCCTTGGTAGCAGTAGCCATCTCTTTACCTTTTCTGCAATTAAGGATGAAATCTTTCCTTATGAGCTTAGAAGTTAGAGTGGAATTTTTCACTGTGTTTGGAGATAGGAGACATTTTGCAACTGTAAAAACACATTGATTCAGCTTATACAGATAAACAAAATCCAAGAGCCTAAAGGAACTTAAAAGGGTCACTGTGATCAGCTGATTTAACTCACAGCACAAGCTGAGCAGCTTTCTGCTACCCAAGTTTCTAAATCCATGTTTTTGTTGGGATAACAATGTCTGGAAAACCACCCCACAGTTTGCTCTGTTTTATCCCACAGACTTTGCACCCTAGAATAAAGGGGTGGCTTGGGTCAATGTAAGCAGTAATAGAGAAGAGAAATATGCCTGATCTACATCCAGTAGCACAGCAAAATGGAAAAGGCAAGAAGGAAGGAGGCAGAATCTGACGGGAGCCAGCATTGCAAGGAGAAGAACATGGCTGATCAATGAATATATTAAATAGATCCTTAAGGTGAAAGACAAAAATGTTGGTGACCAAACCAGAAGGAAAGGAGCTGGTATGGTGGAGGTTAATTGAAGCAGGGTTAGGATTTGTATTGAGTCTTAGGGCACGTGAAGCAGTCAAGAAAGGTAGAAACACGTTTTGGCCAGATGGATCAGAATGAGAGATAACCAGCCACAAGCAGTTGTTGACCACCCTCACACAGAATACACTACATATTCTTCAAAGATGAGAAAACCCTCACTTTCCTCTAGCAAAATGAAATTTGGAATGCTCTGGGTTATCTTCTCTCAGGAATTTGAGCATGAATACTCATAGCTTGGCCCTACTGGGCTCCCAGTTCTCAGAACACTGCAGTGGGAACTTATAAGCGAGACTTGCTGACTATTGGTGAATCTGTCTTCCTTTTCTTGAAAATTATGTCATGCATCAGACCAATTTTCTTTAATGACAAGAAGATTGCTGCCAAATCCAGATGCTCCCATAAACGATCTTGTTAGACACGGATGTGACAAAGCATGCTCTACTGACCTCTTTGCAGACCCCTGAGCATATTCCAGGAGAAGCCCCTGGGTTGCTGCATGTATTTTGGTACATCTGTCTCCCTTTTCACATTTAACAGCTCCTTTTTCTCCACACTTATTCCTTTTCATCCTCTTCCCTTCAGTACAGTGACTCATACACAATATTTAAAATTGTTTTCAAAGCTGTTGAGTTAAATGAACAGTCAACAGCTTACCAAACCCTGACAGAGAAATTAGACACAAGCTGATAAAATCAAAGACACATACCAAAGGTGTAATGGAAACACAGAACTCCCTGTGTGAAAGTACTTTTGAATAAAGAAATTATTTTAGGAGAAAGATAAACTTCTCTGCTAATGGTAGATGGCCTTTTCTGCTCTTCAGCTTTTTCTCCACTACACTTGAATTAAATCCACTTAGAGCATACACAAAGCTTTCCTCTTGCTTGAACACCAGTGAGACAAAGCTATAGGCAGCTCTGAACTGCTTTTCACATGTGGCACTGACAGAGCCAAGTCCTTCCCAAAAAAGCCTATTAAAACTTGCATGGCACATACCTCTAAGGTTATTAATGGACTCTTAACGAGCAGCTATTAATTTGGTCTCATAATCTCATTTAAGATCAAGATTAGGTGCCTCCTATAAAATGTGCATTACTGTTTGACTCCTGATCCCCAGAAGGCAGTTTTCAGAGACATCTAGCGCTTGCAAAGTTGGGACAGGTCATTTTAGACCTGATGTTCCAAAAGATAAACAGCACAGAAAAAAAAGGTTGTACACTTCTGGAGGCTGGAGCTGAAATCAATGGATGCTTTGTTTTCTTGTTTTTGTTTTTAACTTAGTGTGCAAAGCAAAATAAAAGGCAGGTTCTTAGAGTCAGTCTTGTGCCCTTCCCTCTGAGTACTGCATAACATGTTCTGCTTCTCACCCACACCCATGGTCTAGGGGCCAAGCCAGTTGTTTTGCTTATGTGCCACTAAAAGCAGACTGTTCCAAAGTGACCTTCCTAGAGGACAAAATTACAGTCTCTAGAAGCCAAGGACAAGGATCCTCATTTCAGATTAGACCACAAAAACATTTTTCTTTTCTAAGTGTGACTGAATCTCATTTGAAGGATGCCTCCTCTCAGCAATGCTACACTCATTCAAGGCAGTGGTTTCACAGCTGAGATGGGGCTGGATGCTCTTTAAGCAATAGGGTTTCAATTAAGGGAGCAAGAGAGTTTTTGGCTCTTAGAGCAGCACTACGTCAGTAAGTCCAAGGACTCCAGATGTTTGTCCAAAGAAACGTCATGGCAACAGCCTCTCTGACACAGCTCCTCTGTGCCAGCATGCTTCAGGAGTTGTCATCATGACCTTCTTATTGCTGCCACTCTTCTCCTGTCCCTAGAGATTTACTGCTTTGGCTGACTGAGTCTCTTCTCAGTACTTAGGAGACTTCACCACAACTCTTTCAGTATTGCTGCTGTCCGGTTCCAGGGCTCTGGATTATTGTAGATTACGGGTAACATACTGCCTCCTTGATGAATGATCTCAACACCTCCCTATAAGCTTCCTGGGAAGTGGATGTTTTCAGCTGGAAAGTTGGGTTGCCAAAGATTTTCATTAGCTCAGAAAACCCTTTGCACACTGGATAAATGGTACTGCTTGTCTGCAGCTTAGAGAGGTAGCAAAGAGGATGATCCCTTGTTCTGAGTGATAGTTTCTCACACCCTTGACTACTCTTGAATAGGTCACAAAGTCCAGATTGAAGGCCTGCACCAAGTTTTGCATGAGAGTGCTCAGAACCCAAGGGACTTGGTGCCCTCTCTGTTGGTGCCCTCTCTACTGGAGCAAGCAGAGAAGTGTTTTCCACATCTCTTTTGAATCATCTAACACCCAACAATACTCACATCTAAAATTCTGCTTTGTGCCCATTTCCACATAAAACTGTGTTGCTGCTAACTGGTAAGGAATAGAATAGACTAGAACAGAATAGACTGTTTCAGCTTAAAATGATCATCTTGTTCAACTGTCTGACAGCTTCAGGGCTGACCAGAGTTAAAGATCATTATGAAGTCTGACTGTCTGTTAAACACTGACAGGCTTGGGACATTGACCACCTCTCTCAGAAGACTGCTCTGGTGCTTGAACACTCTCTCAGTAAAGAAATGCTCCCTAATGTCCAATCTAAATCTCCCCTGTCACAGGCTTGATCCATTCCCACATGACCTGTCATTGGGTACTGGAGAGAACCTCCCTCTCCATGTCCCCTCATCAGGAAGGTGTAGAGAGCAAAAGGATCATATTAAGGGCAAGTTAACATGAATGGGAGCTGGAGCAACTTGCTTGGAGTGTCTGAATAAATAGTTTGAGGCATACCACTTATTTTGGTAGTTTGATCTCACATATTGTTCTCAGGGTGGCCTATTTGAGCTATAAAGCAGTTCATTTTGTCTAAATGGGTCAGAGTTTTTCAATCCCCACGATCTTCTACTGTTGCTAATGCATCAGTGCTTTTCCATCTGATTGCCCCATGAGACCTCAAAGGTGCAAATATGTAATTCAGAGTGGAAAGTGTAACTGCTAGTAACAGGAATTGATTCATTCTGTGAGAAACTCAGGAATCAAACCTGCAGCAGCTACAGAAATAGATTGGGTGTGTGTGGTCAGATTTTGGAAGCAGGGGGCTAGAGGGGTGACTTCTGTGAGAAGCTGCCAGAAGCTTCCTCCAGGTCTGTCAGACCCAATCCCTGGTGGCTCCAAGGTGGACCCACTACTGGCCATGGCTGGGCCAATCAGAGACAGTGGTAACACCTCTGTGATAAGATTTAAGAAGAGGGAAAAGGTTATTGCGGAGTTGTAATTGCAGCCAGAAAAGAGCAGGTTGAGAACGTGTGATAGACAACTCTGCAGACACCAAAGTTAGTGGAGCAGGAGGGGGAGCAGGTGCTTCAAGCACCAGAGTGGAGATTCCCCTGCAGTCCATGGTGGAGACTGTGGTGAAGCAGCTCTGCCTCTGCAACCCATGGAGGGATGCAGAGATCCACCCACAACCCATGGAAGAGGCCCACACTAGAGCAAGAGAGTGCCTGAGAGGAGCTGTGGCCCTGTGGGAGGCCCACGGTGAAGCAAGCTCCTGTCAAGGACCTGCAGACACACGGAGAGTGCAGGTTTCCTGGTAGGACTTGTGACCCTGTGGGGAAGCAGCCTGTCCTTAAAGGACTGCACCCCATGGAAGAGTGACCATGCTGCAGCAGCTTGTGAAAAGCTGTGGCCTGTGGGCAGAACTCACAGTGATGGAGTTCATGGAGAACTGTCTTGCGTGGGAGGGATCCTGCACTGGAGCAGGGATGGATTCTTCTCCCTGAGAAGGAAGCAGCAGCAAAAACAATCTGAAACAAACTGGTTGTAGCCCCCATTCCCTGTCTCTCTGCACTGCTGAGGGGGAGGAAATACAGTTCAGGAAGCAAGGAGGGATGGGGGTAAGGTGATTTAAAGATTTATTTTATTTCTCATTATCCTGCTTTGGTTTTGGTAGTAATAAATTCAGTTGATATCGCTAAGTTCAGTCTTTTGCTTGTGATGGCATTCGATGAGTAATGTCTCCCTGCCCTTAATTCATGAACCTTTCACTATATTTTCTCTTCCCTGTCCATTTTGTGGGAGAATGATAGAGCAGCTTTGGTGGGCACCTGGCATCCAGCCAGGGTCAACCCCCCAAAGGATGCCATGTCCTTGGGTACTGTTGATGAGGTACTGTTTTTCTTTCACAGTCTCAAAATATATTAATCTTCCCAAATAAAACATTTTTGGCAGCTTTTTACAGTCACAGAAATCTCCTCTGGGTCAAACTGGAACCAAACTAGGAGAAGGAGGTGGGAAGTGGGATAAGGAAAGGAATCAACACCACTGATGATGTCTTGCATCTTTCTGGTCTCAAACCAGACATTGCTCTTCCCACCTAGCGAGCCTGCATGACGCCTCTGGCTCTTCTCTCCAGAGCATTTCCAGTATCATGAAGCTAAGCACACCCAAAAGCTTAACATGTTGCTGGGGCATGTTTCTGTGGAGTCCTCACAGACCACCTGTGAAACAACCATGTACACATGAGGAAAGGAAATCCCTGGCCCCAAGACCTCCTCATCAGCAATTATTACATAGCAAGTGGGCACAGTCATTTTGTCTGTAAACTCTCCCATAGCCATTCCAAGCAGACTTTTTCAAATAACAAGGAAATTGCTTCTTAGCCACAGAGTGCCTGTTTTGCAGCAGGTCTGCTCCCTCCTGTTCTTTTATTCTGCTGAAAGCTTAAAATAAACTCTACAAAGACCATATTGCAAAATCCAAAAGTTAAACCAGCAAAACACACATGAAGACAAATGGCTAAAACTGACAACGTGAAACTTTAGCAGTACCAAATTACTTCAGTCCCTACCTGAATTCTTGTGGATGGAGATGTTGCAGCTCAGAAATGAGGGGCCTAGAAAGACTAGCAGAACAGGCAAAATGCAGTGGTGAATTCCTAGAGAAGCTGGGATAACAGTGATGGGAATGAGATGGGCTGTCAGCCTTCTGGATGAGTTCAAGGAAAGGAGTGTCAGTGTCAGAAAATAAGCTGTTTTCTTCAATTACTTGTGCTAATACATAGTCTCTAAATCCAGGGCATCTTCTTAGGGAATAGACAGAAAGGTACAGTTAGTGGCTCCAAGGACAATTCAGACAATTATTTCTTCTTGTAGTTAGCTCCTATCCATAAAATGGAATGGCTTACAATGAAGAGATGTATTAAAAATTTTGGACAACAACAGAAACACTCAATTTTTATAAAAAAGCTTGTTAGGAGATGGGTTAAAGGAATTCATTAATTTCCCAGCTGCCCTGCAAACATTCTTCTCAGCTCCTCTTAACTCACTCACTCCACTTATCTACCCAAACACAGGAGAGATGTATCAGTTCTCCATCATACTTGGTAAAAATACAATATTTTATGTTTACTCTTAAGAGATATCTCTTTTCCAATTCAGTTTCCTGGAAGATATGCTAATTCCTTCAGGCTTCTTATGATATGCTAGTAAAATCATCATTTTATCTTAATTACTATCTCAGTTGGAGCCACCAAGTTGCTATCTTTGATTTTGTTGTCTCTGCAAATACAAATAAAACCATATGTCATTGGTTCTTTGCAAGAGACTAGACAGTGTGTGCCTCTAGCTCTTGCACAAAGAATTAACAGAGACAATATTCAGAAAGTAGTACTTTCCCAGCAACCAGAGTGCTGGGGCAGAATGGCAATGATATACAGAGCTGTACCTACACTCCTGGGATTGCACAAAATCTGCTGGAATAGGGGAAAAGTTAAGGTCACTGTGTGGAACAAGTTGACTCACTCCATATTACTGTGAATGACAGGAACATTTTAGTAAGTGGTCTTTTAAAGTTATATAAACTTCCAGATTTTTCTCAATTTGGCTTCATGAAAATGGAAACTTTCAAAGCTTTTTTTTAAAAAAGTGTCATTTCTCTCTTTGATAAGAAAAAGCTTAAAGACCACATAAAAACCTGGGACTTCTTGGAAATGTGGGTCCATTTTTTACCTTGTCTAATATGTACTAATTTGGTATACCAAACTCTCCCATCCAATGCATTATAAAGTCTTATTAATGTTGGATTTTTTCTGTGAGTTTTATGCTTCTTCCTCAAAAAGGATGAAACAAGTTTGTTTTTTGGTTTTTTTGTTGTTATTGTGATGGACATCAAAATCAATGGGCCTCACCACCTTTGGAGGCTTGCTGGAAGGGAATACTTATGTCTTATACAAGAAATTTTCCTAGCTTTTGTTGTATCCCTACATTCATTCCCAGGAGTGGGAAAATCTCTCAGGAGCACAGATTATTTATTCATTCTGTGATTGTAGCTGAGACTTGACTGCCTTGAAAGGATTGACTTTTCTGTCTTTGCTCCTTTCCTCTTCATTCTCAAGCTTGAACTCAAAACATAAGCTCATGGGAGGGGAAAAAGAATCCCCAATGCCCACATTCCACTGCTTCCTACTCTCAGGTCCATCAATCTACAAATGCACATAACCCTGTATTTATAAGATCCATGTTGTAACTGATACTATTTGAATCACACAGATGCAGTCAGGGCTGTAGAGCCTTACTAGCACTCCCTGCTCACAAAACTGACAGGTAAATGGAAAAGGAGAATGTCTTCTAATATTTTCTTCATAGTTATTTGTTTATTTTAGATCGTTAGTGAAATCTGTCAGATGATCCTTATGCTTTTTTGATGTCTATCTCAGAATGCTGTGTGCATTTTTGTTATTCATTAGCCATCTCAAAGCCTTTTGTGTGTTTGATTTTTAGCCTGCTTTCTTTAGGATATAAAAAAAAAAAAAGATTTCTTTAATCACATTGTTTGTAAGACCTTTCTTCTGATATTGTTTCTATATCACTGGTCAATCTCAATCAGATTGGGAAGACAGGTGAGCTCCTGAAGATGTGAAAATTCTGCAAGTTCTGTGAAATCCAGATGTTCTTGCGTCCTCAATAAGATAAAATCCAACACTTTACAGAACTAATCAGTGTACACATATATATACAGTAAAACATGTAGGGAACATGGGGAAGAACTATTGTCTGCACATGTACCTGCACAGAACATCTGGAGAAAAAGAGACATTAATGGGTAGAGATGATAAAATCTGATATTGAGGAAAGTGGCATTCAGGACTCTGGAAGGTTACAAATTTTAGAAATGAGAGATGGCTGTGAAGCCCCAAGAGGGAGCAGGAGTTATTCTGGAGGGCAAAGGGTTAGACACTACCCAGGCCACAAATCTATAGAAGGTCAAGCTTCATGGACATCACAGAAAGAGGGATTATTGCTATTTCTGACATTCCCCTGTTATGAGAGCATAGCTGAATGTCAGTAAGGGACCAAACATCTGGGTTGTGCTGTCTATAGCATTACAAGCTATGCTACAACCTGCCACAGGCCAAGTTTTGGGTCAGCTGATGTGCCTGTGACCTGATCAGGGATCCATACAGAACTGACATTGTGTTAGTAACTGCCTCTAGTGCCAGGGGGACATGTGACAATTTCCCACTTTTTTCCCTGGTGGGGTCTGAGAGAAAACCAGTAAAGCAAATCACTGGAAAAAAAGGCTTCCTTAAGGTGAGAACTTGCAAAAGTGTAAAACTGGTATGATGCTATCAAAACAGAATGGTGAGTCACTATGACCAAATGTTAGTGACTGCAAAAGTTTCTTTTGTTTTCAAGGGCCTAGGAAATCAAAGGATCACAGAATCATTTAGGTTGGAAAAGACTTCCAAAATCATCAAGTCTTTGACCAATCACCACCTTGTAAACTAGACCATGGCACTGAGTGCAGTATGCAGTCATTTCTTCAGCACTTCCAGGGATAGTGACACCACCACCTCCCTGGGAAGTCAGTTCCAATGCTTAAGCACCTTTTAATAAAGAAATTCTTCCCAATGTCCAACCTGTCTCCTTTACTTTAGGATAAACAGCTCCAGATCCCTCAGCCACAATTCACATGACCTACTCTGTAAACCTTTTACCAGCCCCACTGTCATTCTCTAGACTCCTTCCAGAACCTCAGTGACCTTTTTGAAGTGAGGAGCTCAGAATGGACACAGTGTTTGAGGTGTGGCCTCACCAGTGCCAAGTACAGGGGGTGATCACTTTCCTATTCCTTTTGGCCACACTGTATTTGGCACCAGCCAGGATCCCATTGGCCTTCTTGGCTGCCTGGGCACACACTGGCTCATCTTCAGCTGCTGTCAACCAGCACCCACAGGTCCTTTCCTGCTGAGCAGCTTCCCAGCCTCTCTTGCCCCTAACCTGTTGCATTGCATGGGCTTGTTGTGACCCAAGTGCAGGACCCAGCACTTGGCCTTGTTGAATCTCAGGCTTTGTCCCTTTGATCCAAAATTGTCCTTTTCTGGTAGCTTTGTACTGATACCCTAGTACTCCCTGTGCACAGTTTTCAGGTCACCTAAAATTCTACAAATGCCGTTTCCCCACCTATTAATGGTACTATTTCTTCCAGACAGAGGAATTTATGGTTTTGTTTGGTAGAATATGAAATGTTAATCACTTTCAATATTTTTCTGTCACAGAAGTTGACTGGAATTATTACAGAATGATAAATTAGAAGTAACTATTTTTTTCCCATTGGACAGTATTTACTTCAAATACTCTTGCCAGGGCCAGTTTAAGGAATCCAAAAATTTCAAGGGAGACTTGCCAAATCAGATTCTGTGTCTTTGTGATAATTTGCTCACTGGAGCATTTCTCCCTTCAGTATTTATTAGGATAATGACTATAACCTGGATTTCACAGAAGGAAGATTTGCAAGGAGTGTTAGTACCTTACTAGATAGTGATATAGCTGAAGATAAGACGTGAGATCTCAAGGGTACAACCTTGGTATCAAACCAAATTTCACAATGATGCTTCTGCAATCTGAGGGTAAACTCTCCTGCCACAGAGAGGCAGAGATGTGGGACAGATGCACAGGGTCTCTTAAGGAGACAAAAGAATTTGCAATCTCCACCATATTAGCTGCCAGTGCCTAAACAAGCTTTCTTTCTTACGAAGGGAAAGATCTGAGGTCCTAGAAATCATCTTGGGTCTTCCACTTGGGCTTGTTCTCAGTCAGTTTTGTTTGTACTTCAACTTCCCTGTAATGGAACCACAAAACTACAAGACACCTCTCCTTCCAGTAGCTTTGTATAGATCTACAAGCCTGCACTGGCGGTGCTCGGTAATGCTCCTTGTATCCTCACTACCCTCTCAATACAGAAATCCAAGAAGGAAGTCTTTCATGAGCCAGCAGATGTGATGATCCTCACGGTGGCCTGTCTCTAGCCCCAAGTACTGTAAACTTACTGCTCTCACATCCGAGCCTGTTGTTATCGACTCAGCTGTAACGCTGCTGGTTCCCCCGGTCATTACCGTGCGGTTCCTTAATGAGCAAGTAAACAATTTTGTCACATTAGCAACATGTTTTCGGCATATGCAGCTTGTAAAAGCACTAGCAGTGAGGAAAACAGCCTTCTATCAACCCAATGCCTTCAACACAAAACAAGCTCTGTGGCTTTATTAGAAAGATTTGCAGTACATTATCTGACGACTGCTAATTGCAAGCTAAGCTTGGAACATGAATCAAAGTTTCAAGCTACAATTTTCAGTGAAAAGCATTAGGCTTTTCAACAAAGCTTAGCTGCTGCAGCAAGGCAGGAGATGATATTTCCTTACCAAATTTAACTCAGGTTCTTTAATTATGGGTGAGTATTAACAATTCCGCTTCTGACCTTTGCTATAAATATACATGTCTGTAGCTTCAATTAGTGGAGACTTGTCTGAATCTCAAGGTGAAGCTGCACTCATGCTTCCATTTCAATCAAGAGGGGAGAATGCAGGCTGGCTTCCACCTTGATAAGTTTAAACTTTGACTAATGTGGAGAGAAAGAGAAGGAACTGCAATTTAATGATTGAAGGAGATTTTCATGCCTCTGTAAAACTTGAGCAATGTTTTTTCATAATATAAAGAAACCCTTAATTTTGGGATAATTTGTTTTAGTCCACTGCAAGAGCTATGTTTTTATGCCTACCCAGTGAATTCTAAGCTAGTCAAGCTGTCTCACCAGGCATCTGCCCAGTTCCTTGCTCAGAAAGACTCACAAATTTTTGTTTCTGTTGCGGCTTTGCTATGGCAGATACATCCATGACAATGGCTACTCTGCCATCCCGTATCTTCCTAATTTTGAGACCTTGAGAAGATGTGGGAAATAAAAGCTGTAGTTTAAAAAAATTAAAATTAAAAATACTTAAATAAAGAATAACTGTTTAAATGCTTATGACTGATAAAGAAAGGAAAACTCCAAAATCCAATTTACATGTTTTCGTGCAAAAATCTTTCAACAATGTTTTAACTTGTAATCAGAAAGATTGAGAATTATCACTCAATGCTTCTGTTTATGGCAAAAGTCTGATTTACTGATTTTGATTTGCAACTCTTGCTGATCAAGACTCAATTAAAATGCCACCTTCACTACATTGTGGATTTGAAGTGTATTTCCCTTTTCTGGTTTCCACAAGTTTGGAGGTTCGATTTCAGGAAAAAGTCTCAGTGACCTCAAAGTTCATATTTAGACTCAGCTAAGTCTTTTTCAGACTGCAGGATTTCTTTTTCTTCCTTTTCTAAGCAATTCCTTCCCTCTAGCTACAGCAGCTATTTATTTGTGAGTTACTTTAAATCTCTTCCATTTTATAAGGCACTTCACTTTTGACAGCACTGGAAAAAAATGCAGCTTTGCTTTCTAAATTTAGTAGAAGAGGAAAAAAACCCACCAGATTGTTTGCTGGTCTCCCTGCCTCTATTCTTTCGTTCCAAACTATTCTCCATAAGTTCCTGTCTATTGCTTTTTGTAAATAACATCTGCTTTTCAAACTCCCTGTGTACTAATTAGTCTGAATAATTTGTAAGAGTACGGGACTTATTTAGAAATGTACAAATCAAATGCTAATGGATAGTAACAAGAATTTCCCACTCACTCAGCACTTACATCAGTTTCCACATTAGAACTATGTAAAAAAGAAACAAACCTAGAAAATTTGCTGAGGGAAAAAAAATCCTGTTGTTTTGAAATTGTGTATTTGGGTTGACACTGCCAAATGCTTTCAATCTTGGAAAGACTTTTCTGGTGATATGAATGTTTTAGTTGTCCTTTAACTCTTTTTTAAAATACCAACTAGTTTGGGAATATCTCCCCTTTGCTGTGAAGAGCTTCAACTCACATCCTTTCTTTCTCAGGGGAATATCTTAACACCAGCCTATAAAATAATCTCTACTCAGTTGTTTACTGTCTCCATGACTATTGAGAAAATCCATACAAAATAAAATAGTACAGACCAGCTCCATCAATAGAGACTGTAGGAAGGAAGTCCTGAAGTGCTTATTTCCTGATTATTAAGGACTTATTATTAAGACATAGACAAATATAAATCTACTTTGCCAGTGGAAAAATATGGCTTTGATCCAAAACTTACTATCTTCACCGGGTAAACTTCCTTAGCTCCAGGATCTCAGTGACAAACCCTAAATCTGATCAATCCAACCCTAATGGTCCTTCTTCAGTAAGTTCCTCAGCTGAATTAAGTACACTGAAGGACAAAGCTGAAACATTAAGACACTTCTTTGATTAAAGCCCAACTAAGCAAAGTTCTCAAGAGCCAGCTGGAAACATAACCATGAGCCAGAGCTGTGTCAGAGAGCATCCTGCACAGCTTCACTCTTGGATGCATGGCTTTTAATGCATTTTATGAATGATCTGGAGAAACACATGAATGTTATCTGTAGAAAAAACCATCCAAACAAACCCCCAAATCTGGTTGTACACCACCTGTTAACAGCCACTGAATCATTTCCAGAAAAACCAGCTACTGGATCCCCATCCCTCTAAAATCTTAAAGAGGCAAGCAGTATTTTAATCAAATTCTTGAAAGCTGGAACTAAAATTTACACTTGCCCCAGTTTTGGTCCCTCAGGTGCACCAGTGCGTCTTCTAAAAAACAACAATGTCTTTCTGAATCCCTCTCTTAGGGATTACGGTTTAATTGTTCAAGAGGCACATAAACAATGCTGCCAGACATATACAGAAGCCAGCAATAGGAAAAGGCATTACAAATTGTTTGTAAGCAGCATCTCTAATGCTCTTTTGGAGATGACTTTTTGGGGAATAGAAGTTGCTAGGTTTGGAGAGCTAGAGAACTGTCATTCCTCACCTCTGGCAAGTGAGAATGGCTGGGAAACCCCCAATAGCTCAGTTGCTGTCACCTGAGGACTAGCCAGGATCTCACAGGTAATTTCACTGCTAGGGGGATTCCTTGACACCAAAACAAAAGAATGGCCATAAGAGTTCAGACCAAGAGTTTCATATAAATTAGCATCCTAACAGATGGGCCATGAGTGACCATCAAGGGAAGGAAAAGAAGAGATAGGCATACACATTCCTCTTCCTGGGTGTTTTCCCAAATTTCAGCTCTTGCTAGTTCAGGAGACTTCCAGCGGTCTGTCTACTTCTCAAACCCAAAAAGGTTTACAGTGGAATACTCTTCCAAATATTCACCAAGTTCACTTGAAACGTGCAAACTGCATTTACAACCTTCATCAGGTTCTCCAGGTCTGCTGTGAATCACTTGCCTGAGAGGGAAAAGCAATGCAAAGCAAACACGTCAAAGCCAGCTCTAAACCCCCGAGGGTAGCTGCTGGCAGAAGTTCAGCCACAGCCTGAGCTGACCATTTGATTATTCACAGAGCTTCCCCAGCCAGTTTTGCAGCTCCTTTGAAGCTTTGCAGATGCCACAGTGACACAGATCACAGCTCAGGTCTGGGGACACCACTCTATAGTTCTATTGACTGCAAATACAACTCTAGTCTCCCACAGCTTACCCCTGCATAAAACTGGTAAAGAATCAGAGATTTCCTACTGGGCACAGTTCACAGTGGAGGAAGTCCCACACTGACATAACAAGGAGCATGAATTATCTGCTAGCACTGAATGAGCAAGAAGGCAGAGCTCAATTCCTGTCCTGTCCTCCCCAGATACCAGTAGCATACTTGGGAGCAAAGCCTGACACTGAATTAGAAACCATCCAGCTGCAGAGGAGCAGTCTGCTATTTTTTATGGATCCTATTTTGCATATCTCTCAGTCAGTGCAGCTTGAGTTTGGATCATCTCTCTGATCACGAAAGCTTCTCGCTGAGTCACTTATCAATTTTACCCAAGCTATGCTATTTCCATCTCCATTTGTCATATTTATGGCAACATGTTTACTACCTAATGTTCATATGAAGCTTGGAAGGTAAAAAATGCTGTCTAACTACTAAATGTTGCCATTTATACTGTTCCTAAAGTCTCCAAGGTGGGAAGCACATGTACAATGAGCAGCTTGCAGTGACTTTTTTCCAGCACGTGAAACTGAGGGGTATTTGGGTGGGGGCAACCACGTTGGCCACCTAACACAGCCAAAGGCAGGGGCACATCCCATGCCTAATGCATTTTTATGGCTACACAGGCTTTAATGGAAGCCACAGAAAAGGCTGCCCAGAGCCCCAGTGCCATTCTGGGTGTGCCAGCTGCACGGGCAGCTCCCATTGTCTCTGCTGGGTCCCTGGAGGCTCCCATTGCCTCCTGGGGAGCACAGCTCTGGCACCTCAGCCAGCACCATTTGGCACACACAGAGTATAGTTATGGTGCCATTTAAATGATTTATAAGAACACACACCTTATTAGTTCAAGAAAGAATGAAAGATTTCTATGCACTGTGGTCTGTTAAGTAATAGTAATGGATCTCAATTACTTGAAAGACCTCTAATTAATTTCTATATTGGCAGTGCCTGAGTTAAGAGGTCAGTCAAGAGATTAACTCCTGTTCTCTCATTGTTGCCTGTCAGTACCAATTTCCATGAGCCAGGCAATGCTGCAGGAATCAAACACCTAAAGAGAAAAAAAGAAATCTAAAATAGCTATTTTCATTACCATGTCCTCCTCCTTCTCTCACTAGATGACAAGAGATATTGTAATGCAGAAGACTAATGGAGGAGAAAAAAACCCGTTTTGCTGTGTAAAAGATACCTTCCTCACTCTGGCATAATCCTCCTGATCCATTTAAATTGCTTCCCTCCTTAGCCTCCCCCTCCATTTTGGCAGCTCGTTCATTTTGAATTTCCTTCCGAACTGCTCTGCTTCTGGCCGAAGTGTTCTAAGTAACACTCATGAGTTAGATATTTCCTGATGTTCCTGTACCCAAGCCCCAACTTTTCCTCCAGTTTTCTGAAAAATATAATCTGTTGTCAGTGGCCAAGCTTGCACTACAGGGTAAGCTGCATGCCAAACCTCTTTGTACGCACTTTCTCTTACAGAGGCATACATCAACCCAGGGATGACAAGTGAAGCAGTTTCAAATGGCACATTTTCACTCTACTTTACAGAAGTACTTATATTCTGCTTCTAAGTATACATTACTCTATGCACATACACTCTATAATGTAAGTCCTGGTAAGCACCAGGACTATAATTTTTAAGCAGGGGTTGAAATCCTCAGTCGCCAATATGGTTTTGGCAGCATACTGCCTTTCATTTCTCATATCATATGCATCACATTTTTCATATCACTAACTCTGTTTGACTTAAATGATTTCAATTTTAAAAATTGTTTTCTTATGAGTTCAATAGTTACATCTCAGACATCTCCTGCATCATCTAAATTGAAGAATGACATCTCATCAAGAGCCAGGAAATCTGTCTAGATGCTCAGTGCAATAATGAGAGTTAAGAACTGCTCAGCTAATAGAAATAGATAGGCTGAGCGCTACATTTAGCTCAGACTTCCCCATTCCTGACTGATCCTCCTACCACAGTGAAGTTCTGATACCTGTTGACGAAAAATATTCTCCTTTAGAGGACATCTCAGGAATGTGGCAAAAAATAAATAGCTAAATTTTAAACTGAGGTTGCCATTACCAGGTTTCTCAGTCTGTGCTGACCTCATAAGATACAGACTGGTAACCCCGTGGCTTCCAGCAGATCATTTGGTTAGAACACTCCTTGATTTTCAAAATGCTTCTTAAGATGAGCTCAGCCTAGGCCATAGATTGAATATTTGTGAACAGTCTCAAGGGACACAGGGCACAAAGCACTGACACACTTTGTTCAGTAGTTCAGGAGATTAATCACCTTCCTTTCTCATATCCCAGGTGCTGTGTTAAGATCTCCATTCTCTCTGCCAGTCAGCTTAGCCTCACCTCTTATATCTTTTTTTTCACAAAAGCAATGCACTGAAAACAAATGACCCAAAACAGTGAACTACTTAATAGTCTCTTGACTGGTGCATGTGAACAAGTCAGCGCTGGGCACTTGCATTAGAATTCTGAACCAGACCCCAAGTAGTTGTTGCCCTGGAGCAAAGATGGATGCTGGAGAGAATCACAGTCTTGCACAGGTACCAGCCCATCAAATTCCCACAACACAACAAAAGCACTTCTCAGACTAGTGGAATAGGGGTAAAAGGGCACAGAACAACTGTAAAGTGATTTTGTGTTTGAGTTTGTTTGTGTGTTTTTAAACTTTTAAAAACCTTTTTTAAAGAACAGCTTTATTACTAGGCCTACTCTACTTTATAAGTGGCATTGCTTGCTTCTTAAAATGCTTGCTTTGTTATATTCCAAAGCTTTGTATATAGATATATATATTTTAAGGAGAGAAAAAAAGAATCCCTTTATCTTTCTTTTGGCTGAGTTTGGAGGTTGGGCTTTTTTTAAGTTAGTACAGTACAGTACAGAGGTTGACTGTGAAGACAGAATTTAAGAAAAACAGCCTCTGAAAAGGTTTTGTAAGGCAGAATTAGGAACAAGAAAACTCCATTCAGTCATTGTTCTTTATGGGGTGCCTGGTGAGTCAGCATATTTAGAAGTCATTCTAGGTTATGGCAGCCCGTCTACTTTTATGTTGTGATCTTACTTTGATTCAGCTTCCTTAGGTATAAATATTGTAAACTTGAAAGTCAGCCTGAGGTCAGGCTCTGACACCAGTTGTACATAGGCTGTGGAAGAATAACAAAGTCATGTGTTACAATGCTGGGGGACATAAGCTGAGGGTTTAGATAGTCATGCTCCTGCTCCTTGTGCCTCCTTGAAGGTTAAAAAAGGGCAAGACATTGCCAAACAGAAGTCACAGCTCCAAACTGAGAGTTGATAAAAGCAGAGTGTGGAATGCAGAATAAAATCCCCCTACTAGAAAGTTCAGTAAGGATTTGTAACTCAAGGAATGAGAAATACTGCTTTTGGAATGACTAAATTTAATAAACTTCAACAGAAGGAAAGAAAAAGTGAACAGTCATTTCTTGCCCTGCAAATACTAGAAAGGAAATCAGATCCATTCATTTGGAAGCAGTTACTACTGTAAAGGACCTGGGGTTTTGCCTGTTTTTTGTTGGATTTTTTTGAAAACACAAGTCACACTAATCAATCCCAGCTAAGATACAGGGAAAAAAGTGTGAAACTCTTTCCATATGGTTCTCTCTGTAAACAGCAGTATTTTTGAAACAAATTTCATATAAAGAATTCCAGAGAGTAAGCAGAATACTCTGAAGTTAGTTTTTAAAAAGCAGCTTTCAGAATTATTTAAAACATATGGGAGAACTGGTCTTATGGTTAAACAAGATTCTTGAATCTGAGATTCAGTTTTATGCCTGACATGGGTCGTGGTAGATTTTCAAATAATTTTACTTTGCCTACTTCACCATTTCTGACTCTGAGTTACAGCTTCTTAGAACAGTTTTCTTTTTATTCAAGATTAAGCATAGCTGGAGCAGACAATATAAAATTCCCAGTTCTGAAATGTCTGAGGAAGTTCAAAAACAAAGCTTTAATGGCCTAAAGGGTACTTTTACAGTGTAACTGTTACATAAAGTGCTGTCAGAAACTGATTGTCATTCTTATTTTGTTCGTACAAAATTTGTAGCTGACATCAAACTATAATTCATATATATAAGTTTGCCTGATACCAGCTGTATTTAAAGCTGTGCTTAATACCCAATCACATATGCTATCTTTACAAGTCCTCCCTGATAAGACTTTCAGATCTTTGGGTGCACATTGTGCAGCCAAAGGAAATATTGATAGGCCAATTATTCAATGACCTCAAGTCAGAGGGCTCAGGAGCAGAAAGCTTTGAGGTTTGAGTTTTTCCTGGAACTCAAGTTCTTCAGGAATTAAACTCCTTTGAGTTCATAAATAACTAAGGTAGCCAACAGGTTTATGCAATATTTATATTATTTAAATTCATTAGAGGTACAATTTCTTAAAAGTCTTTCTATTTCCCTGTGCTCAAGATCTGGCAGCAGATAGGTTTGCCTCCATTATGCTTATGTGCACAGTTCAGAAGACCACTGTGAAAAACAGAACCTCTCAAAGCTGGTATTATGGACCAAGGGGAGACAGACCCCCTGGACCAGCTAGCTGGCTCTGGTCCCTGTATCTGGCTGCTGCCTGTGAAATGAAGGATCAGAGACTCTTTGATACTGCTGTTCCAGGTAGGCCTTTGCTGTAATTGCCATCAGGGAAATGTTGTAATCTCATGTGGGAGAGGATATAAATAACCTTGAATGGGTTGTGAGGTATCCAGGAGATAATTTGTCTATTAAGGCATGAGCTGTGCTGTGAGGCACACGTAAGCAGACCTTGTTTGGCTGTTTATGAACCATTAAGGATCTTTCTTACTCTTAAGGAGGATGCCACCACTAAGAATAGACTGTGTTCCCTTTTTTTATATCAGGCTGTGTATCAGCTAGTCTGCTTATGCCAAAGGGCAGGCACTTCACCATGCTGGGCACCCTGCCCCAGTTCAGATTCAAAAGCTCAAGATCTAAATATGGCCTGAGGCCTGCATATGGTGATGTTTAACACATTTTTAGACCATGCTTTCTTCTGTTTGTCTTCTTATACACATACATCCATCAAGTTTGTGTTCAAATAGTTTGCATCTGATCTGGAGTTTAGTGGTGTAACTTTACCACTTGGTTAGGATAAACCAAGGCTTTTTGAGCAATACACTGGTTTGAGACAGTTGAGGTCCATTATTTCTGGCATGAGAGAAGACCAAAGATGCCTTGAACAAGTGCAAAGAGCCTCTCAAAACCTTCTGAATATTTAGAGGGTCCATGCTTGTCCCATCTGCAGGAATCTGCATGCAGGTACAGGGAGTACAGGCAGTAAGAAAGGCATGGGAAGAGCCTAGGAAGGGTCCAGAAAAAGTGTAGCAGCCAAGGAGGCACTGAAATAACCAGCAGCAGCTTGCCACAGACTGCATTAACTCAGGACCAAAGAAAAAGGATGACCAGGAGACCAAGACCCAACAAATCTCTTGCACAATCACTGATCTGAGAGGAAGTTAAAAGTCAGAGTGAATATAGAAAGCCTCAAACCAGGTTGAATCTCCTTGGAAAAAATTTGCAGAGTCACAAACCTACCCTTCACACCTGCACCAGTCACTGGGCCAACATGGACGGATTCTCTTCCCTCTTTCCTCCCCAGTCCAAGTGACCAAAGTGAAGCAGTGTACACTCCTATCACTGGATTAAGAAGCACAGCAGACAGAAAGGAAAACCAGCCTCAGCTGCAAAATTCCCTCCTTAGTCATAGGTATGAGAAAATGCTTCACTGTAGACAGGAAAAGTGAACACCCTTCTCCTCCCATTCACCTCCTCCTGGGAGACTGAGTTCAGTTAATGGAAATATCAGGGGAGTGTCTTCTCAGAATTTAAGTGGCATGTTCTCACACGAAATTGGGAGAAAAGTAGATTGCCCAAATTCTCTCACTGCTTGTATTGTTTTAACTTTTGGTTCCAGTGTGTATGCACTCCATAGCTCAGAGGAGTTCTGCAGTATATCCAATACCCTGAAGCCCTAATTATCAATACTGTGTGCTCCCAGCATCTCTGTATTTGTACATAAAATCAAATTAGCAATATCCACAGGGTCAAATTCTTCCCCTCACACTGGTACAACTGTTCCTGGCTTAAAAGTAGCTGAGATCCATGTTCAATTTTCTCTGTCTTTGTGTAAAATTTTATGTTATTCTTAAGCATGCATTTTATTATTAAGTCTCTTATTTCCATCTGCTCCTACTGACTCCCACAAAAAGTCTCTCTTCAGGGCATTCTACAAACAAACTAATGAGATGAATGCAAATTACAGCAGCCATTCGTTCTGCCACAGACACCTCAATGCAAAGGCCTGTGTGTGCAGGAATACATGCAGTTATGTTACCAAATCAGAACCACAATGTTTGTTAATTTAAATAAAATATTCACATTTCTTCCAAGAGATGCACAATTTGAAATTTGCCTGTTTGGCTATAATTACATAGAGATATTTTTAAAATAAAATTTTAGGGACTAGTGGTAGACCTTTGATGCCATTGAGTGGCTTTCTTCAGAGCAGCTCCTTGGGGTCAGCTCTGCCTGTATTCCTGAGCCAGGTACTTGCCCCTGACCATTGCTGACCTGCAGTGCCTGGCTGTAGGACCAGCTTGTGCTGCCTGCAGAGCTGAGCACTGTCTCACTCTGAGTCTCTTGTAGCAAGGCTGTGACTGCCCTGGGTTCTGCATCATGCCGAGCTCTCCTGAGCACTCCATTGCAAGGACTGCAAAGCAACAGCCCAAAGCTTGTCAGAGAGGAAGTTCCACAATTCACTGGGCTTTCACCAGAGGTAAAAAGCTGCATCAGGGAAGATGATATTTGGTGCAGTATGTTCTCATTTTTTCTTCAGCTGTGACATCCACTTATTGCCATTCATGCAGAGAGGCAGATACTGATGCTAATGAGATGCCCTCAGCAATCTGCAATTCCCTTTCTTCAGCAGAACAGTAACTTTTGACCTAAATGTTCCCAGTTTTTTGGCAGAATGTTGAAAGAAGTAGCAAATAGATAAATTTTCACCTTTTTGTCTCATAAATCTGAACAGCATAATAAAGCATGTAGCGAGCAGGCAACTAATTAAATTCTTCCTTGGAAGAACTACAGCAGCAGCATAATCTTTTTACGAGCCACATCCTTTTAATCTGGCTACTTAAATTTCTGATTCTTTAGCCCCTCTTCTTTCTTCTACTTGTATTACACAGCTGATGAAATACTGGAATTAATTATCTCCACAGCAATATTCATCAAAGCACTCCCACTTCTATGGAAGCCAGAGATGAAAAGTTACTAGGCAAGCCTAAAGAAAAAGTGCACCCCTTGGGTTCTTACAAGCAGACTAAATATTCACAGGACAAAATAAATAAAATGGGAACATTTCCCTCAAAATGCATTTTCTCCCAGCTGATGTCTCTGAGTGGTGCTAGTTTTACCTATCTTGATGATGAACATATTTTCAAGAGCATTTTTCTGCTAACAAATAGACATTGTGAGAGGTAACCATATGTTTAAGTGCTCCACAGAGCCATGGTCTGAAAGACGAAAGGTTCTTAAGGAAAGTGTGCCAAGACAAAATCCTGGCCCACAGAAGTCAGTAAGAATTCTGCTTTTGATTTTAATGAAGCCAGAATTTCACTCATGAGAACTGCAGAAGGGTCAGCCTATTTAGAGGAAAAAAGTATCCAGATGTCTCCCAGCATTATGGATTTTGAATCAGAAATTGCTGTAGCACTGTGAAACCTTTTCTCACTAGCTTTACTGCGTGAAATAGAATGCCTTATTTTTAACTAATTTTTCTCCCAATAAAACTAATATAAAATAATATATTGGGGAGGAAATGCGGCTCTACTGTATTGAAAAACTTACAAATTCCTATGATATCTTACAGTTTAATTCTTCTTCAGAGAGTTAGATTTCTCTTTTTTTATACATTGACATCTCCATTCACTTCTACTTTATGGATTTACTTGAAGTAGAAAGAGAACACTGAAACTCGGGACTGATAATAAGGCTGGTGTTTTGGGTTTGTTGTTTTTATTCTCTTTCCAAAATGGGAAGGTGATAGAAGATTCACTAGCACTCAGGTATGCATGTCTGCAAGGCTAGTCAGAGACATGAATGGCCCATTTTCACTCAGCTGTCTTATCTATTGTCTTAGAAAATGGACACTTGCCTTTGGTTAGAACCACATTATACATTCATTTCGGAACCCAGGAGAATTTTAATCATCATCCTATTATAATTTAATTGTGTTCAGTCTCTTTCTGTCCTCAGAATCCCTTCCAGACACTGCTTTTCTGTTGTGTTCAGATAGTATCCTGTTGGGATGCTGACATTCTGCCACATCTTTGTTTAGAAGCATACACAAGGAGAATATAATTCTTGTCAAGGCTCTCACTAGTTGTAAAGCAAACAAAAAGTGTCCTCAAAATGTTCCATCATATGCAAAATTAGACAAAGTCAGGGTCAAAGAAGATTCATGCATTCAATGTGGCTTGTATATCAGTTAATGTCTCTCAGTGTTCCTTCCCTGATAGGAATGGACATTGAAATAGTGGGCAGTAACCTTGCCATTACCACGCAGCCTTTTCCTTGGGAAATCCAACACTGCAAGCCCAGGCTCTCTGACTTAGTCTCGAGCTGTTCTGACAGAGCAATCTGTCACTGCCGGCCTAAAAAGAGGAGCCAACCACAACCCCTGCAGTAAGTAATCAACCCCAAATACTCCTGCATCCTTTCCCACTGTAATTGCAAACCTTTGAGCTTGAAAGTGATCTCAGCTACATCAGCATAAATCCTGACTAACGTCATAAAACTATGCAATTCCCAGTAATTATTTTAAGGGAAACGAAACTAGATTCCAGCTCAATGAATCCTAAAAGCCAGATGAGACTTAATATAGTCATATCATTTCATTTTTATGAGCCAAAACCCAAGCAAGCAGCAGCACTAACTGACCCTCCGTGCACACTCTCATCACAAGCAAATTACACAGTATAACTATTAACTTTTTCATTAGTGTTGCAAAGAACTATTTTTTTTTTTATTTGGAATCCGCTAAATGCAATTACTGTGTAATCACCAGAAATAAATGCCATATTTGCCAACTGTTGGTTATGTAATGACCAAAGCAACACTGCCTCGATCCATTCTCTTATCCAGAACACTAAGAAGCTGAGAAGCACTTTGATTCCAGATCAAAAGACGTGACTATATAATTTAATCACTACAGTGCCCATGAGAAGTACTCGGAAGGGAAGTTCAGTTCCTCAATACCAAAGCAACTCCACTGAAAAACAGAAACACATATTTGAAACAGGCTTCAAATGTTAATTGGTCTGTCTCAGGCTTGATATAAACTTCCATCACCTTGGTCAGCATTTGCAGACCTTCCAAGGGGAAAATGTGCAAATTTGTAAGGTGCAACTCATCATTGAACTGCAGCAAGTAAAATGACAGCAGCACTGCTGAATTGAGCTGATTCCAGCTCTGAGGGGGCTGGAGAAAATCTGAATGAAAAATCCAGCCTGCAGCAGCATCACCTTTTATACCAGAGACTGACTGGTATCTCTGAGGTTTGTTGTCTTCCTCCCATTTGCTCAGTAAAACAACTGTCTTGGCCAGACATGCCATTTATGCAGAAAAAGGAGTCTTGAAGAAAAACTACAAGATTTTATCCAAGTATGAAGCACAGAACTTCCCTTTGGCAAAACAACTGCCTAGAAGGTATTTAAACACGAGACTCGGGTGAATGTGGCAGCAGAGGCAATTGCTGTCTTCATCAAGGCATACTCCCATCATGCCACCTGTCATGAGATAGAGGGAGTTGAGACTCTGTACCTATTTCTGGTCTGGTTTGAATGTGTCTGGTCTGGTTTGCTGTGCTTTTGGTCTGTGACTCATTTCCTTCCTGAGGCAGAATTTCAGTTCTAGGTCAAGAACCATAAAAATTAACCATACACGAAATCTGCAAAGCTCAGCCACCAATGCTTCCTTCTTTTGTGCAGGGATCCCCAACCATCCTACTGAAGACATAACACATTTTAATGGCAACAGAGAGAGTGGTCAGAGCAAAAAGAAAAAAAAAATTCCAACCCTACAACCTGCTTATATTATCTAAGGCTTTGGCAAGATCCTCTTACACCAGCATATGCATATTTTAGTGCACAGATTTCTCCATTGAAATTTCTGCTTCTCCCTCAATCTTTTGACCTCCTCATGGTAGTCCCTCTCAAGTTTGGTATGCAAAAGTGCAAGTGCCCAAAATTAAAGAAAGCCCTAATTATTCCAATTTTTACACAAGGGTAGCAATTAGTTTACAGTTTGTTGCAATGAGCTCCTGTGTGGCTTGTGTAACAAATGAGGTCCCTTCAATTAGATGCTCATTGCCAGTCATAATTTATTTTTGTTCCAAACACATCACTTGCATTTCTTTATCCACAGATCTTTTCTTGTTCTTTCAAGATCTAGGCAAAATTAGTGTTTGCTATACATGATAGGTACACTAAGAAGTAAGGCCCAGATTTTTTTTCCTAAGTACTTAGGTGACTGGCTCTCATTTAAATAGATAAAAGCCTTTAGAACCTGCCCCCAGATGACCTGGTACTTGTAGTTTGTGTCTCTCTCCTGCCTTGGGGCACATGCTTAACTGGTTGATACATCAGCTGCTACAAGAAGCCACAAAACCAGCACAGAACTGAGTCATCAATAAAGCAAGAGCAGTTTTGTCAAACGAAATTAAGGGTCTGATGAAGGATAAATGCTACAGCCATTAATAGCATCTCTGAAAGCACTTTCTCTTCTGGATTTCTTATCCAAATGGATAAGAGCTGTTGGAAGTGCACCATATAGTAATAAATGGCTACTATTTAACTCAAAAGTGCAGGAGTTGGTGCAGGAGATCCTACAAAGAGGATGTCATTGTGAATTACATGGTTTGTGCACTGGTACTAGGGAACATCATCCATCTGAGAAGAGGGCAAGAGAACCACACTGGATCTCACCACAGAACTGCCCCAAGGGATTTCTAGCACTTGTACTTTCCACTCAGCACCTGGAGAAGCACATAGGTTCTGCTAAGAAGCCTTTCATAAACCTCAGAATGCCAAAGACTGGCAATGCAGCAAAAATATTTAGAAACTTAGTACTGGATTTTTCTTGCAACACTTGGATGTGAAGTACAACAAAACCAGTAGGCTTTGGAGTGATGTGAATAATTTAGCAAGAATGTTGAAGGCCAAAGTGCAGCAGGCAGACCTTCAGAATCCTCAAGCAGGAAAAGTGGTTCCTTCACAGCTGTTGGTGACAGATTTGTGAAAATTGACAGGTAAACACAGAGAGCTAGCAGGGCTACTTTAGGCAAAATTTAAAGGATAACCCCTATTTTTAAAAAAGTAAAGTGTTACTAGCCTTTGCCCTTAGAAAGAATTCTGAAAATTAAAAAATCCACCAAAATCAGTCATTAAGGTTTTCACAAAAACTTGCTGACATTATACCCTCATCCTCAAACTCTAATCTGAAGTATTTCCAAAAGCTATACCACATGTCTCTTTTCCTGACTTGCTGATTTCCTGGTAAACTATATATGCCAGCTGGGGAGAAGGAGAGGAATTGTGTGGGGAAAAAAAGAACAACTGAGGAAAACAGATAGAACTGTTTAGAGTAAAAGAACAACTTCTTTGTCTTCTCTGGATTTGTCATGCTGCTGTAATAAAAGATTTTCAAGATCCTTCCCCAGCTGTAAGTGGTCTGACTGCATTCAGATGTCTGATTTTTTTTCTCTGCCTTTTTATTCTATTCCCAGCAGTCTCGTCCCTTTTCTTCACAAGTGGGAAGATCCCACCTTAGTGACAGATCTGTGACTTAAGATGATAATTAACCTTTGCAAAACACATCTTTATAAAAATGCCAGAAAGCAGAGAGTATTTCAAGGATAGCAGAGAACACTTTTGACTCTTCCCTCACTAGCTCTCCCAGACTACTACTGAGAACACTGGCATGAGCCTGGTGTGCTTGCAGAAACCATGGATCTATAGGCCCATCCAATGTATCAAAAGTCATTCCTTTCAAAGCTGCTCATACAAAGAGGGAAAATCCTAAACAAAAGCAAGCCAGAGATAATGCCAGGGGCCTCTACTCCTTCCAGAGGCTTGGCACATCCCTCAGCAGGGATGATGTTTGAACAGGAGGGATACAGCCCCATCTGACACCCCAGCAGTGCTGCCCAGGCACTGTCCAGTGGCAGCCATGGCTGGGGACAGCACTGGCACTGCTTTGGAACAGGAGGTGACCTCTCCTGCCAGGTAACAGCTGACATGCAGAACAGCAGGCAGCATGGATTAAGAGCTTCTGAGGAGGCTGTCAGAAGAAATGTGCTGTTCATTTGATACCTTCAAATACTCTTATGATGTGCTTGTTTTCACCACTGTATGAAGGCTGTTTTCATCAATGGAAGCCTGCAGAAGACATAGATTAAGATAATAATACTAAAAAATCCCCACCAAGACCAAAGCCAACAAATAAAACCCCCACTTCTGACTTAAAACAATTTTTCTTAGAACCTGATTAATCAGTCATGATGAAAGGCACGGAACTGTTTGGCTGACAATGTTATGACAAAAAAAAAAAAAAGCCTGTGGGCTCAGCTCTTAGCTGGTGTAAGAAGGTCACTCTCTGCCTCATTGCTTTCATGCAATACTCTTTCTGTCATGCTCATATAGGGATGGTTAGACAGTCATAGGCTTTGTACTGTGGAGATATTTTGTATATCAGTCTCCTAGCTGATGGCACTTTGCTTTGCTAGAAGCCCTCTCTTTTGCTTCTCAGGATGATGCATGAGGTAGAAACAATTTTTCTGACTGTCTCTAGCACTGAGTTCACTGCACAGGCAGGTAGGAAAAACACCATTAGTAGAGTGAATTGAGCAAGAGCTAGGACCGGTGCCAGATAATAAACATGCATCCCCACAAAGCACCAATAAATAGTATAAACAGACTTGAGCTCTTTTCATAAAGAAGACTATTAATTTCCTTCCATTGTGAATAGCTGGTAGCTTAGTGATCCACAGGCTACAACATCATATTTTGGAGGCTTTCTATGAATTTTTTTTTCCCATGCTTCATCAGGTCAGCAGCATATCTCACAATTAAAATACAGTTTGCTGCCAAGGTGAGTTATTGTACACTTGGCATTTTAGGTTTTACATTTGGGCTCAAAATAAGATGCAAAGCCCGCACTTGCAAAACTTTCTTGAGCACAGATCAGACTATATGTTGTGTGCGGTTCTTTAGAAGCTTCTGTTTGAAATGACTCAATTAGCATCAGAAAAATCAAGATATTTGTCTATCTGAAATTTAAGAATATTTATTTCAGATTTGATTTTGCACAAATGCAGCTCTGGAGCTCATTAAACTTAGGAACTCCCTTTTTGGAACATAATATTAGCCCTGCTAGCCCACAGGCTAATTAACATCTGAGCTGGCCTGACACTTGCAGGAAAGCAGTAACTCTTCTTCCTTTAACACAAAACATACTGAAGCACATCAGGAGACTATTCTTTCTCTCAGACTTACCCAAACCTGGATGGTGCTGCAAAAACATGTATATTAGGCATGCTCTTCCAATCCTTGTCACTCACTGCATCTTCCAGGGCCTTTCTTTGACCTTTCCACTAACCCATAACACCATGTCAGGGTACAGCTGATCCACACACCATAACTGGCTGCTCCAGAGCCTCTTTCTAGCCCCCTTGCCTTTAGGAAGCAATCTCAGCCAGCTCACTCAGACATGCAGCCAGGATCAACCCTGGATCAGCCATGCATGGCCACAATCAAACTACATATTGTCGGGTCTAATGGTCCTGTAACTAGAATTCCAGTATTTCCATCTCTGACTATCCTTTATAAATATTTCATTGCTTCTTTACACCACACATTGTGCAGCAGTTATCCTCTACTATGAGCTTTCTAATTGAGAGGAATCTTTACCTGCATACTGAGCACCCCTCCTAGTCTTTAGCAATACCATCAGATTAGTTTCCGGTTTTTCCTTTCAAGACTGCTCTTAGATGTTCCAAATCTATACAACTCTACTGGCACCTTGGGCAGACCCTTAATAACCCTTGTCCAAACCAGAGACACCCTACTTGTTTGTGCAACATCTAATTGCTCATGTCACACTTCAGACTTACTGCCTGAGTCGCCTGGCACCACTAACAGGTCTTTCTCCTTGTTAAGGACTTCATGGCATTGCATTAGCTTAAAGCCTGTCACAGAAATACTTCACAAAATACATTTTAAATGCTGCATTGATCTGCTCTGCTACAGTACCCTGGCATTCAGGGTATTGAAGAGATGTCTAGATGTAGGTGAATAAATCCTCATAATCAAATCGTAAAGCAAGTCAGAAGAGAAACAAACGGATGCACAGAAAAGCAAGTGGGCATGCCCTGGCTTACCAAGTGGGACTGAATTGCATCCTAAGAGCTAATTTATTTTCCGTTTCACCTGTATGTGAATAAATGCAGAGAAAAAAACTACTAAAATTGTCAGTCAATTTAAATACTGTTCAAGGGAAAATATTTAGAAAAATGTAGCAATCTTATAAATGAATGTTCATCTGCACACTTACTCATGAACTCAAATACTGTGAGTCAAGAAGAGACATGATTAAGGTTGTTTCCACATCCTTGACTCTGCTCCTGTAACACTAATCCTCAGTTCATCCATTCATCATAACTAAATCTCCCGTACGCTGCAGCCACCTTGAATGCACTAAAGCTATTTTGTCAGCGTAAATTTCCCAATGAGCTATGCTCCAGAAAACATAGTTTATGATTTTGGCTTTCAAGAATGTACATCAATGATAAGCAAGAATGAGGCTGTATACCCTCTTTTTTTTGCTCCGCTGTTTTTTTCCTTTTCAGGACCATGTGGAATTCATCAGCACTGTGATGCTCTTGAGGTATGCAAGGAACCATGTTATTAATGCTATTAGTGCTAATTAATTCTGCCAACAAGGCCTCTGCAACCAGTCAAGACATCAGTCTTTGCCAAAACCAACAGATTAAATAAATTAAAATTTCTAGGACAAGCGGTTCCATAGTTATAATGAGCCAAATAGAAAGTTAGGGAAACACTGAAAAAAAAATGATGTAATTTTCAAACTTTCATAAAATGTAAATCCTTCATCTAATTTGATTCAAATTTGCTGTGGATTTGCAGATGGGTTTGTTTCAGTTTGTACATGTCCATAGAGCTGTATAATGAATAGCTGTTGCAAGTGAACAACAACAAAAATTAGAATTACCATGACATAAATCACATTTTGGTTTTGAATTTGCTGCAACACATCACAGTAAAATCATAGCAGTTCTGTAAAGATGGAGGCTTCTCACAAATAATTATATAAAAATCTGTATAGTGTTTCATACAGAATACTGTGGATATACTAGATAAGAGTTTATGTACCACAAAGCTTTCAGTTACAAGCGTGTGCATTGTCTTTTGTACAGCACTCACGTTTCTCTGAGACAAGAACAACAGGAATGATTTATGTTTGCTTTTTCACACATTTGCAGCAGATTATGCCTGCAGTCTGAGGAGGTGACTTTTAGCCGTACCTCAACACCTTTTCAAGCTTTTCTCCCCTGCCCACCAGGATCACGGCTCTCTGTTACCAGGAATAGTTGACATGATTGTCATACCTTAAGGACCCTGACATTCAGCTTTAAGTATTCGGTTAAGCAATTCTTCAAATACTCATTAATTCAATCCTTCTAGAAGTAGGTGGAAGAGCACTGAAGGAGGCAAGCACATTATCTCAGAACTCCTCACAGCTCCTGCCAGCTCACCTCTGCTTACAAAGAGGAAACAAAAGAAAGCTGTGCACCAGCCAGGCTCATATTCAGATGTAATCCCCTAGTTCTTCATAAGCACAAATTTATAAAAAGCTAAATGAGTAATTAAAGAATGGATCATCCCTCCTTTTATCCAACAACTTCAAATTAACTTTGAAGAAGTGATGAAGACAATGTGGTGAGGGAGTGAAATCAGAATTTCTGTCCTACAGACAAGCACACAGAGATTGTCCCATTCATTTCTACCATAATGAATCTAAAGTTAACTTGCATTTATTTGGCATCCTATTGCCAAACTATCCTTTGGCATAAGACTCTGCTGAAGGTACAATTTGGCCATAAAAGCATGTGACTATGCTTAGGTGCAGCATGTCATCCTTGTTCATGTGTGCCTCAGATCATACAAAGTTTCCAAACAGTTCATCTCCATTACTTCACCAGTTGCATGCTTCTGTTCTTCTCAAATAAAGGAATGCCAATATAAATGCAATTAAAGTGAGCTGCGCTGGCCTGAACATGCTCCCAAGAAAAATTTTCATTTTTACTATCAGGTAGTTAATGTGTGACTTTTTCTTGAGACCACTTTAAGCTTCCCATAAATCTTAGAGTCAACACATACAGCAATATACTAAGTGAACACTGGTCCCTCTAAATTAAAGGTGTCTTGCTATGAAATGTTGGCTAATACAGCAAACACCATGGAAAATTGAAATTGGTCATGATCCAGCCACTACTTTTACTTCTAGCCTAGTTTACTACACCAAAAAGAATTCATGTCTTCCTCATAAATGCTGTAAGTATGAGCTATACACAACGCTATTTTCTCATGTCTGAAAATGCAACCTGGATTAAGATCCATGAACTCTTTTTTTTAATCCAGACCACAGAAGGCAGGGGTACAGAGACAGTCTCCTGCTCAGTAAAATCAGTTGAACCAGTTCATCTAAACATTGTGTGTGATGCTGACACACTGGTTTACCCGGGATGACTTGTGATGACTTCTGTGCTGCATTAAGCTAGCCAGCTTGGCCTCTGAACAACACAAAGGCCTGAACTCTTTATGCCTCTTCTGTCTCCACTCCCAAGCCTGGGCAAGAAGATGCAGATCAGGCACCTCTTTTCTATATCTCACTACCTAGAAGTCATATGTGTTCTCAAAACCCACCAATGCCACAGTGAGATTTGGAGAAAAACAAAAAGAAATGAAGAATCTACCACACGTTAATGAAAGTTTTTATGTGTTTAATTTGTTGGGGTTTTTTCCCCTCTCTCTGAGTGTTGTTTTCACTTAAGGGCAACAGACTGTGCTGAAAGAACATAGGATTACTCCCTCTTCGGTGAGTAATTGAGTGTGCAAAGGGGAGAGTAGACTGTAAATTGCAGGGTGACTTGGAAGGAGAGAGCTGCAACATCAAATTTGGGCCCTGCAGTTATAGAGGATACTGAGAAACCCCTCAGGGAGGCAAAGAAGAAGACAGGCCTTAGGGGCAATGGCAAGACCTTCCTACACATCAGAACAGTCTTGGCATAATTTAAAGCAACTAGAAAAAGTCACTGTATTGATTAAAATAAATACTTGGAGCTGAGACCAGCTACAAAATCACAGTAGATAAGGGAAGA
This sequence comes from Pycnonotus jocosus, assembly GCA_013400435.1. NCBI lineage: Eukaryota > Metazoa > Chordata > Aves > Passeriformes > Pycnonotidae > Pycnonotus > Pycnonotus jocosus. The sequence goes on along the minus strand of VWYP01025445.1, from coordinate 639,286 downwards.
AGGTTCTTTGGAAATAGTTTCTAATTTCTACACTGACTTAGCTACTCTGAGTTTGAAAAATTCTTCAAAGTTTTAAGTTCTTCCTGAAACAAACGTTCTCACAAAAGCCTGTTTCTCTTTTTTTTTTGGTCCTTGGTGAGATTAACTTATAGAAGAGGTAAAAGCAGATTCACTTCACAGCTTTCACTGATGCGTACACACTCTGGTTCAAAACACAAAATAAAGCATCAGAGAGGAAGAATGAAATTAGCCCTGCTAGAACCTGATCAGGCTTTGGAAGTTTCTGCAATCTGGAAAGTGGCATTCAAAAGAGAGTTTAGGTTCATGTTGTATTTGTAGTAGATGATCTTCACCCAGCTCATTCACTCAGTAGCTGCTGCTGGCTCTGTAGGTATTCAGATGGTCACCAACAATCAACAAACAGTGAGCCAGTAAAAGCTGCAGTCAATTTCAAAACATTGAATGACAGAAATTCTCAGTGATCCACTACCAACTTCTACAACTTCAATCCATCCCATGGCCCTCTGCTCCAAAACCACTTAGGGAAAAACAGGGAACATCATATTTAAACAAGCAACTATCCCCACCAGTTCATGGTCTAGTTTGTGAGACTGATCTCTGCTGGTGCTTTAAGGCCTGGGTCTTTGGACTAGCTGAAATCCCTGAGCTTCTGGCTAAATCTAAAATCTACGATACACAATGAAGAAAAGCCTGTCTTTTCAGTTTATGCTCTGAAAAGAAAGACTTACCAGGACCCTTATAAGTTTTTGATCTACCCAAGAAAGCCTCAATTGCTGCTACTTTTTTATAGAAGTGCCTAATTTTATTTTATTTTTAAAAAAATCTTGTTATCTATTTGGCTAAGTAACATCTTCTACATAAAACTCCATAAATTGATTATATGCTACATTAAAGAGAACTTACTTTAAATGCATTTTTAAACAGTGGGTTTTAACACTGTTTGCCAGATTTGTAGCATTTCTTCATTCTGTACCTTCCCAGACATTTTGTTGTTTCCTCTCAAGTATACTGTACAGATGAAAGAGGATGCTTCTGCTTCTGCTTCTCATCTTCCCACATCACACTATTTCAACTAGAGTAGGTCTGGAACAAGAAAGGGTTTTTCCCAGAATGAACAGCAATGAGATGGGAGTCTGAAAGAGTGTTATGTCAGCACTAAGGTGTACATCAAATTAATCTAACACTAGACCAAGTGAAGGGGCAGAGTGCTTCTCTTTTTGTTCCCAGTGGAAGCTGAAAGTACACATGGTATTTTTTAAGGGAGAATCTCTTCTCAGGACATACTTTAAAAGAATTGTTATAAGCCTTAATTCTATCTTTCATTTTCCCACCTGTATGTTGAAGCAGTGTTTGTTGAAAGGTGTGAAGTAAGATACCAGTGAAAAATGCTCTGTAAGGTTCAAATACTAGTTCCTCATATGGCATTTATGTACTTGCTCCTATCACACAGAATTTTTAACCAGCATTCATTTTAACAAAGTAAAACCATTTAATTATATGTTGCTCTTGTACTTAATATTGGATTTACTTAAGAGTACAAATTTATAATTTCCTATGTTTATTGGTTTTATCTTATTGACAAAAAGCCATGAGAGTGATTTTAATTTTATGACACCTGGTAGAAACCCTAAGCTACCCTTCCGAGCAAAATGCTAAATTATCAAAATTAGAGATTTCTACCCCTGAGTGACACTTCTCTAGAGATCTAAGTATTTCCAGGAAAGCCATATCAGGCAATAAAACACACAGGCTTTTATATCTTTTTTGAATCAAGATGTTCAACCAAAAGGTAGAAGAACTGTTTCTTACCAATCTCTCTGTCGAGTCAATGTTTAGTGATCATGGAGCCCTGATGAAGATGCAGGATAGCTATAAGGGCCCCATGCTGTAGACTAGGTCAGACAGTACTCTGAGATGTGGAAAACCATTAGAAGAGTGGCCTCAAAATCCACAGTTTCATTAGTAGGATGAAATAAGAGTCTGGGAGAGGCTGAAGTCTGCTAATATTAGCCAAAAGATGGCTTTTGCATTCTAATCTCTGGTGTTAAACATACAATGATGCCAATCAATCCACTTTAAACAAGAGAAAAGAGTTGCACCACAGAGATTTGTGTGACCCACTAAGCAAGCACACATATATGTCTAGTTAGAGAACACATCCAGCAATCACCTAGCCAGACAAGCCCCAGACTTCAAGCAGTTGTGAAAGCAGACAATACACTTGCCTTTTTTCTCCTTTGAGATGTTTATTTAAACAACAACTTACTCCACTGCACTACTGATTTGAACTACACAAAGACATGTGTGTCACTTCTAATGAAAATTCAGTACATTGTGTTTGGGTTTTTTTCTAAATCAATTTTTAGACAGAAAATCACTTCTGAATTGGATGGACAGAATCTATCTTCTGCAAGATTTTTTTGACTCCTGCAGAACCAGATGTTTCTGCCTTCAAATAATTTTTCTCCTGAAAGATAATTAAATTCTTGCTCCTGCACAAAGAGCAAAGACAGGGGCTCAAAAATCAGAGCACCTGGAATACACTCACAGATGAAATACATGAAAAAGGGGAGAAATATCGGGTGAGGACTGAAACAAGGAATGGGAAGCTATATAGAGATAGAACAGAATTTTGGTCTCTGAGAGATGGATTCATGATCTAAGTTGTAATCCAAAAGAGCGCTAGTCTTTGTTGATCAACTTGATCAAAATTCTGTCAAGAAGTTTAAGAAACTAATAATGTAAAATACAGTGCAAGTTCCCGTTCAACACCTGTAGTCTTTATCATGGATTGCAAACCTTAGGTCATCCATTTGGTCTCACCCCCTGACTTTTTTAATGATTATTTGTTATCAACTTTCAGGCACTTTCAGCTTAATTGTGTTACATACAGATGATTTTTATTTTAACCTATAGTACATTAGTAAATAAGCTTTTAAACTTTATTTTGTAGGATTTAATTCAGTACTCATGTAGGGCCAAAATGAGTATTTACTCAGTTGTTAACAAGGAGTCAGTGGGATTCCGTGAAAACTGTTGTGGCTTCTAATGCATATCGGATGGCCCAGAATAAAATAAAAGTAAACAGAAATGGAAAACACAAAGTTTAGAACATTTCTAAAGGAATAAAACCCCTTTCCTTAGGGTAAAAAAAAAATGTTTTGAAAGCAGCAAGCAGGATTCATCTAACCTGGCATTTCCGGTGTCTCCTCAGTTGAGGTCATAGAAGACCTTTCGCCTCTATTATTTATTGTGTTTTTTGTCAGCAGAATAGCATTTAAAAATGGCCTCAATATTTGTCCTTTTCTGCTTTTGGAGCTCTGACATGGCTCAAGTTCTCAATTCCTTCTGCTAAGATGTCAGTAAGACAGGAGGCTAATGGTCAAGCCCATTACATGAGGGCTGAGTTTGTTTCCATGGCATTTGGCATTTCTTTAGGAGTGATTCAAGTTTGAAATGGCCAAAGCAAAGGTGTAGGGGAAGTCATCATCAAAAGAGTCAAGCAGGAAGGATATCAGCCTTTATCCTTTAAAGACTTTGCAAGGAAAAGGAGGCTGGAAAAAAATCAAAGGGGAGAGGAAGAACTACTCTCACACCTACTTTNAGCCTTTATCCTTTAAAGACTTTGCAAGGTAAAGGAGGCTGGAAAAAAAAAAAATCAAAGGGGAGAGAGAAGTACACCAGGAAGAACTACTCTCACATTTACTTAGCCAGGAACAGGCATACAAAGGATGCATTTGAGAATGAGTTTTCCAAACATTTTTTTAAATTATTCCGCTTATTTATCACCTGAGCCTACAAATAACCTAAGCTTTCCTTCAGTTTTCATGTCTTTTATCAAGTATGAGCTTGCTTGTACAATAGCTACAAGGTAATAGGTCTTTTTCAGCACAGGACATTTAAATAAGCCCTGTGTTTACAGTTCAAATGGAACAAATCCAAGTTCATCTTAAACACATAATCCTCCCATCCAATTATTCTGAGCAGCTCAAAAGCACTTTGCATGGAAGGACGGCTGCCAGAGCACAGGGCTTTTGCAGTGGTGCAATGGAGAGGCACCAAGTGCTTGCTGGCAGAGTGACAATGTGCTGGCACCCACCTGCCACACACGTGTCACCTCCAGGTGCCAGGCAGCACAGTGGCAGGGTCCTACACCCCAGCAGCAAAAAGCCAAAGAATGACATCCAAAGCCTTGCCCAAATCTGCTCTGTCCCAGTCGCTTTGCCAATTTTTAGCTTGATACTGTCCTGCTTTCATCTTAAATGCGGAGATCAACAGAAAAAAAGTCTTCTGATGTCTTTTCTGAACTGTTTCATCACTACTATGGGATATTTTCTTCAACATATATAGTTTTTAAAATCTCTTTTCCCTTTTTAAGATCACGATGAATTATAGATCCAGATGCCACCATATTCAGCCCAAAAGCAGCATACAGCATCAGCAGGTACAGACATTGAGATCTTCAATCTACTCTCATGATTTAATTCCCCATTTTCCAAATGTGCAGATGTCTTATGCCCCTTTTCCCTGATGTAATTTATCATAATAGAATCATAGGGACAATTGTACATCACTGCAAAGGTGAAGGGAACACAATTTGCCCACCCAAGGAATTACAAAACACAAACAACAGATGTCTATTGGTCTTTTCTCACCCCCTATTTCTATCGAGGGGAGCTATTGTGTATGTAAAACGTGCAGGCCTTGGGAGGCTGTGGCAATGCCATCCACTCCATTAATCAGCTTACGTGTCGGGCACTAGGAGATGAGGAAACCAGATCACAGCTCAAATTCAGCCAGCCTGCTAGGGGAGATACCAGGTTTACTAGGACCTTGGGGCTTCAATGTCTTTCCAGCGACTGTTGATAGTCATCTGCACAAATCTCTTTGTTAGTGGTTATGGCAGATAGTAAAAACAAAGATACAGAATCACACAGCCTAGGCATGTATCTTTATGTGCCACTAGTGATCCATATCCTAGGCTGGGTGCAGCAGAAGAGGCCACAGGGAGATACTTTGATTGTCTAAAATGTAACAAAAATGACAGCTAAAAGTTTTCTCCATCTGTCTGGATCTAAACAGAATCATGTGTGCATACAAATTTGGAACTAAAACAGCAGCAGCCATGAGATGAATGCATTTACTATAAACACTGATTATTTTACTCTTCTCAGTGCAAATCTGCTAATCCAGTGCCTGTGAGAAAGTTGCAGGGCTCTGGGCAGAGACCATGCAGGGCTCTGGGCAACCCAACACCTGCCATCCTTTTGGCTACCACATTGTTTCTCTTTTCCCCACTAAAAGCCTTTTTCTGGAATCCCAAACACTAATCCCCTGCCACTAGACACAAGTGAGATGTTAGACAGAGCAACTACAAACCAGCATCCTCTTCCCATGCCCTGCATCTCATAACATATCCAACTATCCTTGCTTTTAGCTTGGCCCAACGTCTAGTGTCTTCAAATTTCTTTCCTGCTGAAAACAATCCCACTTTGAGAAGCTTAATATTAGCTTGTTTAATGTCCTCTTTCCTGCTAAGGCTATGCAGCTCTGCTTATCATATTAAGGTTCAGAAGGAGAGATCTAAAAATGATTCTTTAAAATGTTTCTGCACCATAACTTGAATAATTTCTTTAGAAAATATGTGTATTGTACAGAATGCAATGATTATGGCAGAAAGGATTTTTTTGCACCATATTTAAGAAGACTCCTTCCAAGGCTCTTTCACTTTTTAGTAAAGTACCCGTTCCAAATGACTGTCAAAAGGGTCACCTGAAATCTTGCCATGTGAATTGCTCCATGTATAAAAAAATGTTTCCATGATAGAAACGAAAACATTTAACAGAAAATGTGCATTTCCTTAGGGTAGTTGTGTTTTTGTGGTTTTGGTTTTTTGTTGTTGTTGTTGTTGTTTTGGAATGAAATTATCCAACATTCTTTTTATGATCAGTAAAAATAATTTGTGCTATCCCATATCAGAAATAGTAAAATGAAAGGTAAAAATATAGATTATTAAATTAAAACAAACACTCTCTTTTTGAATCTTTTGTTTAAAATATTGTGCACATTGGGCTCTTGTTTCTCTGTTCAAACTACATTTGTTAGTTCAAAATCTTTCATTTGACACCATGAATCTCCTCATACTCTGCATCCAGTGTAGCAATACACACAAAATATCAGTAACAAGATGCACCTTCAACAGCGTTTGCATTCATGCCTAGTGTGGGGTCATCTTCCCTGCAGTCATGGAAGCTGCTTCCAGCACCCCCAGGAGACAGAAGATTTAATGCTGCCATGTTGGTTTTATGGGCCTGGACAAAAAATCCTATTAGACAAGTTTTTTATAGGTCTAGGTATGTGGCAAGGGAAAACAGCAGTTTCCAAAGCAGAGGCAATCTGATGTTAATTTTTAAGGTGGCCACCCATTACAGATGCTGCAGAAACTGTGCTGTCCCAGGCAAGCCATTACCACAGGGAAAGGCACTGCTCCCTGCATCTCCCTGCATTGCATTCCCACAGAAGACTCCCTGTGGCACAAGGCAGGTACTGACAAAAAAAAAAAAGACCGGAATTTCACCTCATACACTTCACCCATGTTCACATCCTCACAGAGCACGAGATCACCGGCCAAGCAAAAAAGCTTCCTGCATGAGAACTGCTGAGCATGGTCTCACAGCAGGTTAGTGCTCCTCGGCATAGATACAGTTTAACCTACCCAATGCACGCCAAAATTCTAAGAAGGACTTTTGGGCCGCTGAACTGTATTGTTTAGGCCTGATTTTGAGCAGCACATTTTAATAGACGTCTTTTGCTATCAGGAGGCAAGAGCAGGGAATACAACTATTAACAATAGCTTTGCGAATTATTAAAGACTCTTCTTTATCCCAGCTGAAGAAACAAATGACTCCCAGACCAAAGGGCAGGCAGCTCCTCTCCCGGCAGCAGTGGGTTTCTCTCATAGGGAGAATATTTTTATTAGTTTTTCAAAGGGCCTGGTATAATACTGCTACACTTACCTCTAATGTGCTGTAAAGAGACTTGAACTGCTGCCAGCAGGAGGGCTGTGAAGGGATTTTTGAGGCACTGTGACAGGCCTTCAATTGACTTTACTAGCAGCTTTTACACATCTCTTTGGAGCTCCATTAAAACAGTTTATTTAGTGCTATTTCAATTGCTTTCATTAAAGATCTGTTTTGTGCTGTTCCAGTTGGAGTGTTCTCTCAGTCTTGTACTTCTCTGAGGTTTCTGACTGGGATGCAAAAGCTACCACAGTTATCCTGCGGACAGTAGACTGCCTAGTTTTTTACATAAGTCTCTTATCTTCACATACTTTGAAGTACTTGTTCTTTGCATGTAAATCATTCCTACCCACAAATTAAATCTGAATTGCTGCAGCAACGCTGGAAAGGCAGTTATGAATAAAGGATATATTTTATTAAACTTCAGTATGCATGGGCTATGGATCTGCTTTACTCACATCAAAGAGAAATACTCTTACTTGAGTGAGTTCTGGTAAACTTAAGCCAAAACTGCAGGACAGCTAAGAAGATCATTCAATGAAAAAGAGGGAGCAACGGGCTGATCTGAGCCCTCCCTAATTTCATTTTAATGTGGTATGTCACTCTGCATGTGCTAGGGCTGATATTCAGCCACCTTTAATCTAGTACGGGGCAGAGCTTCAGCTCTTGGAAGAGTCGGGTCTGAAATTACTCTCTCTCCCTGCTGCTTCCATTTGGGATCTGTAAAGTTGTTACATTTGTCCTAGTCATTTCTTCCCATCTTTCCCAGCCTCCCCCTTCTTCCTTTCTAAGTGAAACTAAACATTTACATGAAGGATGGACCCTTAAAAAGCATCTAGCTCAATGCTAGACTTCCTCCAAAAAGCTACAGAATTTCCTTGGATGTTTCCTACAGTGCAGTGCCCATTTTCATAATTCATAAAAATTTCACCTTTAGGCTTTTATGTTCTCTGAGCACACGCTTCAGTTTTTTGGGGTATTTTTCCTTTTTTAAAAATTAAATTTACTCAAGACTCACAAGCCTAAAGAATCAGGACACCTTTTTTCCCCCCAAATTTTGTATTTTTTGTATAGAACAAGGAACTTCATTGTCAGAAGTAGTTTATGAACTAACTTTTTTCCAATGTAAAGTAGCATAAACATTAATAAACTGCTGAATTGCTGCATTCCTTTTATAACCTTTTTGAAGATCCACTTTCCTTAGGAAGATCCTCACAACGAATTCTGGACTTGTTTCCAGAGACAGCTGGCACCTCCCTGCCAAAAGCACAGTCACTCAACTTCAGGCTGTTCGTGTTCTTTACCATTTGCTCTCCCATGAGTGCATTTGCTGTGGGAAGAACTGCGCATTGACTGAGTATCTAAACAGCCAAAATATTTGAGAAGCTAAGCAATAACTCTTGTCATTCAAACAATTCCAAATCTGCGTTTGTACTCTGCAGCTCGGCTGCGAAACACGCAAGTGATGCAACTAGAAAGGAATATTAAACCTTTGTTCCTCCCTCTCAGCTCCCTCGTGGAACATTTAAGGGAAACTCAGATGATTTTCCAGCTTAAGAGAAAATGAGGCATTACTTACACTACGGGGGCCCAATCTATTACCCTCAGGACATGAGGATAACGCCCACTGACATCACTGGAGATTACTCATCTGTAGGGTGGGAGAACAGGAGACAAAGATATTCAGTGCAGACTGCATGTCTAGATCCCAGAGCTCCTCCTAATTTGTCTTGAAATTTCCAGCCATCAAGCTACTTTGCCAAACCACCCAGTTTCTTGGCCTCTCAGCTCACCTGCTCTGCTTTTTACCCTCAGTGTCATGCTTTTCCCCATTTCATTAGCTACAGTTTTTAATGTGGGTTTTGCAGACTCTATAACTACTCAAAGAATCATCAAAGAAAAAGACAAACACCCAAAATATTGTGTTCTAGAATGTTCCAAAAATAATAACCATGAAGACCTGCTAACCAAAAATTTTTTAAAGCAATAGTGAAACGTGAACTGTTGCTTTTTAAGCAGTTAAGCAGCCATTCCTGAAAATATATTTCAGGAGACAGATAGATATACACACATACATATAAAATATATTGCTGTTTGGTATTAGAAAGATTACTATTCTGGATATGTAACAACAGAAGTAACTTTTTAAAATGAGAGCACAGAAATGGAGCAGTGCCAAGGCTTAGAAATGCTGGAAAGAATGCTAGGAAAGCAAGTGATAAATGCTTGGCTGGAGATCCACTTTCAAGGAAGTAGCATAAGGTGAACAAGGCATCTAAGTGACAGATGAAAAATATACTTCCTTCTAAACATTTTCCTCTGTGAAAGGTGCTTTGAAATGCTGATAGCTTTTTTTCTGTCTAATAACATCTCTTAATTATTGGTTTTCTATTTTGATCTTTTTTCCTGAAGAAGAGTCCTAAAATTTGAATTTACACCAAGAAAATACCAGGGTATGGAAAACAGCAACACAGTATTTAAATAATAAATTAATATATAAATTTAGCTGGGAGCATGCCATGTATCAATCTGCTAGGTGTCAGCCAGTCCCTGGGTGTTTTTACTCCTTATCTCACTGGTTTTCATCCATGTTCCTCTCTTAGTTCTCTTCCTCTTTCAAGCATCTCTGCCACTTTTCCCTTCCCACAGACATTTACTCCCCACTTCCACTTTCCTAATTCCCTTGTCGTAGCTGTTGACCCAACTTTCTCCCTCGCTTTGTCTCCCTCTGGTGTCTGTATTTTTGGCATGGAGAGGAGAGCTGGGACTGTCTCCTCTTGCCATCAGTCATGGAAGTCATGCTCTACGGGCAGCAGGTGCTGGGCACATGTTTTCACCACTTTTCCCCAATGAAAAATGCTTCCCTGAATGATGTGTCAGGGAGGATTTTTTGAGACAGTCGATGGCAGGAAGCTCTCACTCATGCCTGCAGACAAGGCAAATGGATGAGTCCATCTGCAAGCCAGCCAGGAATGCATGATCTATTACATGCACAGTAATGCAGACACTGAGTGGGCCACCAGCAGGCTGGCTCTTGGTCTGAAAGGTTCCTTAGGTAAGGTGATGGATTATCTCCTATACTTTCCCATTCTGGAGGGTGGGATCTATTGAGGGAAAGCAATTGTGCCCAAATAAGTAGCAAAAAAGCAGAAAAGAGTACAGTTACAGAATTTGTAATGAACTAAAACATGCACATTCATCCCTTCCTGAGAAAAACAAAGAAGTAAAACATTAGCACCTCAGGCCTGCAGATAACAAAATCTTACTTTCATTAGAAGCACAGTTTTAATAGTAGCAAAGCAAAAGGGAAAAGGATCCAAGCAGTGCCATTCCTAAGCAAAGCAGTGTTACAGAGCAGAGGGCCAATGTTCAATAACTGGAGTGCTAATATTCACCACAGCAGTGGGATATGAATTCCTGAGCACTCACTGCTTATTATGAAAAAACCCACAACCAAAACAAAACACAAACAAACAACAACAACCAAAAAAGGGTACTTGATTCAGCCCTTTCTCCAATGAAAATCTTTCTGCAATATTATCCTTCTATCCTTCAACCAGAGGCAGGAAAAAAATAGAAAGAAAGAGATGAATCCTGGGGAGAAACAGGGGAGTTTTATTCATAGAGAAAGATTAGTGAATCAGTGATCCCAGGATTTCCCAAGGTTTGCTAAAGTCATGGTACCAGGATGTCTTTGGCAGAGACACAGGAACACAGTGTCAGATAGCCTGAATGCCACCATTGTCCTTCTGTCCTAATGGCTGGCTCTGGGACCAAGGTAGCATTTCTTCCACCTGAATCTGGGCCAGAACATATTTCTGTGTTCCTCATTGACTGAGCTACGTGTTGACACCCAGTCTTGTGGTAATGATGATGACTGCTAACTACTGAAGGAGGAACAAATCCAGTCTGCTCTTTGCTCTAGCAGCATTTTTTTGTCTGCTTAGCAGTAACCCAGCACCCCTTGAAGAGCACAGAATGTAAGGGGATACTCCAGGCAGGAGAAATCAGCAGCTTGTTAATGCTGGTGTGGGAAATGAGTCCATTTGAGCTCATGGCAACTTGTCATTATTGCCATCAATGTCAGCCAGGAGAGGAATTGCCTGCAGATCAAAGAACCGGCTGATGGCAACCACTGGTGTGCTGCCTCCAGTGTAACCACTCTTCTCCCCACAGAACTGCAGAGATGGAACAGGTCCCTTGACACAAAGCAGGCAAAACACTTCCTAGAGCATCTGTGACAACACTGTCTTACACCAATTCTTCCTGAGGCAAGCTCACAATCTTCCTGGTCAGTCTGTTTCACCACTTTCCTACCCTTATAAATAAAGTTTTTCTAATATAGGAGCTAATCTGTTGCAAACTCATTGGGGTTTTTTCCCCTATGATCACAAATCTGCAGAACAAGTAATTGCTGACCTCTTTATGACAGACTTTGCTATATTGGAGGCTATAAGTGTAGACCATCTTCTCTTTTTTAGATGGAAAAGGGGTAAAAAAAAAGAGGAAAGTTCCTCATGTTTTCCCCATAGGTCACTTCTGAAACTCTTGTCATTCCTACTGTTGTATTCTGGACCTCCTCTGATTTACCTAAAACTTTGTCATACTGCTGGGAAAAGGTTAAGCACAGTACTGCAACCAGGATCTCACTGGAAAAGGGCAAGTAATCTCCTATCATACCGCCCTTGGAAAGAGTTTGCTCTCCCCTGCTTTTTTGCCCCCCCCCCCTTTTTTTTTTCTAAATTAATATATATAGAGAATCTCATTACACAAACTGCAGTACATTGCCAAATCCTTAACTAAAATTACTCTGGAGTATCAGGCCCAAGATAAAGCAATGAAGTGTTTTACTTCAGATGTCACTGATGGGACAGCTGAAGGAAGAGACTGTTTTGTTTAGATACTCAGCAAAAGAACTCCTATCTTCCAGATGGCTGAGAAGAAAAGATTAGCAACCATGATGACATGGTAACACAGAGCCTCTGGAACAGACTAGGGGATGGCAGAGAGCCCAAGGAAGAGACAAAATGAGCGAGAAACACACGGTGAACTGAGAGGGGGAAACAACAAATGAAATAAACCCCTGGTACTAATGTGAGTGTGGCCCAGGAAATGTGTGAACTACCGATCCACATAAGGGCATTAGGACATATCCAGGTTTCAGCTGGGACAGAGTAAATTTACTTCCCAGTAGCTGGTGTTTTGTTTTGGACTGAAGATGAGAATAATGTTCATGACACACTGCTGTTTTGGTTGGTGCTGAGCCAAGAGCTCTTCAGCTTCTCACACCATTCTACCAGCAAAGAGGCTGGGGGTGCACAGGAAGTGGGGAGGGGACACCGCCAGGACAGCTGATCCCAAATGACCCAAGGCACATTCCATGCCCCTGTGACATCATGCTCAGCTTATAGAGCTGGGGGAAGAAGGGAGAAAGGAGAGGATGTTCAGAGGAATGGCATTTGTCTTCCAAAATCAGGGAGCCTTGCTTTCCTGTGCATGGCCAAACACCTCCCTTCCCATGGGAAATGCTGAAGGAATTCCTTGTTTTACTTTACCTACATCATTCACCTACAAGTTTTTTCTCACTTTTACCCTTCCAGTTCTCTCCACCATCCCACCTGGAGGAGAGTGAGCTAGCTACTGTGTGGGGCTTAGTTTCTGTCTGATGTAAAACCATAACAGCGTGTCCTGTCAAAAAGATGTAACAAAGTTCTGACGGAAGATTTCAGCTTCTCATTGACAATGAGAGACTCCACTAGCTAAGGTTAAAATTTGGGGCAGCTATTTCTAACTTCAATTTTGTAGAGAATGGGACATGAATAGATAAATTGCTAGCCCAAATCAACTAATACTCACTTGTAATCACAAGTGTGAGTCTGGAAAGTACAAGCACGAATTGCACCTGTAATTTACAAGCTAGAGAAAAAGCCAACATAACCACCCCACACAGCAGCATTGTCTTAGTCACTATAAATTTGTATTTGACTTTGAAAAGCTTGTCAAAAGGCTAAGAATATGGAAAGCCAGCAGTGAAGAGTTGTGTCTAAAATTACCTGCCCAAACAAGGAGGGACAGAGACTGAAAAGTAAGCAAATAAGACATAAAGGGGATTAAAAGAACTTAAGAATACAAAAAAAATAGACTATTAAAAAAAAATTGGAGTAATCTTTCACCAACCACTAACCAAAGCCCATCTATCTTCTGCAAATAAATAGATTCACCCTGTTTCTACTATTTTGCAGAAAGCATTCTTTCCTATTTTTCCTTTCTCTGTCAGTTTTGCTCTCCTTACTCTGTTTATATACTTCAACTTGTTCTTTCCCCATCTTAATGTGTTTGGAATGACTTCAGAAATCAAATAGCATGGAAATAAAACTCCAATCAGAGATCTGCTTAGTGACACCTCCAGAATTCAGATTTTGGCAGCAATGAAATGGATTCTGATACCATTCAGCAAGGCTCAGACAGAAATAAACAGGCTTACAGAAATAACTGCTTTCATGGGAAGTGTCTACCATCCTCAGAACTTCTTGACTACTGTCAAAAGCTTAATCCAAACATTTTTGGCTGCAAATAAGAATGAAGAAGAAAGTGTCAATGGTTGAGTTTTTGGGGGAAGGTGTGTGAGTGGCAGCCTGTCAAATAGATTATGTTTTCCAAGAAAAATAGTTACAAACTGAAAAAAAAGATACAAGCATAAAAGGCAAGCAGTAGCAAAAAAAAGGCTTCCAAAGATTCATTTGTTTCTAAATGCAGATAACCACAGATTTTTCATCAGTTCTTCCCCCAGGCCATTCTCAATTTTCTTTGAAATTCTATAACTACAGTACATATTTTTAAACAGTGTGAATATGTAATAATTTGAACAGTTTATCACAAGGTGTCAGATTTTCCAGCAGTAAATATATTTAAAATCAGGACCAGATTGTTTAGGCACAAATATTGTTACTCCCTTCTCACCCAAGGAGTTAGCAGAAATTCAGGGTCAAAATGTCATTTTATTCTAAAAAAGAAGTTGATATAGAGGATGCACACCTCTTACATAGTCTTGTTATTTACAATGAGTGTACTAGAAAATCTATTTTCCTGAACACAGTAGGAGATAGCTTATTTGCTCACTGTGCTCCTCTTCCATCTAGCTAACAATGAACTCAACCTCCTCTCTTTGTAAGTTCCTTTTCATCCCTCAGGATTTTCCTTTAATTCTTGCTTTGCTTGACTTCTTGCTTCTCTTCTGTCCACTGGTCTACAGTTATAATTGCTTTTTCTTATGGCAAGACAAAAAAGTATAATCATAGAACCACAGAATCTGCTGAGTTGGAAGAGACTCATCAGGATCATTGAGTCCAACTCCTGACCCTGCACAGGACACCCCAAGAATCACACCCTGTGCCTGAGAGCAGGTCCAAACACTTCCTAAGCTCTGTCAGGCTTGGTGTTGTGATCATTCCCCTGGGGAGCCTGTTCCAGTGCCCAACCATCCTTTGGCTGAAGAACCTTTGTCTAATATCCAATCCAAACCTCCTCAGGCCCTTCCCTCAGGTTCTGTCACTGGTAACTACAGAGAAGAGATTAGTGTGCCCCTCCTCTTGCCCTCATGAGGAAATTGTAACTGTGATGAGGTCTTGCTTCTGTCTCCTCCAGGCTTAACAGACCAAGTGACCTCAGATGCTTCTCCCATGGCTTCTCTTCCAGGGTCTTCATCATCCTCCTGGACCTTCTTTGGATGCTCTCCAATAGCTGAATGTCTTTTTTTTATATTGTGGCACACAAAACTGCCCCCGGCTCTCAAGGTGAGACCATTCCAGAGCAGAGCAGGACAATCCCCTCCATTGTCTGGCTGATGATGGCGTGCCTGATACACCACAAGTTGGCCCTTCCTGGCTGCCAGAGCACTGCTGGTTCATGGTCAACTTGCCATTGACCAGGACCCCCCAGGCTCCCTTCATGGCACTGCTTCCCAGCATCTCCTTCCCCAGTCTATATATACATAAACATTTCTGCAAGCAATAATATATGATCAAGGTTTCTACCAAAGCCGTTAAAATTTCAACAGTTTTGTTCAGTGAGGAAGACCCACCATTCATTACAATTTTGAGTATCACAAAAGCACATCAGTTCACCTACTGGTTACAAAAATGCTTAAGCTGACCTTAAGCCTTTTTAAAATAATATTTCTGCTTCCCACCATAAATTACTGAGACTAATATAGGAATTATTAGAGTCACATTCCAGAACCATAATAGTCCCCCAGACTTAACAGCTATGAATGTGCATCAACAATACATGAAGGGTCAATAATAGATGAAAAATACTTTCAGGACAGATACTAACTATGTTTTAAAATCACATTTCTGTCTCTAATTTTCAAGAAAGAAGAGTTGTTACTGTAACTTCCCTGTCAGACAAGTAAAAATAAAAGAGCAAAAAGTAACATTTGTGAGGGTATTCTTGATGGCTGACATAACATTCAGATGGAGTGAGCTGCTCCACCATGAAGAAATGAAACTGGTCTCTTTTAGACTTTGAGAGATTACAGACTGCCACAAATTAGTTAGACTAAAGTGAACTAGAAAACCCAGAGTGTTCAAAGCTCCAACAGAGCTAAAATATTCTCAAAGTGGGGAAACAGGGATTTAAAAACAGATGTGTTGGATTTGATGATACAAACACACACAAAAGTTTTTTGAAGGTAAGGTAATTTTTGACAGCTTGTATGAGGACTTTTAAAACTCTTTCAGTTTCCTCAAAGACTGACAAAGAAGTTGCATTATGGAAAGCCGAGGAGCCTTGCACTTCATATACTGTCATAGATTTCCTTTTTACAGAAGAGTTCTCTGTAGAAGGAAAGTAAGAAAAAAAAAAAGGGCGAAAGAATTGGGATACACGTTCAGCCAAAGACAGGCCAAAGAATCGTTTCCCAAAGGAAGAGCTCCAGAAGGAGGTGGGGAAGATTAGACCATAGAAAGTAAAAGTGTTTGCTTTAGGTGGTTTATCCCACTTCAGCAGAAATGGTTGTGGAAAGCTGCTTCCATAAGATATCCTCTCCACTGCTGCTGTCTCACCCAGAAGCAGCTCGGTCAAATTGGTTGGCAGTTGCACTATTGTGAATAGTTGGCACTGTTCTGAAGAGGATCAACATGTTGCAAAAACCAGAAGTACACATCATGAATGAGAAGATAAAGACAGCACAACTGACTTGAAGGGACGGCGACTAAAACTGCAGTCAAGGTTGATTAGACTGTCCTCATTGAAAGCCAAAAGACAATTCTTAAAGTCCAACTTACTCTCAAAATGTAGGTATTTATGTCAAAATCTGTCAGAAAGTTTTATACTAAGCATGGGAGAAGGCAGAGAAAGGAAAAACAAAACCACAATCAATTAAAGGTGGAGAAGTTAACCAGAGATCTCTGGTGGCGAAGTTTCTCACTCATTAAAGAAGACTATTTCTAAACCAGTCAGATAAATAAATGGTGAAGGATACAAACTGTGGCAGCAGAAAAGGAGAAAAATCCTCAAATGCACCAAGAATATGTCAATCTTTTTAGCAGGCTTATTTACAATACAAAGTGGGCAACTGAAAGACCTTACCAATTTCAGGTCAGCTTTCCTTTCCTCAAGACTCACAGACCCCTGATGACTGGAAGACAGGCAAGGTCAGGGAAGGGTATTTCTGTTTGCAGTGGGGAAAAAAGCAGATCACTAGTGTCTTAGTTTTGATATTAGAATGTAAATTCTCTGTTATTCCCACACCAAAGCAGCAGCAGCCACTGTCACACCTGGAGATCACGGGGGCATCACGGGGGCAGGCATCCTCCAGGAAGAGCAAACTATGGTTGGAAAGAGAAGGTGCTCAGAAGAAGCAGCCTCAGTTTTGCAGAGAACACTACATTTCCCTACCTGAGAGACCTTCCATTCCTGTGGGTGAGAGGTGCATCCCCAATCACATTGCCAGGAAATCAAAGGGACTGATAAGTTCTCAATTTTCACATCTTTTCTTTAAGTAGGTTGTATGTTAAAAACCCTACACATCACTTTGATTTCTTGTGATACTTTCCTTGGCTTAGCAAGCGGCTCTACTGATGTCAAATCCCAGAAAATTATTCAAGGAAAGAGACCTAAGAAACCTTGGCTTGAACTATGAAAGCCTACCCAGAAGAGACACATTTTAATTCCCACAGTGATGCAGTTATTCTTTGCTATTTCTGTTTCCTTCAGGTACCATTTTCATAACAAAACCACACCAGGGTATTATATAGTGGCTGCAGAGAGATTTTTCAGAGTATTTGGAAAACAAAACCAACAGTAAAGTTAATGTCACTGTATTTTGTGCCTATTGACCTGATTAAAACAGAAATAAGAAATCCATCTACCCCCAAAAATAAAGCATCCTGGGAAGAGACTCCACATAATATAATTAGCACCTGAGATAGAAAAAGGAAGTGTGCACAGATCTCCAGAGACAATTTTGTTCAAAGGCACCAAAATATCCTACAAATATGGGTTAAAAGGACACGTGAAGATCATTTATGGATTGAAAAGCCTAAACCCAGTCAGATGTACTTCATAGTGGCCTCAAAGGTGCACTAACAGACAGCAAGGCAAGTCTTCATCTTTTATCACATATATCCAAAGTGTTACAAAAGAATTCATGTTTGTGATATGGGAAAAGAGTCTTTCTCTGGAGCAGAGATAGGGTAGGATTCCTAAAGAGCTAGAATGATCTAAGAGAATGCTCTTAGGCCCTTCCATCAGCCTTCCTACAGATACCTCAGCTAGATACCTCAGTCTTTTATGCATCTGAGCAGCATTTTCACTAGACTACATACAGTTTTTTTCATACATAGTGCTTTTTGTCCTGCAGCAGTCATCTCTGAAGCACAAGTTCAGCAATATTGTAACTGTTTTCCATTACCTCCAAATTTAGGAATATATAATCCAAACAGGAAAGTTGGCTACGGAAAGTAGGCATGCTGAGACTGTGGTCTGTATTTAGTTTTGTTAAATTGCAGATTGGCTAAAATGGAGCATTGAGTGCTATAGACTACATTTCAATATGCCTGTCTTAATTATAAGGATATATTATACCTTTTGACAGACTAGTGGCAAAAATCATCTTGAGAGATGGAGCAGACTTGTGATCTGGGTTTTCAGAAGGGGACAAAACAATTTTGCGAAAATTTGCATCACAGAAATAGCTGAGAACCACTATTTGAAGGGGGAATATCCAAGGGAACAGACTGAAGCAGTGGGAGATCATCACCTGTATGGCTATATACTGTTAAAAATTGGCAAATCAGGATACAGGCTCAGTTGCTTTGTCTGGGAAAGCACTGAAATGATGATGAGGGCTGAGCTGTAAGGCACAGGCTCAATCAGAGCAAGTAGATTTATTACCACCCAGTAGTAGTCATGTCCACCTCACAGTGAAACTCCACAGGGCTGTATAATATTGCTGGGCAACTTAGTGCCTAAGGGTTTTGACAGATTTTCTCTCAAAAATTTTGTCATGGCTAGGGAGTTGTTGAAAAATA
Organism: Pycnonotus jocosus; assembly: GCA_013400435.1. Lineage (NCBI taxonomy): Eukaryota > Metazoa > Chordata > Aves > Passeriformes > Pycnonotidae > Pycnonotus > Pycnonotus jocosus. The sequence goes on along the minus strand of VWYP01025445.1, from coordinate 620,712 downwards.
TGATGGCAACACACCCTCAGCTGCTCCAGTACACATCCAATATCTGAGTTCAAATCCTCTCACAGGGTGCAGGGCCTTCTGTCACAGCCTTTGTTGTCACTGTCACTTAACAAGGCTTGTTTAGCTGAAATTCTGTTCTGTGCTCATGGTGATCATTAACAGAGCTGAGGATAGCCCTCACATATCCTGACCCCTGGCAGTACTGCCAGACTTTTCTTCTCACTGCTTTATTGCTGTTCTGCTAAACACACATGGCTGCTGTTAAAATCCCAGCCAGCTGCTAACAACTGCTGGGCTTTTCCCATTTCATTAGGGGGCTACAAATAGTTTTAAATCATGGAGCTAATTAAGCAGAAATAAAGATTGCCAAATGGTGTAGGCCTCAAACAAAATACACATCTAGAAATTGCTGACCTGGTAAAAGACTGCAGGAAAGGTCGTCAGTCCGTGTCTTAGATCATCAGCTTCCCCTATGCACGTATTTGAGTGTTATCTTTGTGAATTGCTGCCTTGGTGCTCTGCAGTTCTGGCCAGCAACAGTAATTTTTGGCATCACAGCCTGCTGTTAGAGTGGGTCAACCACAATTCATGCTCCTTGTTAGCCCATCAACCATGTCCTGGAGTGTGTCAGACACAGCATCGCCAGCCAGGAAAGGGAGGGGATTGTCCTGCTCTGCTCTGCACTGGGGTGGCCTCACCTCCAGTGCTGGGGGCAGGTTTGGGTGCCACAATATAAAACAGACCTTAAAATATTAGATATTATCCAAAGGAAGACAGCAAAGATGGTGAAGACTCTGGAAGAGAAGCCATGTGAGGAGCAGTTGAGGTCACTTGGTCTGTTCATCCTGGAGGAGACCTCATTGGAGTCTGCCTGGAGTCTGCAACTTCCTTGTGAGGGGAAGAGGAGGGGCAGGCACTGGTCTCTTCTCTGTGGTGACCAGTGACAGGACCCAAGACAATGGCCTGAGGTTGTGTTGGGGAAGGTTTAGAATGATTATTAGGTAAAGGTTTTTCACTCAGAGGGTGGCTGGGCACTGGAACAGGCTCCCCAGGGAAGTGGTCACAGCACCAGCCTGACAGAGCTTAGGAAGTGTTTGGACACTGCTCTCAGGCACAGGGTGTGACTCTGGGGGGATGGTGCCATGCAGGGCCAGGAACTGGACTTGTTGACCCTGATCTTTTCCTTTCTGTGATTCTGTGACTGATGGCCTGCTGTGAAAGTCCATGTCCACACTTGCACAAGCCTCCCCATACTCCTGGTTGCTTGGATAGCCCAAGGCAGCTTCTCTGATCACCCTGGTAAGAGTAAGGTGCAGATGAGCCTGCACCTGTATCAGCAGCTACAAAGCTCCCCTTTCAGCAGCCACAAGAAGTGTGAGAAATTATGTGCTTCCATAACAATACAGAGTACTACATTTCTAATATTTGGGAGAATGCATTTCAGTAGGAAAGAAAACGGAATGCATATTTCCCCCTCTCATCTGTGTGGGAAACCAATACAGTTCACTCTTATCACAAGTGATAAAATACTGACACAATTCATAACTGTTAAAATCAGACTAAACTCTCTAAAATTATTATTATTGTTATTGTTATTATTACTACTAGTAGTAGTATAAGTAATGCCATATTAAATATTGAACACAAATTTGGGAAAAATCATTATTTTTCATTAATGTCACGCTTCAAGCACTTGATTGCACCATGATGAAAAAGCAAATTATTAGATTTTAAAAGAATATATTTTAAGAAACCAAACAGAATTAACAGTTTTCAAATTGAGAAAAAACATTTTTTTTTCCTAATCCTTACAGCTGGTGTGTGAAAAAAAAATAAAAAATTGTAAGAAAAATATGGAAAGTGAAATGCTTGTGGATTTTAAGTTCTCAACTGCGCTGGATTAAGAAAAAAAAAAAGGTTCTGTTAAAATTTTTAGATACTGTATTTGAAATCACATGAGAATAGAATTACTATATCACCAGTGTTTCTAAGATAGGTGAGAGGGTGCAGACTTAAAGATAAGAAGTAATATTTCATTAGAGTCAATGAGAGGCGAACAAAGAAACATCATTAGGAAAGAGATGCTAGGATTCTCCTGCTTCCCCAGAGTCATAAGCACTTCTCTAATTTTGCTCTTCCCTTTAACCCACACATGAGTATTGCTTAGGGTCATTTGTTAAGTTGTATGCAAGCTGAGATCCCAGAGTGATCTGTAGACTGGATTTGGTTTTTAGAGGCTCGTAAATAAAGATCTGTCAAAAACTGACTCTCACAAACAATGAGACTCTAACTGTGCCAAGCACATCACAGCAAAGGGAACCTGAGACAGAGGAGGCTAAAGGAGAAAATGTGTGCCCCTCGTGCAGCTGAATGTAAATCTCTTTCCTCCAGGAACACATTAAAAGATGAATTAACCAAAAACTTAGGAGTAAATACAAATCTTTCCAGTAAATCCAGTGCCAACGTGATTAAATAAGCAAATAAACTGCTGCACTAGCCAGAAGCCAAGATCAGGAAACAATATTTCCTGGACTTGCAACAACCCACACACATGAATTTCAGCTTCATTCAAGGGTGAAAGTGGAAGCTTAATGTAATGGGCAACAGAAAATTTCAGCTTTCTCTGGGATAAGCAAAACATGGTTTTGACTAAGGTGAGTCCTAAGAGTCTCTAGTTCAAGATCTCTTTGTTGTTGTAGAAACAATCACATTTGAAATTTATGAACCTGTCTATGAGCTAGACATAACCAAAAATTACAATACTCACATGAAAAGTAGGCAACTCCAAGATGTTTTTCTGCCTTGCAGGAGCACAATCTGTCCTGCCCAGCTCTCAGCTGTTGTTGCAGGTTTGGAGGAGCACAGTGTCCTTTGTGAAAGGCTACAGAGTGCAAATCTTTACACAGTCATCTCTTGCCTACCAATAGGCATGTCCTTGGGACTTTTTTTGGGTAGCATTGATTTACCAAGAGATTCTCTGCTCTTTCCAAACTGAACAATTCATGTCCTAATCTAGCACTACTCCAGTGCACCAAACAGACATTTCAATTGAATGCTAAGTAAACTAACCAAGTAAATAAAAATCCCTGGAGTTTTGAGAAGCTCCTCCTCACATCACCGTCCTGCATCAGGACTAAGAAGCACTGACAGTAGGAGAAGGGTATTAAGACAGCAGATCACTTTTTATGGCTGGGGCAAAAAGAGTCAAACTTTGCTTTTAATTTTTGTTCTCACCACAGGAGCCTGTGACAGGAGCCACAATGGCCTGGAGCCTCTCTTTGCTAGCAGAAGTTTTCAAACCAAAACACAAATACCTCTTTCATAGGTATACATTTGTTATATGTGGCACATGAAGGCCAGATAGGTAGGGCACAAAAGATCTTAGTGACACTCATCTGGAGCACCACAAGTAATTCTTTTTGGCTTCATCCACTCACAAGCACTCTGGCTGTCACAGCAATGTGAACTGATAAAATCTTTGTGCTGTAAAGCCTTATCTCCCTATGGATGTATTGCACACAGGTCTAGAGTAGGGTTACAGCACTGGTGTATTGCTTGAACCAACTTAATTCTCTCCCGTGGATTTCCATCTTCCTCCTTTTTCACTAAGGCAAAATTAATGAGCCTTAAGCTTGCCAATCCACACTCATTTGGAATAAGGTTTATTTATCCTGGCTTTGCTTTTATAGTCATCTTTTCATAGATCCATGGTACTCCCAAGGAGAGGAGGTTTACAGTGCATTTTAATGGAGATTTTAGAGGTTTTGCAGATTCAGAAAGGAGAATTGTATCCACATAGAAAAGGCAAGCTGAGAGCTGGGTGTGAGACGGAACATCTCTTTTGTGTGTTCGCCAGAGAATGCAACTGAGATTAAAAAACACCAAAAAATTCCCAAAGATCTATCAAAGCAATCTGTCTTAGCCAGCTGAAATCTGCTGATCCCTTTTCAAGCAAGTGAAATTAAAACCAAAAAGTCCTTATTGCATCCATTGATTGATTATACATTAACATGTATACATCTTCCCCTGGAAAGTTCACTTCTGTTTTTAGAAACTTATGCCAGAAATGTATTTGTTTAACTCTCACCCCATTCCTTTCCCAGTAAAATGGTAACCCCTCAAGAATCTCTTATTTTGATTTGTTGCATCTATTTCCTCTGTGATTAGCACAAGAATGAACTTGAACATCTGTTGAAGGCCAGGAACAAAAGCCTACAGAGAAGACAAAAGGATAATATGATCTTGATAACACACTGGAATCCTAGGTTAAAGAGAAGAAAAAGATAAATTACAATCAGGTGAAGGAAATATGCAGGAGACTAGCAGCCAATCTGATGAAAGTCCTTAAAGATCTCCTACAAATAGCAGGAATATGAACAATAACCCAGAAGAACATAACATAGATAATCAGAGTTCTGACTGGGACTGCATGGGGTAAATAGTTGGATAGGAGTATGAGTATAGCAGGAAATCAAAAAGACAAAGGTTGTATATTGCATCTAAGGAAAAAAGAAGCAAAGCAGGAAAGAAACAAAATACAACAGAAAGAAACTTGCTCAAAAGGTTGCAGTTTCAAGGCTGATTTTCTGAATGAGCTTAAATAGGTAGATGACCAAATACAATGCTCTGAGGTGGATGTCCTATTCAGAAGAATAAGACAGGGAGGCTAAGTATCTGACAGAAGCCTCCTCAGACCCAGAATCCGAAGAATATCGTGGGCATTACCTCCCCATATACCTTCCAGATAGTCAGTATCCTTGGGCTTATCAGTCCAATGAAGTTTCAGAGAAATGTTAGATGATTTTATACTTATTTCAGGAGGTAGAAGAACTTGCTGTGAAGCAACTAATCCTGATCTCCTTCCAACATCACCTAAGACTTTGAAGTAACTAGGTGAAATTATCCAGAAACAGAGGAGTGGAGGTCTTTCTTTTCTTTTTTTTTCCTACTAAGAAAAGGAGAAAACCAAGAATGACAGAATAAGACCTAACTTCAGCTTCCTATGCAGAAGTTGTTGCTTAAGTCAATTTTGATAAACAGCCTTGAAATTTTAAACCATTGGCCATTTCTTTCCCCTCTTATTTAGTTGTTTTTTGAAACTGGAATGGGAATCAAGTTTCCAGACACACAGACTTCCTCCTATTGTACCTGCACTCTGGCCAGAAATTATCATCCATGTAAAAATCTACCAGAACTGCAATATTCACTCCAAAAGTGTTATCTGACAGTAGTATGGTAGGCCACAACACACATACACTGTTAACAGAATCCCAGCGCTAGTTTTTGAGTTGCAAATGATATTTTCCATAGAATCATGTCTGCTACACTATCTGGGCTCCCTGGTCACCCTGACCTGGAATTCCCTCCTCTAACAACTCCCCCTGCTGCCACTCATTATCTGTTTTTTCTCCCTTTGGCAGGCTCAAGTACTTTTTTTTACCCCTTCAAAAACTTTTAGCCATCTATCATCTGAGGTATCATGGGATCCTTTGCAAGTTTAGGGGCCATGATGACTTGGTTCCTGTGCTGACAGTTTTATACCACCATAGAAGTTTAAGCTGCTATGAGAATCTGCCAACTAGGTCCCATCCCAACATTTTCTTCCCAAGAATCAGCAAATTTGGTGTTTAAAAACGGTTAAGAAAATGAGCATGATTCCACCATCCTAAAACTGGACCAGTAGCAAACCTATGGGATTTAAGTATGCCAGGACTGCCTCCATTTTTGCAGGAGAAAGAGATAGTGCCCAAAGCACTGAGCTAAATCCTGACTTCTGTAAAACACTGGTTACCACTGGGAAATAGAGTGTAAGAGTTCCTAAAACCATCCAGTTGGTGTAAGAAACAGAGCCCAGGGGACACACTGTAGAGAGTAATAATAAAAATTGAATGAACTAAAAGGGAGAACAAACACTAAAATCAAACAGGTGAAACACAATCTCAGTCCACCAGCTTGTCCAGCTTTTGCTTGCTATTTCATGGGAACTTTCTATAGAAAAGAAAGCTACCAAAAATACCTTCAAATTCCAACCCAAAAATGTGTGTCCAAAGAAACATATATACTCCTACCAAAAGCTCTGAGAAGACAGAGCAATCTACTACTGTTTAAAAATATAACTACCACCAAAAATGAAAAACCCAAACCAAACAGCAACAACAACAAACCAAAAAAATACTTGCCTGTTGTTTGCACAAAAGAGATAAATTTTAAAAACTATTAAAAAAACATCCCAGAAGAGTTCTAGTGTCTTTCTGGCAAGTGTGGTCACTTCTCAGTCTGGTGGTCCTTTTACAGATTAAGATGATTCTCATCAGAAACAACATAAACAACATAATGAAAGAGAAACTGTAAACTCTTTTTTTTTTCTTTTTTTCTTCTGCAGCAGTAAGATTGTTCCCTTCCACCCTGCAGTGCACTCTATCTTTTCCAGGAACTTCAGGTCAGACATGGCCTCAGATGAAAATTCTCCACACAGTTACACTAGCAGCAGTAATTTACAACCACTTCCATTATATATAACTCTCACAGTGAAAAGAAAGGTTGAGCTGACACTTAATCTTCAAGCAATTTGGCAGTCATATGGAGGGTATTATGTACTTGAAATCACTCTTATTTGTTCTTGATGTCTTTGTTTCATTCTTTGCAAAGTTTAACATTAAAATCTAATACAGTTTTGGAGCAAGAAGAAGCCATCACACCTAATTTAAGGCCCATGAGTTCCCAAATAGCAGGTATTATGAATAGGCAAATAGAAATTAATCCTGCTGCACAGGTGAAAAATAGCTGATATGTGTGTTTTTCCTTATCATGCATTGCCAAGCTTGTGAAAGAACAATTCAAGCAGAACAGATGCAGTGGCTAAAAAAAGCAACTGTATTGGAAATCACTTTATTGTGAACAAAGCAACACAACCCCAAACCTCCATCCAATATTTTCTGGGTACTCTTTGTTTGCTTCTGTTAATTTATTTATTTTATTTTTTTAAAAATGAAGATAAAATTAATAGCTCAAATTTAGCGGGAGACTGACAAACAGGAACATGGCAAGTGAGAGAGACTGAGGAAGAGGAAAGTGACTTCCAATATGTAGGCTTATGGGCTCTAAGAACTTCACATCAATAACTGTCAGAGTATTGAGCTAAAAATTATCACTTTAGTACACTATGGGAAAGCAGCTAATAAACTGATGAGACCAAGATTGAAAGCAGTTGCAGGGACTGCACATTAAGCCTGGCTGAAGATACAAAGGATCCCTGCCCTGGTGCCAAAATTACATGAGTCTAATGACATACTCAGCTCGTATGAGAACATACAACTTAAAAATGCCTCCTAGCAAGGAACTTCTGCCAAGTTGTTCTCTTTTCACACTAGTGACAGGATTTGCTATTAGTATCAAAACTGCACTTGCAAAATTTTTTTTGCACTTTATTTAAGCACACAGTTTACCGTAGGTGAAGAAAGGAACTATTTACTTACAATAGTTACAGAATTTATTCACTATCTACAGACATGTAAAAGCAAGGAAAATATNTGGGCCTATAATAAGGATTGACACTGACATCAGTTACATAGGGAATTTGCAAATCTGGAAACTAAGTAACAAATTATCCACCACCACACATTTTCTTTTGCCAGTGAAAATAAAGTGACAGACTGTAACAGGATGAACTGGCAAGATGATCAACATTTTTCCTCAACATGCCTCTGCTCCAGTATATTATTTATCTGTGTAATGGGACAAATTTCATTTTGAAGAAACAATTTCACAATAGTAATAAGAACTAACAGCCTTAGCCCCAGTAAAATCAGCTGTCAGTAACACTGAGAGAGAAATGCTCATTGTGTAAGCAGTTTCTCACTCATCACCATGAACTTGGTTAGGTTGATACAACTGGAGCTAGCAATGACTTTTATTTAGTTAGGACAAAGCAGCAGATCCCTTGTCTGCAGGAAATCTGCCAGAGACCAAGACCCCCATGGGATAAAGGCAAGACAGGCCCCAGAAATCAGTGTCCACAGCTTACACTGAGCTCTGCCAGTGTGCTGTAGCAAGTTTCCAGTGTCTGCACACAGCTGTCAAAGACTTTCTGGGCATACAGCAAGTTACCCCTGTAATTCACATCTGAAAGAGGCCTCATTGCCTAAAAACATTTCAGGATTGGTATACCACTGGATATTCCCTCCATCATTAGATGCCAGAGATTCCAGGAAAGGTAGTTTAGATAGGCACTACTGCAGCTAAGCTCAGAATTGTCAGAATCACCTCCTGGGGGCTGCAACTACTTGAAAAACAAGTAGTGTGGAAAATACATCCCCACACTCAGAAAACAGATTGAAATGAGCAGGAGGGAAGTTAGTAGTTGGAATCACAGTTGGGAGGCTGCAAGAGATCTTGTCCTCTTCCTATTTCGCTTCTCTCTTAGTTTTCCATTTCCCATTCAGGAACACCTCAAGCTACTGGTGTTGTCACTAAGCAGCAATTTACAGCTGGGCATATTTAGATAACATTTTTGGGTTTCAGTTAATTTTTAAAGAACCCTGAACTACAGAGGATCACGGATTATACACAACTATAGAAGCCATCCTATGCAAGCATAGCAAAGACAGCTGAAAGCAACAAGCACAGCAGTTATCTCAGGTGATGGCACTCAAACCTCTCACTGGGGGCCCTCAGATGGCATCCTTGTGGTACAGTGACTTTAAAACTCTCTCTCACTGACTGAAACCGATGTGATCTACAATGTGACAAGCTGGACTCAGCCCAACAGAAAGCAATGGGACGAGGTGCCTGGTCAGAATAAATAATTCTTCAGCAGTGAGCCAGCTCTATGGATAGCTTGGCCTAAGCAGGGTTTTCCCTGAGGGCTGATCTCAGCAGCTGAGACTGGTGCAAAGAAGGCATTCCATAATTCCTCCTTCTCTCTGTCTTCTGCCACCAGGACACCCATCTGATTCAACAGTCACCTCACATTTTTCCTAAGCCTCCTTTTGTTGCTGATGTACTTGTAGAAGCCTTTCTTGTTGTCCTAGATATTCCCTGCCAGACTCAATTCCAAGTGGGCTTCATGTTTCCTCATCATATCCCTGCATATACTGACAATGTTCCTGTCCTCCTCCCATGTGACTTCACTGTCTGACATTACTCTTGGAACCAGCTCTGGTGAGAAGCAGTACAGCACCTTCCTCATGACAGAGGTGGAGAGTTAACAATCTGTGCTGGATTCACCCCAGCTCCACACTGAGCTAGCCCAGGTATGTCAGCATTGGGTTATTAGCAGCAGGAACTTGTAGTGACTCAACTGCTTCAAATGAAGCCAGACAGTAAAAGGAGCTACTGGAAAATGGAAGCAACACAGAACAGGAGCAGAGCTCTACCACCTAAAGGTCCCTCCAAGGCTGAATCAGCTTCCTTTGTACACTATGCATCACAATGTGTCCTGCAGCATCTTTCGCATGCAGGTGCTGGGAACATCATCTGGCAAGGGTGGCATTCTCTCACAGTGCACAAAGTCAAAGGTTCACTCTGGAAGCAGCTAAGCTTTGGGGTGCCCGTTGAAGGCCTGCTTTGACAATCTGCCAGCAAGGACAGCGGCTGTGTGTGCTGTGGCTACCCACTCCTGCTCTCTTTTGCTTCAAAAATAGGTATGGCCATGCAAGGGGGTGATGCCTGCCTAGATCTCATCCTGTGGTATGAGCAGAGGACAGCCATGACTACAGGGGCATGATGAAGGGCCCTCATACTGCAAGAGAGCCACAGAAAGCTGCAGTCTTGAACCTGAGAGGATTGTTCGGGTCTGGGGCAAGCAAAATGCAGAGACATGCAGATCTGCCCACCCAGCAACATCTCAGCAAGCACCTGGGGTACAGTCCATGTACCAGCACAGCACACAGGTATTTTGGAGTGCAGTAGCATGCAAGGAGCGCCTACTGTGAGTAGTGGACAGAACATTTTCCTGCTGGAGTGCAGCACTTGTTGCCTAAGTAACTAGAAATAAAAGACTGTACAAATGGCAGATGGAACAGCAGGAAGCTGCACATGGAGGGGTCTGCTGTGGAATAACACAGCCTGACCCAGCAAAGGAGGAGTCCCCAGGCACAGACTCATCCAGTGAGGATGTCCAGCTGGCCCTACCTAGCTATTTCCACTAGTCTAACCAGGGAAGAAGCAGCCATGCAGACACAATCCTTTTCACCTGAGAATATAACAAAGCAGCTCAACAAAGTGTGGTCTGAAAGACGCTGTCATCCTGTTAAGTAACAGATGACATCATACACCTCATACAATACTGCTGGGGTCACTGTGTGAAAACTGCTTTACCATCAAACTCCTGACATTTGACTAGGATAGTAAATTAAACCCTTATGATAAGAAGGTATTTTCACCAGGAACCTACTGCATGATAAAACCCTACATTTCTCTTCCTAGCTCCTCTACAGACCACAATAACTATAACTAGTTTTATCTGGAAACATATACACTATCGCAGGATGGGTAGAAGATTGCCAAGTAAAGAGCAAGTTCTGTTCAATTACTCTGAGCAGAAAAGTGTAAATCTGGTCATGGGTTAATTATGGATCCTTTTTTCCCCCCCAGATCCAAGTAGGGACCTGCAGAGAGTGTTCATGGAATCAGCCCCAGAGAAAAGCCTCTCACTTTAGAGAAAAGAGAACATTAATTAAAATTCTAACATACAACACAGTACAATACAAAGAGTAAAACCATGCAAATAATAATAATAAAAAATCAAGATAATAATGTATTACAGGAACATTAAATGCACAAATTTGTGATTGTAAAGTGAGGGAAAAAAAGAATTGCAGAAAATGGATTTCTATTTTTAAACAAATACATTTGTTTCAAGAGTACTAGCAGATAGCTAAGGGAAAAATCTTCCTGAATTTAGATCACAAGTTCTTCAGTTTCAGACTGTTAGTTTAAGCTTTTAGTTTAAAACTGAAGAAAGGTTTAAGACATCTACAGATAGGAACAACTGTAAAAATACAAGAGCACTATCAAAGAAACAAGATATTTTAAAAATATTTTTAAATTATCCCTAATACAAAGTTACCTGAGTCATTAGCCACATGCTATCTAAAATTATCATTCACATTTGCTAAGCTGTCACCCATATAGTTCCTATTAAAACTACCTTGTAATATTTATTCTGTTACCTTGCTGCAGAACACATATGTCGGCTTCCTAAGAAGTTATTCCAGAATGTCAGGCTTATACTCCTCAATTCTCTGGCCACTGCACCAGCACAAGGCAGAGCAGTCTGGAAATTAAACCAAACAGTACCAGCTGTCCTCACTGGAGTATTTATCAAGTAAGGACACTTCTCATTGCACAACAACAAACTGTGCTTGTAAATACAGTACTCCCTCCACTTGTGCTCCCTCTGAGGAGTCCTCAGATGCAGTTACAGTTCCCAAAATAGTTTGCAAGGCCTCTCCTGAATGTTGTTGTTTGCATCTCACTACTTACATAAACCAGCCCGATCACATCATTCCTTCAGGGAAAGGAAAGCTTTCATAAACCACTCCATAAGCCAAATGTCCGCCCTGTAATAGTCTTAAATGAAAATAAAAATCAAATTGTCACCTAAGAATGTGAAGAGGCAAATATAAAAAAACCCTCAAAACCAGAAACAATCCTCTGAAAGATCATTAGGTAGTAATTTCCTTTTGTAAATACAGAAGGTGGTGGGTTTTTTCCAAAGAAAAATCCATCTGTCTGAACTCAGGATAATTCTGAGTCTCTTTGCTGCCTTCACGGTTGTATCAGTCCTGTGTTACCTCTGAGATTTAGAGAAAGCAGCACTGAAACTGTCAAAGAAATTGTTTTGCTCAAAAGCTCCTGGGATCATCTGCTGGTTTTGGCTGGGGTACAGTTAATTTTCTTCACAGCAGCTGGTGTGGTGTTGTGTTTTGGACTTGTGCTGGACACGGGGTTGATAAAACAGAGATGATTTTGTTATTGCTGAGCAGGGCTTACACAGAGCCGAGGCCTCTGCTGCTTTTTGTGCTGCCACACTGGCAAGAGGGCTGGGGATGCATGGGAGGAGACACAGCCAGGACAGGTGATCCCAACTGACCAAGGAGATATCCCAGACCACATGACATCATGGCTCAGTATATAAAGTGAGGGAAGAAGGAAAAAGGAGAGGGTATTTGGAGTGATGGCACTTGTCTTCCCACAAGCCCTTATGCTTGATGGGTCCCAGCTCTCCTGGAGATGGCTGAACACCTGCCTGTCCATGGGAAACAGTGAATTAATTCCTTGTTTTGCTTTGCTTCCATGTGCAGTTTTTTCTTTCCTTATTAAACTGTCATTATCTCAATCCATGAGTTTTTTAGCTTTTATCCTTCCAATTCTCTCCACAATCTTGCTGTTGTGGGAGTGAGTGAGTAGCTGTATAGGGCTTGGTGCCTGCTAGGGGTTAAATCATGACAGATCCAAAAGAACATTTAACCACTAAAGAGTTCATAGACATATTTTTTAATGTTTCCAGTGAAAAGCCCATAAAATTTCTGGTATACCCTCTGGCTTTTTATTTATTTCTCTCTGAAGCCTGTTAGACATCACAGCTAATTTCCTCTTTCCATGTACAGTAATAAAAGTACTTCAGTACATCAATTTCTTATCACCATCTGTTGTAAAACAGATAACGGATCACGGCTTCAGGAGTCACTGTGTCTAGGAAGAGTTAAAATATCCAGCATTCTCTCCTGTCTTTGGCTGGCTTCTTGTCTCTTCCTGCCCATTAGATCTCTGAACTTCCTTTGTATTGCTGACCAGGTGAACTGAGATACTCAGATCTGTTTTCCAGTTTGTGCTGTACAATTGTGGACCAGGAGTTCACTCAAGTAATAAATGCAGAGGAAAGCCTGAATACCACATTTTCTGAACAGATTCTCCATTCTAGGGACGAGGAAAAAAAATAAAATCTCTGCACAAGAGATTCACCTGCCCAATAGCTGTGGGCAACTTTTATAGAGGACAGAAGTGAGATTGGACCAGAAACGGGATTTCATAATTTACATATCAGTAAGAAACTGTATTGAGCTATATCCTACACTAAATAAAGAAGTACAAAGTGCCTGACACCTGTACCATTGCCCCTTTCAGTCTCAAGCACTCCAGAGGTAAAGCATGACCCATCTTAGCCACCATACAAATGGAAAGGGGGGCTCTATCTACTTTTCCTATTCCATGACTCTCCAAGGACAGATAGTATGCCCAAAAACTATTTGTTTGAACACTCACATACCTGTACCTTTTTGCAACCAAAACCATAATGGGAATTGGAGAAAACAGAGAGGGAAATCTCACTCTCTTCCTCTCTTTATTTCCAGCCAGAGTCTTTAAAAAAATTTGCCAGCTACCCAGAACTAACCTTGCTGTTTTGAAATCTGCATAGAAAACTAGAGGAAAAAAGTCCCTCTTCTATTCCTGTACTGATTCCTCACTCTCACTTACCCACATTCCATAATCCCCCCCAACACATGACATCAAAGAGAAATTTCACTGTGTTTTGAGAGAATATGATGTTGGAAAATCTCAGGTTTAAACTAGACACAAGGAGAAGAGACCTACATGAATGCAAGCTAAACTAGAGGGCTGTTTTCTTACATAGTGATGTTAGGTGGTCAATTTATGGCAGAGTGAGAGATTAGATCAAATCCAAGGAATTGGAAAAAAAAATCTTCAGAAGAAAAAAAATGATGGTCAGTGGGACTGACTAAAGGTTTGGGTAATTTAAGAGGTGCATATTGAAGATAAAATATGGCAAGGAACCATAAAAATCCTTCTAATTTAGCCTTAACTGTGGAGTAGACCAGACTGTGACTAAACTGTTTCACCAGGGTCTTAATTTGCATAAGAGCATCCAACAATGTCAAACAAATGGCTTTTTAGATCTAAGACCATGAAGAATTGCAGAATTCTAGCAAGGGAAATTCTAGCATATGTCAGAAGCCTAGAAGAGAAGAGAGGGAAGAGCAACTTTCAGACATGTAATGGTTCTAGGCTGCTAACATTTAGAGCATTCACCCTAATCACACAAGCAAACCAAGAAAGTGAGCTGTATGCTGCAGTGGATGTGGGGAAAGCACACTAAATTTCCAGCAACACCCACATCCACACACACCATCTTTAGGGCAGTGCATATAGTGAGATGATATCTGGGAAAATACGCAGAAACGTGGCCAGTTTCCTTGCAAGTGGAAAGCAGAATAGAACTCGAAAGTGATGAAGACCTGAACTTTCCACAGGACCCAATTATGGCGAAAGTTCAATTTCCTTTTTCTTGTCCTTTTTCTTCAGTTCTCCCATTCCTCTTCTTTTAGATATCTGCCTTAATCACCTAGAATCAGCTGAGATTATGCCAAAATAAGCTGGAATGCACATGGGAGGACATCTATTTCTCTTGCTTTCTATAGAGAATATGAACACATTGTTTTCAGAAAAGTGTGGACTTTGAAAGGCCAAACAGTTCCAGTAAGTTCTCTAAGAGCTTAAGTCTGCAATGTTATCAGTGGCATTAACTACTAAAAAGTCAAGTGCTGATCATAGTTAATGACAAATTTTTTTCTGCATAGCATTGCAAGAGTTCTTAGGTGGTTGCCCTCTAATGCAGTGTTGACAATATTGAGATTATAAATGAATTAAAAGAAATTAAAATCTTGGAGAAATGAATAATTGAAGTAGTTGTCTAGGTGACTTAAATAACTTGTCTGCCAGTTAATATATTCAGATCTCTTCTTTTAGCACAGAAGGTGACACTTATGTCTGTTGGGCACTAAAGCCATGCAAAGAACTAGGCTGACACATCAGAGTGTGCACAGCTTAGCATCAAAAATGTTGATCAGATAATATAATTTACAAGCATCGTGATAGCCCAGATAACAGCCACAGGACCATTTGCAAACAGAATAAGGTACCCTAAATACACCATGGAGATAATGACCAGGCAGTTTTTAAAACATATGCATAAAGTAGATTATTTATGAAGCTGAAGAAAAAAAGAGGAAGAGGTAGGGCTTTTTGACATTTTTCCCCTTCTCCTTTCTGCTCCATTCCCCCAACACACAATCACCTGTACCTGTCATTCACTGACTCCTCAGGAGTCAGGAAGATGAAAATGTGATAAAATAGTGGACTTGCTATCATTCTGCTTAGTGTTAACATGGTTACTTTGTGTTAACATGGTTACTTTTTGTTAGCATGGTTACTTCTCTGAATTTGACAAGCCAATTTGTGTCTCATCTTGTTTCTGCTGAGCAGAGACATTATGGGCTCATTTTCATGTGACTTTTCAGAGGGTGGAACTAATCACTTCTAACTTTATCTACTTGGCAACCACACCAGTACATGCTGCATTGTTACCTTACAATGCCATAGATTGTCAGCTATATTTACTCTAAATAGGCCTATATGTGTGATGACTCTCATACAGCATGACAGCAGTAATTCATAGTTCAGAGACACAGAATGGGTAAAGACTCTTCCCTCAGTCTTTGTTTCCACAGCTATGGACTTTGCCTCAAATACTCTACAAGTTCTAGTTTAGACTGGTGTGGAGTCTCTAAACAGACTAGGATTTGAGTATTATGCTGATCTACTGTTTAAAATACACACAGCTTAAAAGTTGAACTGAAAAAGACAATTAAACTACAAATTTGTTTCCCATCTCCTGTTCCCTTGCAATGAAGGATCCTAAAAAATTGTTTCTTCTCCCTCTGTGGGAGATTGATTGTGCCTTTCCCAGTTCATTCTCATGCAGTTCATTTACTCAAAGGATCAGATTCCCAGAGAGAGGGAAGAAGCTCCAGGTACATTTTTCTCAGCATTACTCCATTTCAACATATACAATAGCAAACATCAGACTGGCACTGCTGTTGCTTTCCTTGCCAGGCTGACTTCTTGAATACAGCATTCTGGGTTTAGTGAGAATGTATCAATGGTCACATGTTGTTCTCAGCAAAACAGAAAACAGAAGTTTTCTTTGTTTCTGAGTGCACAGTGACAGTATGTAAAAAATGAAAAAAAAAAAAAAAGAAGAAGAAAAGACTGTTTACTGGAAATCCACCTTCATGACCTTTATACAGCGGGTTCCTAACATACCAGAAATGGTCAAGAGACACAGAATACCTTGCCTGCTCTAAAAAGAAAAAAAAGTTCCTCAACAAGATCCCTCGTTTGTCCCCTGAGATGCCATCATCTGTCATTAACACTCCTTCCAAAATTTTCTCCTTTTCACAGAACAACTTCTTGGTAAATAAATACAGAGCACCTCTGAAGAGTCTGCCACTCTCTCAGATCTAGGCTCAAAGAAAATGCAAGTGAACTGGAGGTCTGCATTCTACAGTATGTAATACTTCTTTAGTCTGACCAAAGCTGTGATACTTAGACCATATGATTTTTATAGTCATAAACCTTCTAGTGTTGAAAAGATGAGGACTGTACAATTTTCACCCTGTGATGAGACAGTGGTTGTTCCATAAAAATAAAAATGCCAACACTGTAATGGATCTGCAGCTGAGAGCACATCATGTGTTCCATTTCAGCTCTGGTTCTCTATGCATATCTTCAGAAATATTTAATGTCCCACTCATTTTTCCTCCTCCCCCTCTCACTTTCTGGAGTTTTTGATTAAACATGTGTTCTACACTTGCAATCTGATATTTAAATTCCATCCCTCAGTGCAACTACACTACTATTCTATTAAAACTATGTCTCCTGGCTACACATTTCTCCCTCCTCTATCAGAAAGATGTCATGGCTGCATTATAACTTCTCCCTACAAAGCCACAACTGTTCTTAGGGCCAGCTACTGCTGGATCTAACCTCTAGTCAGGGAATTATCAGTCCCTCAACACTATTAGGCGAGTAGCAGCTGGTTAGAGGCAGGCTCTTGAAAGGTCACTGTAAAGATTAACAACCAGTCAGAACCATCCTGAACTATCCTGCCATTACACTTCTACTTTCTTTACAGGAAAACAGAGACCAAAGATGCATGCTGTCAGATTCTGAATCATCAACATATCCTTGCTACTGTCAGAGTCTCCACAGAAGGAATCAAAGAAAGGAAAGGTGAAGTATCCTCCACAAGGTCACTAACATCCAGCAAAGCATGAACCCAGAGGTAAGAATCTAAGATCTTTAATGGCTGGACTCAATGATCTTAGGCATTTTTCCTACCCTAATGATTCTATGATCTCTAAAAGAGGTCTCCCTGTTGGGGGCAGAGAGAGAAAAAGGCATTGGTTAAATTGGTGACCTCACCCAAAATCCTTGTAACTAAAGGGAAGCATAAACTTTACCAAATACATCTGGACCACTGCATTAAAAAAAAAAAAAAATAGATTTTCTTCTGATATACAAGATGCATTTAGCAGTTTCCCTCTGCAACTGTTAATGTCACTTTTCTGGTAGAAGCATTAACAATACCTCTCCCATCCCAGCTATATTCATTATTTTTCCATTATTCCATTATTATTCTGCTGTTCCTGTTTCAGTTCTTGAAAACTTATTCACCACTTTTTTAGAGCTAATGGCATTTTTTCATTGCTAACCAACAATAAGAGTGCAATATTTACCACGACTTTTTTGCCTACACCTCTGACATAAGCCCTGAGCATATGAAAGCACTGCATATGCCACTCTGGCTCGTACTGATGACCCTTTTTGTTTTCACAACACATCTCCTGCTTCATCTGTGAAAACTTCCTTTTTTTCCCCCACAGTATCATATAACCCAGGTGCTACTTTGTCTCAGAAATGGGAAGCTTTTGACATTTACTTTCCAGTATACAGTTTCCACACCTTTAGTCATGTAAGTGAATCAACTAGTCTGTGAAAATATTTTGCTCCCTGCTGCTCTCCAGCACCTCTATTAAAGTAACACAATTGGGCTTGGATTTATATGAATTTAGTAATTAAAAATGTATTCCAAATGGCTAAACTTGCAAGAAATGTCAATCAGCTAACTTTGCCATGTAACACATGAAACCACTTATGCACAAATATAAAATACAATCAGTGGTCCAGTGGTCTCTCCTCCCATGTTCCCCTTTTGTTGCTCTGCAAGAGAAAGAGGAGCAGGCATGCCCAGAACTACATCTGGATATACAGATGTGGCTGCAATGCCTACCAATGAGTTAACCACATACATTGCATTCCCACGGCAGTGCAGCTCCAGAATCAATCATGAGTGAAGGTTAGGGACCTCAGAACTGGGTCTTGCAACTGCCTCCTGTCACTCCAATTTTTTACTGCCTCCTCTCTACTCTCCCTGTTAGCAGGAGGCATCAGTTGCCTTTTCCTTTGGGACAGGGAATTTTGAGTCAATACTTCATCTCTTCCACAGGCTGTCAGCTACAGTGTGGGAGGCCCAGCACTTTGTGTGAGTGCCCTGCTCAAATATGCCCCAACCTCCACATTCTGCTCAGGGTCTGCAGGGACTTCATGGTCCTGGGCAATCTGGATGGAGACTCCCACCCACCCCTCGCCATGGGCACAGCAGCTGCAGTTCAGGTCAGGGTGCACACCCAGCCCCACCCCACGTCAGATTCTCGTGTTTCCAGCCTGCCCTTGGGCCCTTTCACCTCAGCAAACCTTGCACCCAGTGCTGCAGGGTTCAGCTCCAGGCCTATCTCTTGCTGCTCCCAGCTGGATGCTGGCTGTGTCAGGATTGTCACTGAAGCCTGTCACCTGCCTGCCTGACACCAGGGGACAGCACCCCATCTGTAAGGGCATGGCCTGGGATGGGGTCACCCTGTCTCTCAGCTCAGCCCATCACACAGAGCAGCCCCAATGGCATGAGGGGAAGGGTGTGAATGGAACAGCTGCGATTATAAAGATGAAGAAACTTTGGCAAAAGAGCATCTCAGCCTCCTGTGTGTTCTCCCTCCCAGGACTAGCACACTTGACAGCACCTTCGAGCCAAGCATCTGTTAGCTCCTGCCTAGTCCAAGAAAACTGGCAAACCCAACTCCTGCCATAACTCAGAGGCTAATGAATCCTCTCACATTTGCTGCTGCCAGAACTCAGGACTGCCTGCCCTCTGCAGTGTTATTTTTTCCTCTAGTGCTAGATCACCCTGGAATGGATTGTTCTGCTTAGATTAACCACAGGATTGCTCATGCTGTAAATTAAAGATCCCTTTCTGTAACTTTGCATTTTCTAGTCTTTGTGCCACAAATCTCTCTAGCTGTGTTGTTGATATACCTGGCATCGGCAAATGGTTTTCCTGGAAACATATTTCTACAGCTACAGCTGTGTCCATAACTAACTTGCTGTCACAGCTTGTGTCTGTACAGCTTGTGTCTGTAATCCTTCTATGCTCTTTTGAAGCTAGCACAGTGCTGTCAAATGGCTACCTCTCTCTTCTGATGAGCTCCACAAGCAATCAGCAAAGCATTCTTGAAAACTTCTATCCTCAAACTCTGTAATTCCAGTATCTAGTTATAAGACATGGTATCTAGCACAACAATCCTAGATATCTACCCATCTGCATAAGATATATTGAACACATCACACCCACAGTTCCAGTGGCTGCCCCTTTTTCTTCTCATTTTTGCAAGCACAGACATGATGAATCTTTGTCTCTCCAGCAGTAAAATGACTTTCCTGTAATAGGCAACAAAACTGAGTGTTGATTACTTTCTCTCATACTGAAGATTTCTCCCTTCTGGTGCTGGATCTTTTTTGTTCTCTTTTTTGTCTTTGGATTGCAGTCAGGACTTCTAATAGCACAAAAAAATGAATTAACATCAGTCATAAAAGCCCTGCTAGCCAGAGGAGAAACACCATACTTGACCTTTATTTCAATACAAAAGAACCTAAATAAATATTTTACTTTTTCCCCCCAGACCTCTGCAACACAAGTCTGAGCAAAAGGAAATAACTTGCTTTTTCTACAATTTCAACCATTCTATTAAACAAAAAGTAGTATACAGTCTTTCTAACTGCTCACTCTGAAAGTACCAGACACAAACCACACAGCACCTCTTACTTTTATACAGAACATGCTCCTGTCAGTGGGTAATCTCATTCAAGATGTGTAACAAGCCTGCTGACAGCCCCACCACACACTTTTGAGTTAATCCCTCCAAAGACTCACAGTTGGAGTAGGGTATGTACTCACAAATATAATCATGAGAGAACATCTTCACAGAAAGATAACCTGCCTGTCAAAGCATGCCAAGGAAATTTTCTAGAGACAATCTGCCCTCTGACCCTTGCTAGCTGAACTTAGTTCATGTTTTATTTCTCATTGCATGGCATCATGACAAGAGGTACAGTACGAATATGGAAAAGATTTCCTGAGATTTCCATCATCCAGAATTCTTTCCACAACACGAAAAATGACAGGGCTTGTCAGCACGTCCTCCCAACCTGCACCACCTCTCTCTCTGTCACCTAAAAGCTAGTCAGAATATAACCCAAAGAAATGACAACCAGCCCTCTCAGGATGCTGTCTGCAGAGCAGCCGTGATAAAAAAGCACAAGCCAAGGGGAGGAAAGAAACTCTCAAATAGCTGAGAGATGACACATTCCCTCATTAGTCCAGCAGACAGCTTATCAACGGGTATTACCTTACGCTTCAGCATGATTGGTGAGAGCAAGGAGTGGAGCTGCACAGGATAAAGGGGTGCCAGGGGAGCTGCCATCACCATGGTAATGCAGGCATACCACTCACACCTCAGCAGCCTTGGTCTCCCTTGTCTCAACAGAACCCAGCAAGACTTTTTTTTTTTTCCCTCCCTAACAGATTGTGATTCAATCACCACAGAAGCAAGAGAAACTCCTCTCTTTACTCTTCAGCTGACGTTATGCTCTGAATGGCTTTTATTTTGCATGAAGTACATGGGAATTAGCCATCAGGGCAGAGGCATGCAGGCACCTGCATCCCTTTACCTTAAGCACTGGCCTAGAGAACCCTTGACAGATTTCAACTCTGTCTTAAGGACTTGCCTAGAGAAGAAATGCATGCAGACCATAAGCAGCCTGTGACATACCAAGAGGTGATCTGCAACCAGACAGCAAGGGAAAATTCATAGCTATACCTTGTAAAGAAAACTCAAGTATGTGTAGAAATAATGAGCACTGAAAGAATGGATGGCTTTCCACTGGCAAGTCTTGGCACCTCAAGTCAATGAAGAGCCAATGGAAGTGTTTACACCTGCTACAGAGATGATTTGGCACTACACCACTGCACCCTGGTGCCATCTCTGAGGTCACATCAATGGCATCACAGGAGTGACCGGCTGGCTCCATAGCATCAGCTCAGCCTCAGCACCTGCAATAGCTGGGAGAGGGCAAACTCTGTGGGCTCTGGCTGGCTCACCTGCAATATCTTCCAACAACATACAGTTCTTTTGTTGACTGTCAAGGGTCACATGGCCCCTTCTTTCCTACCCTTCTCATGAAGATGTGCCATCTCTTCAGTACTGAGGCCTGAATGACTAGGGCAAAGGGGGCCTGCCTTCTGTCAAACAAATGCCTTCCCCATGTGGGAAGGGACATTCCCATCAGTTGTCCTGCCTTCTCCAGATGGGAAGGGGCACCCATAACCATGCAGAACGTGACCTGTCCAACCACCACCCAAGCCTTGACTTCAAACCATCATCAGCAACAGCCCCATCACTGCTCTGAGTCATACCACTAACAGCAGCAACCCCAGAGTTGGAATTTGTCCTGCTGAGCACACAACAGTGGTCCTACAGTTGTCCCCTTTTACTGCCCATGCTCACCCAGCTGGTTACTGGAGGCTGTCACAAGCCCTTCTGAAGCCAAAGCAAGTGGCAGTCCTTTCTGTCCCTTGGTCCCACTAGGACAGTCACCTTCCCAAAGCAAGCCTCATGCTTTTCCCACCACAACTTGTCCTGTGTGATGTTGTGCTGCCTGGTCACTGTCACCTGTCCTTCACGTGCCTTCAAGCCATTTTCTAGCACATTGTCCCTACTCTTCCCAGAGAATGAAGGAGGGGTGATCAGCTGGTTGCTTCTGGGATCCTCTTATTTGACTGTCTTGAAGATGGGCCCAATGCCTGCCTTTTCTAAGTGCTCATAAACTTTCCTTCATTGTCATGACCTGTAAGGTAACAGCCAGCAGCCCTCACCAACTGTCAGCAACCTGGAATGCAGCTCCCTTTCATCACCTGGATTTGTGGATGCCCATCTGGCTCAGCCACTCCCTAACTGTTGCTTCCATAGGCAATGCTTCACATCACGCACTGCTGGTAGGATTGGCAACTGGGAGGCTTGAGGACATGCCTTACCCCTGGGAAATGAGGGAAAGCCTAGTTCTGCAGTTTATTAATCTGGTTTCTTCCTCCTGATGAATCTCACCACCTTATATATGCTGCTGGAAATTTGCCTGTCATCTGGCTTGGTCAAATACATTTTATTTCAAAGAAGAAAGCACTTAATCTCCCGGGTTACAGCACGCAACTCTTTGCTTCCCTTCAAGCTGCAGTGATATCTGAACAGTTACATCTTACTTTCTCCCACTTCAGGATATTTGCAGAATATTTTTTACCACCAATACCCCTAGCCACTCCCACAGCAGTCTTACTTGTTTCTCATGAAATTCTGATGTGTCTTTAATTACAAAAATATATTTTCCGAAAAGCACAATATAGAAATTTAATTAAAAGTCCTTCATTATTATTGACCAGGCTGCAAACAGTCAAGACATACCCTACAGAACTAGTATCTTAAATAACTATTTCTATATTGAACTTCTAGACATTGGAACTGTTTTTTTTCACCCAGTACTGTGTAGAAAACTCCCACATGCACTTTGCTGTTACTACTTTTGGTGTTCAAAACAAGAAATGTGTTGTGTCAAGAACAAATAGAGCTTGATTTTCCTCTGCCTTGCATCCCTAATTTCTTGGTATGATATAAAGCATTATCAACTCTACTATCTCCTTCCTGAATATTAATAATCAGGAAAATTTCAAAGCTGGACTGCTTTTTTAGCTGTACTCCTCTTACTTTGAAACAAGATAGGCATCATGTGCACAACATTTTTTCAGCTTCACATTTATGTACATGTAAATAACAGAATATGGACAGATCCAGATGGGATTAACAACAGGAAAAATAAGCTTTTGGGCTCAGATGGATCAGACTTTAGTAAGATACTGGAAACTTCTTACAAAAGTTTCAAGCTCTGTGCTTTTTTAGAAGAAACAAATTAATTCCACATCAGTTGCTTAGCCTCCCTTTTTTGTCTTTCCATGCTGAAAGAGAGGTGTCTATGAAATTTTTTATTTCCTAGTCACACATACTGTAACAGTAGCCTTTCTGCAATTTTTCAGCAGTACAGCCTCAATATTTTGGGGGGCACTGCCCTTCTAAAGTTGGTTATAAAACAACCTTAGTTTTGGGAACAGATTTCAAAGTTTCCCTCTGAATAACATGTTCCCACACAACAAGAAGAAAAGAGTGTTAAAAAATCAACAACAAAAAAATAAAACAAAAATGCCTAACCCCCCCAACCCCCTCCCCCAAAAAACCCAAAACAACTCCAAAGCCTAAAATTACTAGTCTTTATGTGTCTAAAACAAGCAGGAACACAAAGATTATTTTGGGCTTATGGTACAACTTGGATAGCTTATAGTTTGCTTTCTAGAAGCTTCTACTCCGATTTAAAGTGCACAGAAAAGATTCCATGTCCAAACATACACTTTCCAACACTGACCAACCCATTTAGCTACCTCAAAACTTCAAGAAAATATTTTCACCTTTGAGGAGAAAAAATGAAAATAAAACCGCAATAATTTAGAATCTGTTACTGAAAAGCCCCATATATTCTCAGATTAGATCCAAGATCGTATCTTCAAATATTCAATGGCCAACAAAAGAAAGAAAAATGAGGAACACTCACTATAATGCTAAAAGAATCAACTTCATCCTTCATATTTAACTCACCAATTAATGGAGGTTTTGCACTAAGTTAACAATAGTGTTGCTTTACAGAAGTNTAGATATGTAAGAATTCTGCAAGTCTGGACAATATTTAGATGCATGAGAGTTATTTCTGCATATCCACAGAAGCATCAAAAAAATTTCAAACAGACTGAGTATCTTGGACTATTGCTCATGTGTCGACACAAATGAGAAATGACACATTCTTTTGCCTTAATCCTTGAGAGCTCGCTCTTGTCATAAACTTCAGAGCTCACTGGGTATTTCTCAACAACACCCATATCCCACAAGATTACAGCTTTTTTTGAGAGTGAGCTCACAGTAGAGGTAAAGGCATAAAACACTGCCATCAAAAAAAGAGCTCTAACTTTGGAAATAGGATTCAGAAGTTCAACTCCTTCCTCATTTCTTTTCCACAAGTGAATATTCCTCAAGCAAAGCCTAAAAATAAATTTTCACAATACAACAGATTTAAAAATGGTAGCTTGATCTCTCTGATATTTAAGTGTGGAAGGAATACTATTTAGCAATTTCAATAGAAAGCCATTATAAAACAATATAATCCAATTCATGGTTTTGGAATATGAAAAAGTAGAGCTTTTTTATGGTATTCATCTAACTCAGTACAACACCCATGAATATATTTTAGCTGTTCAGACCTCAAATGAACACTTGAAACTCCCTACACAATCTAACATATTCAAGGACACAAAAAAAATATCCTTTCTTCACTACAGCAGCACAGCTTTAAGCTCTTCTAAATGTGGGGTATAATTTAAATGCTAGTCCCTTTGAAGTGTTTATAGCCTCTTTCCTCCAAAAAAATGATGAATTTTGACCATAATGAGTTAAACTCGTTCAATCCATATACTGGATATTTATATGAGACTACTTCAGTAATTTTCAGATAGCAGTCTTTAATCATGGGAACACTAAGATTCCTTCCCTCCCTCTACACAGTGTCAATCTCTGTACAAAAATAAAAAAAAGTAAAAGAAAAAAAAACAACAAAAGCAATTCATTTTAGATACTTTAGTTTCACTTTGAATCCTGCAAAAATGTTAGTTGGAAGATAACACTAACAGTAAAGGTGGCAGTTTCTATTCCTAGCCTTCCATGTATCACATAAACTTACTCATATCCGACTTATTTCTAGGACTTTGGGCCAAGCAAAGCACATATGTCACTTTACTTCTCACAGTTCTTCCATATGTCACATACACAAACCTCTATAGAGGAGACAGCCTGACACATCTTAAATAAAAAAAATTAAGTTTCTTTCATTTCAGCCACCCTTCTACTTGGAATCCAAAGCTTCTGCATTCAGATTGCCAATAGAATCCAGAGGTACATACATCACTTACCTCCAAAACAGCCCATTTTTAAAACTGGGTGTTTCCCACACTTAAGGAGGAGGCTTTTCTGGTTAAACATCATGGATCACCGGAATTTCAACAAACAGGGTTGGCTGTGGATATTAATTTACTCTTTCTGTGGCATTGATTACAATGGAGAAAGACCAGAACCATTTATAACAAGGTCTCAAAGGAAAGCGTGTCAATTCATACTTAGGTACATCCCATGCAAAAAGTCTTATGTTATTTAACATCAGCATTTGCTGTTGCTACAGTTTCTTGTTTCCTAGATTTTCCTACAAATATCACTGCCACAGAATAAAAGACTGATGAAGGGTCTAGAGAACAAGTCACCTGAGAAGTTGCTGAGGGAGCTGAGGGTGTTTAGCCTGGAGAAAAGAAGGTTCAGGGGGGACCTCATCACTCTCTACAACTGCCTGACAGGAGGCTGTAGCCAGGTGGGAGTTTGTATCTTCTCCAGAGCAACGAGACACGGGATGAGAGGAAACAATCTCAAGTTGCAGCAGGGAAGTTTTAGGTTGGATGTTATCAATATCTTTACTGATAGGGTTGTCAAGCACTGGAACAGACTGCCTGGGAAAGGGGTTGAGTATCCATCCCTGAGAGTATTAAAAAGATGTGTAGGTGCAGCACTGAGGGACATGGTTTAGTGCTGGACTTGGTAGCATTGAGTTCATAGTTGAACTTGATGAGCAAAGAAAGGGGTATTTTCCAACCAAAATGATTCTT
Source organism: Pycnonotus jocosus (assembly GCA_013400435.1). Taxonomy (NCBI): domain Eukaryota; kingdom Metazoa; phylum Chordata; class Aves; order Passeriformes; family Pycnonotidae; genus Pycnonotus; species Pycnonotus jocosus. The sequence continues at coordinate 594,665 of VWYP01025445.1, read as the reverse complement.
TTCCTCTTTCTTTCTCTCAACAATCCTTGCAGACTCCTTTTTCTCTGTTTGGAAAGATCACTAGAACAGCACCAGCAAAGAGGGAGTTGAAAAGCAGGGGGAGGAGAGATAACAAAGGGGATGAACTCAGCTTCTCTAACCCCCCAGCAACCCTGCACTATAAAACAACTGCAATAGCTGCTCAATGGAAGAAGATAAAATGGTGTACCCTTTTTGGACAGACATTTATCCAAGAACAAGACTTAAAGAATCAAGTGCCAATTCTTTCCTCCTGGAAAGGCATTTAGATTTCTGTACAAAAACAGAATAAAGAGACTTTCAAAACTTTCATGCAAACAGAAATGAAACATGAATGAACATTCAGTTCATTCTGAAGGAGAAAATGTAAAAAGGGAAAAAAAAAAATAAATCCCATTGTTAAAACTTTAGTCTCAACCTTAAAGAAACTCCATGGCTGAACTAAACTGAGTGACATAGTAAGCCTGTGTCCAAGTATCTCTTGCCTTCTCTGAGCAGTGTCAAGCATTTGGGAAGTCTTCACTGATTTTTAGATGTCTGACATGAAGTTTTCTAATTTTTGTTTTTTAACCCCTTTAAGTTTGCTCTCTTATTTCATTTTCTCCATAGATACAGTAGAATTTCCTATTCTAAAACTTTCTCTAGCATATGCCAGGGTAAAAGCCCTAAAAATCAGATCCACCTGTATATTAACAGAGTAAAAGTGCTTGTTGCAGGTCAGGAAAATGCCTCCTGTCTTTTTCACTCAGCAAAAAACCTGCACATTCTGCAACACCACATTATTTATCTAATGCCATTTGTCTCAGATTTTGAGAGGTTTGTTTTAAATCCCATCTTCTAGAGAGTAGAATCAAGTGGGAAGGGTACCTTTCATTCAGAAATAAACCAATGCTTTTTTAAACCTTAATTTTGTGGAGAGTTTGGCCATATCTAGTAGAAGAGGAGAGAAATTCCAAACCCTTTAATACTTCTTGATTATATACCAAAACTACATTAATATTTCATGTTCACAAAGACTGTAGGTAGCAACATGAAATAAACTATATGGATTTATTATTGACTAGCACCATTCCAGATTCACAACCAAAGGGTCAGCAGTGGCATGGGGCACAGTCGAGCTGTCTGCCTAAGCTGTGTATTTGCTGAAAATCCAGATTCTTTCCTACAGTTTTGCCTAAGATTTTGAGAAGCCTTAGAGCAAATCTGCCTGCCAACGCTTGCTTAAGACAAAACACTCTCAGTTACAAAGAAATTCAGTTGTACTCTTCAATGCCTTGAGGAAACATTGCTGATCAGTCTTGATGGTGCACACAGAAATTAAGTCTTGCCTCCATAAGGGTAGTCTCTCCATAGCAGAAATTAAACTGAAAGAAAGAAAGCCAGAGTGACATCTTCTCAAGCCAATAGAAGAGATAGGTGCTAGGGACATTAGCAGGGCCATGGAATTCTCATCTCTGCATTTCACCTTTTCTGTCCCCTCTTGTTCCAGAGGCAGCCATGACATTAACATCTACTCAGGAACTTAGGTGGGATGTTCAGCAACACACATGAGTTGAGGTTCTTTCCTATTTCCTTGTCATGAAAAGACCATCTGAATTTGTTTTCACATCTCTCGCTAGAAAGTACAAGAAATATAAATGCTAGAATAAAGGTGAGCAAGGAGCCAGCAGATAGCAGCCAACATAATAAAAAATACCAACTGAATTGGAAGTAGTAATTCATTCATTCATATATTCACAGTGTAAGACGAAAAACTGTGCCAACTACAAACTCCACAAAGTAAATGGTACTCCATCAATGCCACAGGGTGTAGAAGGTTTGGCTGAAAAATTGATGAAGACCAATATAATTATTATAATACCACATATAAATGGCTCCACGAATAGGCACCCATTTAGTGCTTAGTATTGCAATATCACATTTTTGTTGCTCTTCCATAGAAAAGCTGTGCAATAGTACAAAAGGAATTTTTTTTTACTGTGTGGGTGACCACGCACTGGAACAGGTTGCCCAGAGGGGTCGTGGAGTCTCTCTCCCTGGAGATACTCAAGAACTGTCTGGATGCAATTCTGTGCAATGTGTTTTAGGATGGCCCTGCTTCAGCAGGGAGGTTGGAGCAGATGATCCACTGTGGTTCCTACCAACTTGACCTGTTCAGCGATTTTTATTCTTTCACCATTAAATTTTTAAAACCATCCTCAAGTTAAAAGCCTGCACCACTAGTGAAACCAGAGTGAGCTCTGATGACTGAAAGCATATTCTATCTATCCTTTTCAGCTGCCCATTGTTTTCTACAACAGATTCCTACCATGACTGCTTAGCCAAGGGAAGGTCTCACAAGACTGATTTGTCCTCATCTCTAAGTAAATCCAGCCAGCTTGATGTTGACTGTGCTGAAGCATGAGCCTCCAGCTGCAGCTCAGATTATAACATCAGCAAACCCAGATGGTACCCAGATGCTGTTCACCACCCAGCCCAGCCTGGTTTCTCTTCCTCCCTGGTAACTTTATTTGCTTCTCAGGCAGGCAGGCAGGCACAGCCTTGCAGAACCCAGTTCAGCCAGAATGGTCCGAGTTACCCAGTAAGAGGACAAGCTGACATGGGCAGAAACCTCTGTGTGCCCAGCCTGTAAATGAACACCTGACCCCAGCCTTGGACAGTTTGATCCATTGAATAGGCCCTTGGAATCAGAGTAGGTGTCATGGGATGGTTGACAGGAGCTGGTGGCTTGCTAGTATGGAAAAGACCAGTCCCATTCCCAGTCATAGCTCTGCCCCAGCCTTGGCCTACATGGGACAAGGTCTTTCTGCCAATTGGCAGGGAGACACACAGCCAAGAGTTGGGAAGAGCACATCCATCTCTTTTAGTGACTAAGTGCTAGTAGGCCAGCCTAGCCTCTCTTATCTTGGTATCCTGTGTCTTGAGGTGAATTGTTCTGCATAAAATACAAGGTATTGTCATAACAATAACAACAACAGAACATGAGAAGTTTAGAATCCACAGAAGAGCTGCTTTAATCTGTATTACCCAGAGGCTCAATATGGCTCAGCCTTCCTCATGCTCTTTCCCGTTCTCTGGAGCCACTGCAAACTCCTCTCTCAGAGGGTCTGCCCCTCTACATAACATTTTCTGAAGAGTGCTAGGTCTTTGAAACTCTCCAAGATGTCTTAGCTTCCCTCACTTACAGAGAGGACAGCCAAGCTATCGTGGGGAATATTTACCATTCTCAGTCCATTGATGACTGAATCTGGTATTGCTGTTTGTCAGAAGACGTGAATGTCAAGATGAATAAATGCTATTTTGAATGTATTTTCTGGCAGAATTATTAGTTAATTAATATTATGTGCAGCAAACAAAAACTTGTTCAGCACATGGTATTTATAAATTACTCTCTGCAACTACAAATCTGTCACGCTAACAAATCAGTTAATTAAGTCATTTAGTGATCAGAGCCAGGAACTCAGATCAGAAACTGCTGAATACTGATGTAATCAGCAATTCAGTTGCTGCACAATAGCTCAAAACATACAATTTTGCACCTTGGCAAAACTCAACATATTCATCTATGAAAAGGATGCCTTGCTTGCTTCACAAACATCCTACACATTTAAATTAGCCTTGTGACTAAGAACACCTAAACATCAAGAGTTTCTCCCAGACACAGTTCAGCAGATTTACCACTTTTAAACACTACTAAGAGACATTTTTCAAGAATAGATTTAACTTTCCAGCACTATTCTGGTCTGGTAAAATGCCATGTATTTTCCATATGCTAATTTTTCTTTTGTAAGGCCATTTGATGGAAACAAACCTGTTTTTCAAGTAAATGGATAACAGTTCTACACATGTGAAAGGCAACAGTACAAGTTTTAGGCCAAATAATCTTAATTTGCTGTCAGGATCATGCTGAAATTGCTCAGTAATAAAAAAAACCCCCAAAGCTGCAACCTCCCACAAAACTTGGAAGTTTATCTCCTGATGACACAATGAAGTAAGTACCACTGCAGAAGTAAACTGACCTAACTGCCAGAAATTGCAAGCAGCCCAAAATGAATGTGTTGCTGTTGGTTGTCAATACCATGCCACATATCTGAGAGCAAGAAAAAGGGAAGTGATACCAGTGGCCTTGCAGCAATCAGAGGTGGTGATAGAGTGGTGATGAATAATAATCATTAGTATGACAGAACAGATGTTGCAGGCTTGTGGTTTCACTTCTATATCTACCCTTTGCAGGCACCAAGTGACGTGCATCTAAGGCCATGAAAGAGCAGAGATGCATGGGAGATTTGGCAGTTTTCTTGCCTTCTCCTCGCATGCACACCCTGGCACAGGTCATTCCCAATTTTCATTTAGAGGAATGCATGCCACAAGGGCTGTGATGAGGCCCACCGTTAGCTTTCTGTGTCTGCCTACCAGAGGCACTGACATCCCCAAAGCTAACTGAGGAACACTGGATTTCACGGCCGGGACATGGCCTGAAGACAACGATTTGCACTGGCAAGGTCACAGGAAACAGCTTTAGTGGATTTGTGTAACACTCACCTCCCATGTGGAAATGTTCAGCCAAAGCTCTCCAAGTTGGGAAAATGGAGGGGGTGGAGTGATAAGACAACTAATATAACTTCTTACAAGTGTTGCTATTTACACCTTTATACGCTTTGTACAGTTACGGCTGTCTACAGGGGGAAATCATGCTGTTTATGTTCACACATCTAACTTAGGTGGTTCAGTGATAAATCTAGACTACCTGGCCAAGGAAACCAGTTTCAGAATAGGCCTGGTTGTTTTGGCATGTAATCACAACTGACAAACCAATAAGGAAAAAAACGGGTGAACAACTTTTCAGCAGTGCAAGGCTTTAAATCCTCAGAGAAATAACATTCCAACACCTACTTTATTCCACATTACACCTCTGACTTCCTGTCTCAGTTACACCAAACTTCAGAGGCACTGCTTCTTCTGCCTCTGCTTTTACCACCCCAGCCAGCTGGTCCATTTTCTTCTTCAGCTCCCCATGCATTTTGGGCTTAACTTGCTGGGTGACATCTAGGACCTAAAAGGATCTTTGTGAGGAATAAAGAGGAACATCCAGAAGTTGGAGAATGTGCCTTGTAGCATAGGCAGTGCTGTCAATCACAATCCCCTTACAGGAAAATGGGTTATCAGCAAAGGGAGCTTCACTGAACTACACAGAACTCTCCAGTTTCACTGGTGGGATGGCCAAAACTCCTACTTCAGGCATCTAAGCAAGATGACTCAGTTTAGAAAGTGTTGCTAAGACCTGCCACCATATCTCCCTGTCAGAGCAGGCTGTCTCATCTCATCTGATTTATTAATGTTTCACAAATATTATTACATAATCTAAGAAAATCTCTCTTGAAGAGCATCCCACTGAAGTACATGTCACAGCTGGAGATTCTCTGCATCTCACATGGTGATTGACACATTCCTAGCCTTTTTGTGACAAGAACCTCATATTCTATTCTCATTCTCTAAAAACAAATTTTATCTCTCCCCACACCTATACTCTTTAACTTAAAGACAGAACTTTTCTCTTTTCCCATCTCATTCCTCTATGGAAACTGCTTTTCCATCCTTTTGTGAAGGACCATCCTGTGACTCTAGTGATATGATTAGTTATCCCCATTATAGGAGACCAAGCAATTGTGTATAACTGGACAAAGAATTCACTGTTCCTATGATCAAGGAGTACTGAATCTTAGAAATTTATGATATATTTTCTTGTTGCTGCTCTGAAGTGGGGAGACACTACCCCTTCTTGCAGAGGCACAGACAACTACTGTGATAGATACCTAAATCTAGGTACCATTTAGATACCTAAATGACTGGGGTCTTGCAAAGTGTGCCATAGCTTTGATCTTCTTGATGTCCATATCAAAAGCCCTAAAAAAAATGAGGCACATCAAAAAATGTTGTGTGCACAGCTCTTGTCTCACCAGTCATGAATGTTCAGGGTTAAGAGCTACACTTGTGAAGTGATCCTAGTTTAAACAGACCAAGTGTGACCAGTACCCTCTCTGAAACAGACATCAAGCAATTCCTGAATTCTTAGGGTATGTGTGCTGCTTTTGAGTTTAGGTTACAACACTGGGTGGCTGACAAATATTACATGAAGTATTCTCCATCCCACACTCTTCAGAATTAATTCTGCAAAAGCCTTTGCAGTTTCTATGGGAGATGGCACATCCACCCCTGCTCTGCTCACCCTCGGGTGGTCTCCACTCCACAGAGGATTCCACCTCCACTTAATGCTGTTATTTATTCATCCCCAGTGGAAACTGAGGGGACTTCACTCCCACCTGAGACAAAAACAAATGGTCCAAGCAACATTCAGCATGATTAAGGATTGTGGTCCCTTTTTTCCAACCCAGAATTCATATGGATGAAGATGACCAGAATGCAACTGTGCTGTTCTACATTCGTCTAATCCAGGTTTATGGAGGAAAATAGGCACAGAAAGAAAGATTTCCCTGAAGAAGAAATCACATATAGAGCACCACAGTCCTGTGCAGTGTTCATCTTTCCTTTTTGTACTACGCCTAGGATGTTTATATGCTAAAATCATCTAACAGCACAGCCTACTGACTGCTTTCTCCATCAGACAATTAACTTATATTCCTGGAGTCACAATGAGAACTGGGAAGTAAAAAGGAATTTGAGAGAGCTTTCGGAAATTTTCATCTGTGGTTTGATATCCAGGCTGTGACTCCCTCTGTATTAGCCAGATGAAGATCTGGCTCTTCCTAAAGCTGTAGTTGAAGAAATAACCAACAGCACCTCTGCTATCCAAGGCAAAAATTCCAAACCATTTCATTCGTACTTACTGCTGCAAGTGAGCTGCCCACCATCAAACAGGGAAGTAGAGTAACCAATCACCTGAATTCTCAGCCTCTTTCTTATACGTGTGCCAGCGCTTAAACTCTTTGGGGATGTAAATCCAATTTCCCTAGGCACATCCTTAGGAGCAAGCCACTTTGCACTTCACAGAACCTTGAAGCCCAGAATGCAGGCAACATGAAGACAAAGCTGATTATTTAGAAGGAAGAAGTATAGCAGGAATTTTCTCCTCTATAGCTTCAAATGGTCACACAGGGGCTTCAGGCAGCTTAGACTTATGCAACCAAATTCTCAATACAGCCAGCTCTGTACCACTTCAAATGATACCCTGAAACCCCTAACTCTTCCAAACTACATTGATGTAGATGGAATTCTCTCCATTCTCAGTTCATTTGAAGCTACTAGCTATTTATTCTGATATACTCTAACACTGGACAAGTAAACAAACAGGAATTCATTATGGTGACCCTGTACAAAATCCACCCCTGCTTCTGTTTTCCTCAGAAGTTACATTTGTGGTTAAATTTTCAGTACCCATAAATATTTATAACAGGCTTTCAACATTTTTTCCAACCACATCTCTTAGTTTTTTATGCTACTTGTATTTTCAAGGTGATTTCTCACTTGCAGAAGCAGGTCAGAAAAATTCCTTGCATCCAAAGAATCACTTGGCAGTTAGAAAACTCTATCAGTGACCACAGCAGAAGACTCCTAAATTACTTACAAGTTTTAGGAAAAAATGTAGTAATAACTTTAAATTACTCCAAATTAAATAAGAAGTGAATTTAACTTGATCAGATTAGCAACTCATTGTTAAAAAAAGGCAAAAAAACCCAAACAAAAACCTTGAAGAAAGGCCACAATATAATAAAAGGAATAAACAGGGAAGCCACAGGAAGATAATCAGTCATGGAAGACTCATTTTGTTCCTTCCTAATTTTCCTCTGTAAGTTATAAATGTTAATGAAGCTACTAGAGGGATCTCTGCCACCCTTAAATTCATTACTGTTAGAGAGAGAAAAGGAAGTGGAATCGAATAAAAGTCAACACTATTTGAATGACATCGTCACAATAGTAACACAACACATTTTCCCTGCAAACTACTGTTGCTGTAAAATAATAAATCCTGGAGTTACCCTAATTAAAACCAGATGAATAGGAGTTTAAAATGACAGAATACTTGTCCTCTGCATTCAGCTCAATCAGCAGTCACATTGGAATGACAGAATGGGACCACAGACAAAATGCTGTGTTCACAGCCTGTCAGAAACAGGCCAGTCTCTCCATTTCTTTCTCTGCTCTACAACTCTGGGTCTCAGCCCAAGGCACACCTCTGCTGCAGCTCAGTCTGTTAAGGACTGCTCTGTTTGGAACAGCAGCACCACATCTCAGGCATACAGGCAAACAGGTAGCTGCATAATAGGCTACAAAATATTTTAAACCATCAATATTTTATTAGTTAATTACTCCTCAAGTAACAAAAAATGGCAAGTCAGAATTGCACATACTTGCCAGTTATTTAAGACCTGTCCATGTACTTCTGCAAAAACAGTTTTTCCCATCTGAGAACATAATTCCTGTTACAGTAATACATTTACTTCACTTCCATGTTTCTTTTTTTTCTTCTTTTAATTTTTCTCCTCAATTTTGAATTCACAGTTTTAGTGACATTAACTGTTTCTATCCAAAATAATTGCATTGTTTTCCTTGGGAAACCTAACAATCAGCTTTTTCATTGAGATGTTCTTGCAGGGAAAACGTCTGCCTTCACAATTAGTTCTGTTCTTAGCTGAGAGAGTAAAATATTGATTAAACTTCTTAACACAATGAATGTTTCCATTTCATGCAGCTACCTTAGATTATAACACCTCCTTCTGAGAAGCACAAATATTGCTCTGATATACAGACATTTACATTACCACAAAGTCAATCATTGCTTTTAACAGGCTTTAGAGGAAAGCTTCAAATTTTCCACATAAAAGCTGTGGCACCTCTTCCTATTTTTCTCACAAATAAGAGTGAGAACCCATCAATAAGAGAAATCTAAGGCTGTAGATTACACAAATGTAATCCATGCTAACATTTTTCAAAATATTCTCATTTATCTTGGAAGGAGGCCCTCACTTTATACCTGCTTAAATTATGACAGTACTTCTTGAAGATGCAAAATTCACAAACATTACATTGATGTAGCTCTATAAGGTGCTACATCTTTCACAGAGTTGTACATGCCTCTGTTCACTTAACCTGCTTCCTGACCCAACTATGAAATCCTCACAGTTCTTCTTATGACCAGATTTAGACTCAAAATAAAAAGATGCAAATTATGTTTCTCTCAGTACTCTCAGATGTCTTTCCTGTGCAATGTAAGTCTCAGGAAAAAAAAAAATCCATAATGGAGGAAACATTTCCACATCTTGAAATTTAAGGTCCATTTGGTAGGAGCAACACTTAATTTATGGGTTGCTTTTATTTTTTCCCTTTCCAGTTGCATGTGAGTTTGTCATGGGCTTTAGTCATGTCTGCTGGTATCAGCACATAGTTCCAGATCAAGCCTTATCATCTAACATAATCAGCTTAGAACTTCTCTGTTACACTCTATTATCTCTCAGGCTTGATGAAGTTCTGCTATCATTACCCACCTCATTTTATGACAAATGGAAATTATTTTAGCAATCATTTCTGCAGATCTTGTACTCAGTCTTTCAAAAGCTTTTCAGTTCTTAAATTTGGAGATGGTGATCTGATAATTTAGTAACGGGGTGGGTTTTTCCTCAACTAGGTTTTCAAAACCTGGCAGGCCTAGAAAGGAAAAATACCAAGCAATATTTCACCCTTTTGGATCAGGTTAGGGTGAAAAGCTTATACCAAGCTGACTCATATTCAGAAAACCAACCACAGAAGTCACTGTATAGTCCTTTTTTTCCAAGTAATATCCCATTCATCAGTGCTAGAAACCCTGACTCCATTTCCTGTTGAAGTTGTTTCAAGTATATGGAAAGTTTTTTCCAATAAGGTCAATGATGAAATATATTGTGAAATCACAAAATAATGTAGGTTGGAAGGGAGTTAAGGGGGTCATTCAGTTTAACCTGTTGCTCAAAGCAGGGCCAGCTATGAGATCAGGCAAGGCTGCTTAGAGATCTCTCTGCTCAGGTCTTGACAAATTCACAGGGTAGAAACTACACAAGCTCACTGGGTGTTGCGGTCCACTGTTAATCATCATCATGATGAAAGAACAATTGCCTTCATCCAGTTGTACTCTCCTACATTTCAGTTTATTTCTCACAGCTCTCAACTTCTCATCATGCACAGCTATGAAGAGACAGGATCCATCTTCTCAATGATCTCCTCAAAGTTATTGAGGAAGGCTACTATTAGATTTCTCCAAAGCCCTCGTCTTCAGGCTGAACTCCCCAGTTCATTGAGCCTTTTCTCAAGGGCATATCCTCCAGCCTCCCAACTATCTGATGACCCTCTGCTAAGCTTACTCCACTTTGTGCTTTGCTTGTGCTAAATGGCCCAAAACTGAACACTGGTGGTGAACATCTGGACTGACAAGAGCTCAGTAAAAAGGGAATAAACCTTTCAGTTTTCTGGCTGTGCTCCTCTGTGGTGGGACATCTTCCCTAATGCCTTCCACTCCCCCTCCAGGCTACTCTATGATTTGAGAAATGCTTATTAGACCTCAGCCTTGATGAATTGCGCTTGGGCTGAGCTCCTCGAGCCTCTCAGAAACACTCTTTGTTCCTAGGGAGCTACGGCTGTCGAACAGGAGCTTTCCTGTTTGTTAAAAACCACCTTTGATAACTTATTTTTCTTGCCTGAAATACAACCCAAGTGGAATATTTTTGTTATTGAACTTGAAAAGAAAGTTATGTACCCAAATTGCAGCCCAGATGGAAAATTACTATGACTAAAGCCCACTCTCTTGCAACTTCATAAACAGTGGTCCAAAACGAGACCTTTTGAAATCCCCTGGACCTCCATGGGCTGCAACCAACAACCTGCCTCTGAGCTGGACACCTTTGAGCCAGTGCACTCTCAAGTCTGCTATACCTGGAAGATTGCCAAATGGGGAGGATGGATCCTGGGCTGATACTCCTCACTCTTCAAACTCAATCCTTCACACACTGAGAAGATGCAAAGGCATCCAAACTGAGTATTTCACTGAATTTAAGGCAAGTTTTTCACAGGTAGCTTGCATAGATTCTTCAGGTCTCTGTGTAGGCAAGTGTGCATATGCTATAGCAAATATACTAGGAATGTTGGTCTCCCAGATTCTGAAGTACTTGAGATTTGTAAGTTCCTGTTGTGGTATAGTAAATTCTATATGAATCCTTTGCTAAATTGCTTAACTTGTTATGGATTAAGTTTAAGCTAAGTTTAGGTTAAATTAATTGCTGTTGGGTGTAAACTTGACCAAGTCTTGGCTCAGTTTAGTAGACAGGAGTCTACTCCAAACCTTGTGACTCAACAAGAGGTTCTTCCATATTCTTTTTTATCCTTATCCTTGCCTATCCTTTTCACTTCCTCCAGCCTCCACATAGATAGCCTGGGATTTATTGATTTTGGATTTTTGTTTGCTTTTTCTTGATGTGATTTAACCTAGTATGTAGTAAACCTTTTATCTAGTAAGCAGTAGAGTCAGCTTTGCCCCTATTAAACTGGTTTTGCCCATACCTTTGCAGGTGATTCTTTAAGTGATCTTAAAACACTAATCCTCAACATCCTCTTACCACAGCCCCAGAAGTTGTTGGCTGCCTGGCTGCCAGGGCACTCCACTGACTCACATTTAGTTTGCTGTCTACTTACAACTCCAGATCCTTCACACCAGAGCTTCCAGCCTGTGCTGTTGCAGAAGATTCTTCCTTCCCACAAGCAGGACTTTGAATTTGTTTTTGTTGAATTTTTAAAGGACCACACCACTCCAACTTGCCTAGGTTCTTCTGAATGGCAGACTTAGGATCAATCATCTCTGCTCTTCCCAAATTTGCTGTCAGCTGCTAAATACATGAGTGAACATTGTTGCCTCCTTTAGGTCAGTTACTGGAAATCAATGAGTTACTGATCTTAAGAATGTTGTCTTCTCAAAGACAGTAGCTTCCTGCTCTGGTAGGAATCTTAAATGCAGAAAAATGTGCAAAATTTTTGAAAGGCAGCAATTCCTAGATAAGGCAACATATAAATTGCAAAATCATTTGCTGAAATAACATCCAGACCTCTTAATTCTTGTTCATTTTGGTAATTATGCTCTGTTTGGCAAAGAAGAATTGATGCTTGCAGACTCAGCAGTTACTGCTGGCATAAATACACAACATAAGGCACAGGGAATATTTATTTCTGCTAGAGAAATGCTACTCACCTTTCCAGTCTTCAGCCAAACAAAATGTTGCTGGAACACACCATTCCTTCACTTTGCCAATAACAGAGGGCTGATAGTAAAAAATACATTGAATTTTGTTTTCCTTTAGGAGTATCTGTTCAGCTGAAGTAATAAAACCTAGACCCATATTGAGGACAGAAAAATCTCCTTGAACTAGAATACACAGAGGCTATGTCTTCTGCCAAAAGAAGCAATTAGGGAAATGATATAGTGAAAAATAAGCATGGAGTAACCTCAGGAGATCCCACCTCATTTTAACATCTTTCCTTTCCTTTTTTATTTTGCTACAGAAGCATTATATTTAACTGATGGCACCTTACCATGTCTATCACTTTTCTGTTTTCCCTTTGTAATGTCAAAAAGGGTTTTACAAAGCACTATACAAAACAGACATCACTTTTTAATGCACAGAACCCCCTACTTGTAACAGCAACAGCACATACACAAAGGGCATTAGCTAAGGCTAATCGACAAAGGGCATTGCCAACAATCCTTTTTCTGAACTCAAGCCATCATATCTTTTCCACAGCAGAACAAGAGCTGCAATTGGCAAGCAAGTTGTGATTGTGTCTTGCATAGATTTTTTTTTCTTTCTTTTCCCTAGGCATTTTTCTGCAACTGAAGGAATATTTCACAGACAGGTTAATAATCTGAAACCTAGATGGCCTGTCTCTTCCAAATACTCTGGAATATTCTTATCACATAATACATTTTGTGCCTCTTTCTTCTCCTGTCCTTTGTCTGTTTGGGCTGAATAAGTTGTGTGACAGTCTCGTATTTGTGCAGGTCCCATACAAACAGTAGGAGTTTTTATTGGCAGCTGTTTTGCAAACCAAATGCCCCATGAAACACTATTCCTCTTGAGACCTGAGATCCTCCACCACTTCTGACACAAAAATGCATTAGCCTTCCTGAAATTACAGTACTCATGAAAGAAAAGGGAAAGAAAAAAAAAAAAAAAAAAAAAAGGTAAGCTACCTTTTGCTTAGTCATTCCAGGCTACAGATTAGGGAAGTGGCAAAAAATATAGGGTGCATCAGTCACATTATTTGCAACAAACCAGCATTGTTGGGATCTCTTTCTCTCACAAGACATGAGGAAACAGCAGCAAGGGTATCCGCAAAGTACCCTAAAGGCAGAATAGGACCCCTCCAATTTCTCCTCCTTTTCCTTCAGGAATAAAAAAAAAACCCAACAACAAAAACAAAACAAACAAAACAAACAAAACCCCCGGAAAAACCAAAAAAACCCCCCAAAAAACCAACCCAGCAGCTCAAACAGTACAATACTTCAGTCTTCTAGAGAAGGTGCCTTCTGTCACCTGCTTGGTATAGTGATAACCTTAAATTTCCTCTTTGCAAAGTGTCTACCCAAAATGAGCTAAAATACTAAGCAGCATACTCCTACTCAATCATGTCCATCACATTCCCCCTTTAAAAGAAAACAAAAAACATAACCAACAAAAGGCGATGTTGTAATACTTTAAGGCCTTTTATGGCTGCCAGCACGAATAAACATAAATAAAAAATTCTTATCTGAATGCAATTAAAAATATATATAGGGCTTTAAAAATAAAAAAAAATATAAAATAGGCCTTTTAAAAAGTGCTTTGAGGTTACTTCAGAGTGTGTTATGGCTGCAGTTTTTGCTGGAATAGCATTGTTCTTATATGGACCAAAGATTAGGAAAAACTAACGCAGACAGTCAAGGATCAGCTTAGCATCACCAGGAAATTTGTGCATTTTGATTCCATGGTTAATGTATGATCCCTGCCCACACTGGAATAAAACTGCAATTCCATGCACTTTGTTCACTCGCACACCAAACAAAAAAAGTTCTAGTATATTTTGCATTTATATACTAAAAGTCCAATCATAGCACTCAGCTGCTGGCAACATGAAGTTACTGCTATTCTCAGAACTGGTGCACAGTAAAACATCACAGGAAGAGGCTGGGTCAGAAAATGTATGTGCATGGAACACTTACATCTCTTTGAGAAATGTTGCTGAAGAGATACACAAATCTCTGAGATCATCAGTATTGTCTACAAGTCAAAATGTTTGCTGTGGCAGTATTTCAATCACCAGAAAAGACCCAGACCTTGAAAATCATGGCACCCTGCCTTGCATCAGCTCCACTCCAGTGGCTCGTGATGAATGACACTTTCAGTAGCCAACCTTGTCAAACACCACAGTGAGTCAGCAAGATGCAAAGAAGAAAACCTACTGAAACAGTATGATATTAGGTGGATTTGCTAGAAAATTACTCTAATGAGTACTGTGCTGAAATGATAAAACAGAACTGAGGGATGTGGTGAATACAAACAGGGCCCAAAGGTTAGGAGACAGAAGAGGTGCAGCAGTGTGAAGACAGCTACAAGACTGGGTGGTAGTCACAGGTGAAGATAATGAATACAAAGAAGGCTTTGTTCCACACTGAACACCAGACAGCGAGAGACATGAACCAGATCTGCATGGCTTAACTTTACCTTAGCAGATGACATCTCTGTTTGGGGAAATGCCTCTAATCCACACATGTTGGAGAAGTGGTCAAAACGTTGAGAACAGTGAAGGGACAAACAGGTGACAGTGTTTGGTTCTGTCCTTCATGAGCTACTAACCAGAGAAGGAAAAGAAGTGCAACTAGAGGAGTGTGGTTAACATTGGTGGGATAACATGACTGACATCCCAGCTGCCCGTGACCAGGTCTGAGCAACACCAACCTGTCCTTTTCCTGGTATCACAATGAACTACAGAATGACAAAGAATGAGGTTACTAGAGACTGAGAGAGACAAGCAGACAGAAGCATACAGACATTCCTAGAACCCAGCAGCAGCAAGGACTGAAGCTGGCCAGTGTGAAGCCTGACCCACTGCTAGAGGCAGAGAGATCTAGGGGAAAGGGATGCTGCTGAAATCTCACAACTGTCACTACTGAGAAGCAGTGAGGAAAGGCAGGAACAGGGTGATTTTAGTGCTCACAATCACTTTGGAAGGTGGCAATGCCTGCCACCTAGTGACTCTAAGCCAAAGATACCACAGACCTTTGTAGGTTTTGTAGGAGTGAGGTTTATAATAGCTGCTTTTAGGGTTCTTCATGGCAGGCAGCTACTGACATAACTATATAACATCTCTTTGCAGTCAATGGAGAGAGGCAGGCACTTCACAGATATTAAAAAGGCAGTCCCAGTGACCAATGAGAAGCTATAGTAAGCAAGAACAAAACATTTGCATACCTTGGGTGACTTCAAGAAAAGAGGGCTGCCATTCCCACTCCATAACACAATCATAGAATATCCTGTGTTGGAAGTCGTCCACAAGGATCATTAAAGTCCAACTTCTGGCCTTGCAAAGCACCATACCATATGCCTGAGAGCATTGTCCAAATGCTCCTGGAACTCAGACCACTCACTTGGGGAGCCTGTTCCAGTGCCCAACCACCCTCTGGATTAAGAGCATTTTTCTAATATCCTAAATCTCCCCAGGCACAACTTCAGGCCACTCCCTGAGAAGACATCAGTGCCTTCCCCTCTTCTTTCCCTCACAAAGTAGACTGCAATGATGTCTCCCCTCAGTCTCCTTGAGGCTAAACAGACCAAGATATTTCAGCCACTCCTCATGCACTCTTCTCCTCAAGGCCCTTCACCATCCTTGTTGCCCTCCTTTGGACACTCTAATAGTTTAATGTCTTTCTTATATTGTAGCAACCAGAACTGCCCCCAGCACTGGAGGTGAGGCTGCCCCAGCTCAGAGCAGAGCAGGACAATCCCCTCCCTTGCCTGGCTGGCCATGCTGTGCCTGATGCACCCCTGGACAGGCTTGGCCCTCCTGGCTGCCAGGACACTGCTGGCTCAGATTGAGCTTGTCGTTTCGGAGCCCCCAGGTCCTTTTCCACAGTGTTGGTTTCCAGCATCTTGTTCCCCAGTCTATCACACTCTAGATCCAGGTGAGAAATAAGGATCCTATTTGCAAGATGCAAAGGTTTGTTACAGCTTGCACGTATATCAGAAATTAAGTTACTAGGGAGCCATGAAGAGCCGTCATGATGCTCAGACAAAATTGAGACACTCACTGTAGACACATAAGTTCTGTGGGTCTTGCAAACTGCCTGCAATTGTTCCCTTTGATATTCTGGCAGAAAAAGAAAATATTTATTACAAAAACAAAAAAATATTTTTTTCTCTGAGGAAAAGAGTCTTCAGAAGTCCCAGGTACTGGTTGAGTATTAAAGTCAAAGGAACTGTACATTGGATAATTGATTTGCAGATACAGAGTTATGATGAGTTTTATTGTGACCTGTGTATCTTTACCTCTCAAGGAATTTTTTTTTTTTTGCATGTCTTCACAGAAGTGCCCTTTTTATGTCTTCAAAAAACCTGTACTCTAAAAGCAGAAGAAGAGTATTCAGCTAGTGCTTATTTATCACATGGTGATGGGGGCATTCATCATGATAATAAAATCAACCCTCAAAACACAGGAAGTTAGAATGTCTGTTTTAAGTAGCAAAATAGTTTTCTGTATTAATAATTAATATCTGCACTTAACATAGCCGTGCTGTAATTAATCTTCCTAGCAATATCCTGATGGACAGCATTCCTACTAGAGAGTTTTCTCAAACACTACATGAAAGAGAATTTTTGAAAGCCGAGTTGATATGGTAGAAGCCCTAGCAGCAACATATGCTTAATTTGGTAGAACACTGTCATTTTTAATCAGCCTGCTAGAACTTAATTGTTTCAACTTACACTACAATGACCAGCACAATCTCAGGTTAAAGCAAAAATATTTTGGCTTAAATATTCTATGCACTACACTACACAGTACTGTCTTCATGAAGGATAACTTGCCAGGACCTCTTGGCAATGCTATTAGAGCTCCTCATTTGGAAGCCAGGAACAGATATAGGAAATGTAACAATTATGAGCTTATTTCACTGATTCATGAACAAGATATTAACCAAACATTTGCAGTGATGTTTGAATTTTCTTTATCTAATCATATTCTTATCACAGTTAGGGATTTAGAAACAAGATATTAAAAAATATTAAAGAACCATTATTTGTTAAATATACTTTGCTAAAAACTTTTAATTTTAAAATTATCAGATGTCTAATGCCATAAACTGGGGTTTGGAAAGAGATTTGACAGATGAAGAGAAGAGCCCCAAATAGTAACTGAATCTTCAGTCAAACAATCAAGTCTTTTTCAAATCACCAAGATTTAGAAATCACTCATCTCTCTTAATTGAAGTCAAATAACCAATTAGACATTGTTACTGGTAACTAAAGCAAATATAATGGCAAATATAATGGCTATTTGCAAGAAGGCTGAGGGATGATCCAGGGAACTACTGGCCTGTTGGCCTAACCTTGATTCTGGGCAATGATATGGAAGACACCATCCTGAGTGCCATTACAGGGCACATGCAGGACAAGCAGGGCATCAAGCTCAGCCAGCATGGATTTATGAAAGGCAGGTCTTGTTTGACTGACCTGATCTCCTTTATGTGATAAGGTGATCCTCTTGGTAGATGAGGTGAGGGCTGTGGTCTGTCTGGACTTCAGTAAAGCATTTGATACTGTCTCCCACAACATCCTCCTAGAAAACCTGTCTGCTTGCAAGTTGGATGGGTGTTCTCCTTGGTGTGTAAAAACCTGTCTGGATGGGCCAGGCCCAGACTGTCGCAATAAATGGACCTATATCCAGCTGGCAGACAGTCTCCAGCTGTGTTTCCCAGGAAACAGTCTTCCAGTGTTTCAGTTTTTGTGACAGTCCTATTAACATCTTTGTTGATGATCTGGATATAGAGACAGCTCCATGAGGTTCAATAAGGCAAAGTCCTGGGTCCTCAATTATAACAAGCCCATGCAGTGCTGCAGGCTAGGGGAGGACTGGCCTGAGAGTTATTCAGCAGAAAGGGACCTGGGCATGCTGATTGACATTCAATTCAATATGAGCCAGCAGTGTGCCCAGCTGGCCAAGAAGGCCAGTGGTATCCTGACCTGTATCAGGAATAGTGTGGCCAGCAGGAGCAGGGAAGTGACCACCCCCTGTACTCAGCATTGGTGAGGCTGCACATCGATTACTGCATGCAGCTCTGGGCCCCTCACTTTAAAAAGGACATTGAGGAGCTGGAGCATGTCCAGCAAAGTGCCACAAAGCTGATGAAGGGACTAGAGAATGTTTCATGGGTAACAGCTAAGGGACCTGGATTTGTTTAGTCTCAGAAGAGGAGGCTCGGGGGGACCTCATCACTCTCTACAACTCCCTGAAAGGAGATTGTAGTGAGGTGGGGCCCATCTCTTCTGCTGTGACTGCAGAGAGAAGACAAGACACTACCTTAGATTGAGACAGGGGAGATTCAGAATAGGTATTAGAAAAATGTTTTCACCGTTCAGGTGGTCAGGAATTGGAATATGCTGTGGAGTCACCATCCCTGGAAATGTTTAAGAGGCACATGGATCTGACACTGGCTGATGTGGTTTAGGGGTTACAGTGACAGTTCTGGGTGGATGACTGGACTTCAATGATCTTAAAGGTCTATTCTAACCTTGAGAGTTCTATGATTACCTATGACCATGCACCGTAACTCAAACATTAAACTAGAAGTAAATAAAACATTCTGTTCTTGCACAAGTAGAGCATTTCTTCATCAGAGTGATAAGGCTGCATTAGAAACAAGTGAAGATATTTAAATAATTGTCATTAATAACTTGGAAGACCATATAGGACAGATTAATCAGAGAAAATTCTGTGACAGCTACCTAAATAAATCAAAGCATTTCAAGTGTCCCAGAGGTTTAAAAATATGAATAAATTTACGTTCGTTTAGTAGATGGTAGATATTCATTCCCTGAATGGTCTTATTGATATTTGTGGGAAACAAGAAGCAATGAATCTCTGTTAAAGAAAAGGGATTGTTGGATCTGTTTCTAACAGGGCACTCAGTGAGTAAATTTTTTTTCTCATGATTCTACGAACTAGATGTTCAAACCTGATCATTTATGAGTCAGAAAGTTCTAAACAAAACAAAACCCCTCAGTCACAAAAACTCAGCCTTCTCCATGGCAAGTCTTCTGTTGGTTTATAAGAGGTATTTTGTCCCAAAAGACCACTATCAGGATTTACTTCGTCTTAAAAAGGCACTCTTTTTTACTGAAAAGCTTGGGGTTTGTTGTGGGGTTTTGTTTGTTGTTTTTAATAGTTTTGTTTATTTTTTTTAAGGTTACTAATTTTCAAATAATGATAGAAAATATAGAGGTTTGTCATTAACTTTTGCATTGTGCTTCCTATAGCGAGCAAGAATGGAAAAGTGTTTGGCAGCAGTTTTACTATTTTGAAGCTAAATTTCTCAAAACCAGGAGAAACACCAGTACATCATGTCCTTCAGCAGCTACTCTTCCATGCTCTTTTCAGTCATCATCTTCTTTCTTCCAAACCATCTGTTTTCTCTTCTTTGCTCTACTTGTGAATTCTGCACCTCCCTTACAACTATGTCTACCTGTAAAGCCTTCAACCCACAGCTTCACATTCCATCTTTTTCTTCCTATCTACAAAAATTCCAATCTCTCAGACCAGCTCAGGCTCAGAGAACAATTTCTCACCATCCCTATTTACCAGTGGTGCCAACAAGTCATCCTTTTCTGCACACTCCATGACTCTGCTTCATCAGGTTGCTCCCTCATGCTCCAGCTCTTACCATTTCTTGATGTATGATGTTAATAAATCCCATTTTTTGACTTCTGTAACCAAGCACTCAAATGCCCACCAGTATCTTGCCACATTTCTAATAGTGCTGGTTATCAAAATGTTGCTAGTTAGAGTCTCCTTCACGTCTTCTGCTCCGCTACAAATACCTTCACTGACATAGCAATTATAAACTGCTCAAAACAACAGAACTATAAATTGACCATTTTTTCCCCTTGTCTCCAGTTAATTCCATCGAACAGTGACACAGGACTTTAGCTCTGCAGAAAGGTTTATACTCAAACATCTGCTGCTCCTGACACAGTAGCTGCTGAAATGGTTCAACATGTTAGGCTAGACGACCAAGGCTATCATAGTGCCAAATTATCTGCATTTTACCATCCTGCACAGTATAATTTCCTTAAATTCCATGTTTACAAACTCACTTCTACCTTTTTCCTCATGGTACTTCTCATTAGCACTAGCCACACCAGAAGCACAAACAAAGAGTGAACAGTGGATGTAAACTATGCTTTGAGCAAGAACAGTAGGATTGACGGAGACCGATCATTTTGGTACTAACATGATTTGTACAATGAGCAGCTTCAGAAGAAAAAATATTTTTATGCCATGGAACACTACCCTAGGTGTTTGCACACTGAAACACATCTATCAAGTTCTAAAAAGGTTTGCTAAGTGTTGATCATATGGCCCAGAGTCTCCAGTTATACTATAAACCTGTTTATGAAGTCACTCATTCTGTGCTTGGAATGTTCTCACTGCAATTTTTATTACCCCTTGGAGCATGCTTTCCACTTCTCTTTAGGAGGACCACAGGATGACTCAAAAAGGTTTTTTTGCAAGCCTACTGCTCTTAAGTCCATTCTGATCTTATCAATTTAGCTCTAACTACAAGATTGTTTCACTGTAAAATCTCTGAAAGTATGTAGCACACCAGGCAGTGGGAATTCATGGTTCAAACTTTTAAATAGTTACTGCATCTAAAATTGAGTGACTGAAGTATTATGGAAGCAGCAAAAACAGTTTCAAATAAAATAACTATAATGAAGATATAGATAATTGCTGCAGGGCTGGAAGGTAACACTTGCAGTTTTCATATCAATGCTCCTCCTAAATCTTTCCTGATCTTTAAGAACAGAGGAAAGACTTCTAGCAATTTTTGACAGGAAAATAAATGCAAATCAGCTTCTTTATCTTCTTACCACCCAGAATCCTAATATTTGTGGGGGAAGGGAACTGTCATTTGCAATGTGCATATTTTTGAGCTTTAAAACTCACTCGAGCCAGCAATATGCCTTTGACCAGGGCTTTGCTATAATCCCTGTTTCTTACTGTGAATTTAGACCAAGAACTAATTTTCTCTTCTTCCCGGAATACACTTATTCTGTATTCCCACTTTTCAATTAAATCTGTTTTCCCAGAGACATACTCACTGCCTCAAATAAGGGCTCTACATCCTATTAACTTATTTGGTGCTGACAAACATCTATTATAAATGGTATGCCACCAAAAGTATAGAGCACGGCCATATCCAGGTCCATAGCTTGGTCTTAAGGTTAGCCTCAACACGATCTGGTGGCAAGAAAGGTTTTAAATTTTTTTTGCAAAACCTATTGTAGGAAGATAGGTTACAAAGCTCACTTCTGCTACAGTTTGGAGGTGGCATCAATAGTACCCATATAACTCTCACAGACTGACTGCAGCTGAATGAATCAATGCTTGCCTCTTGTTTGGCTGGGAGGTGCTTTCTATCCCTTTTCCTAAATTTTATTTTGATATATTTTTCTAAGAGTGTGAGGAAAATTATGCTTCCCTTTAATATAGCATGAACCATACACTAGAAGAAGAATCTGCAGTATGTTTGTTCTAGTTCAATTAAATTAATTTTGCTAGGCAAGAAAGGAAAGGAAATTATATGTAAATGATACAAGTATACGCAATCAAACAGTCAAAAACCAGATTACATTGCACTAGAGAAAGAGTATTGCACTTAACATACTGATAATTGGCCAGATTATAGAAATCAGAGCCAAATTCCACCAAACACCCCTTGTATGCTGCAAACAGCATGAAATCCTCTCTAAATTCTCCAATGGATTCATTGCATTGTACCAATCAGCTGCCTAATCCACATGTAGATTTCCATTTCCACAATACATTATGCTCAGCAATAAGGCAAGCTTTGACTTTTTCATTTTACTTAAGAGGCATGAGGATTTTCCCATCTTGTAAGGCTCAAAATCACCACTGTTAACGAAAGCGTTCCACTGCATTCAACACTCCCCCTCAAGAGACACAGTTTATTAACACTACCCAAAAAGCTCTCAGATCCCTACAGGTCTAAGGCACATTGCAGTCCCTAATTCTAGCCTCCAGCAAAACCATGGATATTTATGACTTTCATGTGAATTAAGTCAAGCCCCGTATCCCATAACAGCTATGTCCTGATATGATATATCTACTGCCAATTTACATTATCAGTTTCATAGCTGGGGCTTCTACAGCACTTTACTCTTTATAGAGCTGCTTAAGAAACAGGTGGATTTTATAAATCATAAGGAATAGATGTAGAGCACTAAGCTATAAGCAGAAAATAAATGAATACACGAAAATTTGGCCTGGATTTGGTTTTGCCTCATTCGCTGATCACTCCAACAGCATTCCTAGTTGAAAACATTTCCAGTTACGCAATTGAAACATACTGAAAGTCACGCAGCTTTCATCAATAAAAGCATCTGAACCAACAAAAACATGCAGCTCCCCTCTCAGGCTGATTTGTAGTTCTTTGGCTCTGTGTATTAAAGGTGAAGTTGATAAATTGGCCTGAAAATCGAAGTTTTATATATTCAGTGGCCTCCTACAGAGAGATTCTCTAAATGTGAATATGATCAACTGTATTTTGCATAACACTGTTGACTTCAAAGACCGACAGAAACAGTCTTCTCCCTGACCAGCTGTAACAACCAAACAAAATAAAACCAATTGCAATTGCATCCCAAATTCACATGCTGTTATAGAAAGGAGCACTTCCTTGAGAGCTGTTCATAACAAAATACTGCATTACAGTTTGCACTTGCACAAAAGGAACTAAAAAATTTATTGTTTTATTAAATGGATGTCACAAGCATCCTGGGACTTCTGAGCTAATTGGGCAGGTTGGAATTTATGACCAAAGTGTGATGGGAAGTTCAAGCTGTGGAAAACTCAAATATGCCTCTTCTACAAACAACCACCAGCTTTATTGATTTGTGCTCTGGGCACTAGGAGTGCCCATTTGTGACTTGCCATTTCTTCAGTCCACAACATATTCTTCCTAACTGTCTGAACCAGCTTCCTAACTAATGTCTGAAAATGAAAATATCTTCTACTCAGATATCAAATCTTGACTTAAATAACTCCATTTCCCTCGACAATTTGTTCCAAAGTTTAGTTACCATCCCTGTCTAAAAAATTATTCCTTAACCACATCATAGAACAACTTGAGCATTTGAAAAAGAAAATATTTTTCTTTCTTTTTCTTTTTAATGGTTTCAGACACTGGTCTGTTGTGAGCACTGAACTAAAGAGTCTCTTTCCATATCTTCCCATTTTCATCAAACACTTTTAAAAATACCAGCAAGGTTGCAGCATGAAGTTTCCCAACTTGTGCCTGGGAGCTAAGAGTAAAAAAAACCCTGGTTGTTCAAGGTGACACCCATGCATGAGACAGGCAGTAAACGCATTCTCAGAGTCCCCATCCTGACAGGTAAAGCAGGCAAGAAGAGGCAAGACATGAACATACCCATTTAGGAGGGTTTTTT
The DNA here is from genome assembly GCA_013400435.1 of Pycnonotus jocosus. Classification (NCBI taxonomy): domain Eukaryota; kingdom Metazoa; phylum Chordata; class Aves; order Passeriformes; family Pycnonotidae; genus Pycnonotus; species Pycnonotus jocosus. The sequence continues at coordinate 570,897 of VWYP01025445.1, read as the reverse complement.
TGATGAACAAACATACTATTGCCCTTCTCTCCCCGGAGACCATATAGCCCAGTATTCCCTTAGAGGGCAGGAAAGGAGGAGACCCTCACCCAACCTGCCACACTTCAGGGCTCAGGGTTAAGCTCTGTAACATGCATAGCATTATGAAAAATACCTATATAAAACATCTACTTAAAGTTAATTGCACCAAAAGGTTGTCGTCATGAAAAGATTCATATCCCTGAGAAATATAACAGAGGCATTTTTTTCTCCCTTTCTAAATCCAGTCATGTTTTTCTTTTTCTTCCTTAAGTAATTTAGGTTCAGAACATTAGATTACTACCAGGAATCTAGCATAAAACAAACACCTTTTCTGTGCCCAAATAAAATGCTGCACTAGAGCAAGATCTTTATGTTATAGAAAGCCCATTTCTAAATCCAAGATCAATTGATTATTTCAGTTAATAACTGAATTAAAAATGATTGTTCATGCATACACATACACATTTAGGTCGCAAATGACCTCAGAATGTCTAATATTAGAAAAACTTTTCTTCATCCTCTAGACTAAGTTTAGGGCTCACAAGACGCAACTTAATAAAATATACTCAAATTTTGCATCAATAAAATTTAAAAAGGAATAATAAAAGAATAAAAAAGTAAAAAAACCCCCTTGATTATTTAAGAAAAACCATCCACAAACTCATGTACTTCAAAGGCTAATGAAAGATATGTTTGTCTATTAAATGAAATCAAAGTGATTCTGTTGTGAGCAACTTGAAAGGTTAAATGCTACAAAGCACAAGGAGAATGTGATCATCAAGGTTACAGTATTTGATGCTGTGAAATAAAGCTATAAAGTACATTGACATGAGCCTCCATCCCTCCTTCAGAGTCTCAGTAATCACAGAATAATTATATGAAGAAACATTAACATCAATCCTCATTTCTTTAGCCACTTGAAATAAAATTAGTAACAACTGGAGAAGGGGAAAACCACTCATGCATAAAAAATATCAGAGGCTACAAGAATATTTTTTATTATGGTGGTGTTGGCAATAGGTAGAAAATTTCAGAGCTCTATGTTAATCACCTATTTACAGACAGAAGGAAAAATAGAAGACTTAATACTGAAGCTCAAAAAGTAAAAAATTTCACATATATTTGCAAATCAGGATGGTCAGAGAGACAATCCAGAGAAGCCAGCTGATGCAACAACCTGACCATAAACACAGTCCCTAAAAAACAGAGGGCAAAAACTTCCACTTGGCAACACAAATGCACATTTTTGTGAAAATGCCTTCCAGTAAGAAACCAATCACTTATCTAAACCCAGTCAAAATCCTCACTGTGCACTTCCTTCTCCTGAAACTAATGGGATGCAAGAAAGGTTGAATCTCCCATGACAGTTGAGATGCATCTTTTTAATGGACAACTGCAACATACTCAAATTATTGGAGAAAAGATTGCAGAAGAACTTATGTAAAACTGCATTTGAAATCTCTTTTAGAGAGATTTCTAAATGATAAATAGCAGAGCAACAGTTATTTCTTTCACAGATTAAAAAAATAAAAAATCATCACCTGGGCTGAAATAAATTATTCTCCACCAGAACACTGTACTTCTGGCATATTACCCAAATGCTGAAAGATGCCTGCCAGGTGCTTATTAGAGTTATTCATTTTAATGGAATTGCACATAAGAATGATCACTAAATGTATCTTTTATCTGATTAATCTCTGCAACATCTATTGCCATGGCTCTTTTTTTAGAGACAGTGGTGTAAATCTCCAAACAGCAATGCCCAGGGGAAAAAAATAATCCCAAAGTTAAAAACAAAGCAAAACAACTGAATTAGATGGCCAGCACATAAGAAGAGGCTTCCAGTGTGTTTTGAAGATCTGTGTAGCTCAGGCCTTGATATGCTGCCCAGGTAATGCAATTTTCTAAGTAGGAAGCCTTGAGAAGATATCCTGCAGCAAGACACATAAAGGGACTGAGTTCTGATTTCACATTTGCATGAGATCTAGAGTAACTTTCTTGAATGCCATGGAGCATGTAGAATTCTTCACTTTCTTAGTGTATTGGTAGGCCATTACAAGATTATGGTACTCTAAAGGAATTCTTCAGCCTCAGCCACAAGCTTGTGAGCTGTGTCTCCACTACTTCCTTCAAAAAGGAAACATCAGTCTTCATGGATGAGCTTCCTGCAACACCATCTTCTTTCTCTGAACACTTTCCTGGGACTCAAAAAATGCTTGAAAGCAAAATGATAAGTTGATGTGCAGGTCATCATGCTGGCTCTCCTTGCCTTTTCTGTTTTAAAAGTCTTTGAAAGACAAAGCTAACAGATTCACTGCATAAACTGCAATTGAAATAAATCTCTCATCAAAAGTAATTGGAAAGCCAGAATTTCATCTTTGATATATTTGTTGTTTTATATACGCATGTGAGGTGCCTTTTACAAATGCTTCTAGACAGGGCCTAATGCGTAATGCAGTCATACAAATTTCTAGCATAATTCTGCCTGAAGATTTGGGTAGAACTAGATGTTAAATTCATATTTCAATCCTATCACCTTGTTTGGTTCAACTGAATGATCTTGACAGCTTTCTGCAGATTTAATTTCTTGAGCTCCCAGAGCTCTTCAGAGCAGAATAAAAATGGTATGGGATTCATTCCTCACCTCTCCTCACACCTTACCACCAGAGTAAGTGCATGATATGTGTAGCTTTTAAGTGCAGGAGTAAGCATGCCTTATGTTTTAAACAAGCAAGAGAGCTGTGGGATGCAGTGGGGTGCAAGCTGTGAGGGTTGCTCAGTCCTGTCAAGCCCCCAAAAGCACTCAGTGCTGTCAAGCACTGGATTTTTCACTCAGGCATAGATCTCTGCATTCTGCTGCTGCTGACTGACATAGCAAGCATCATTTACTACTCCAACAAAGAGCAAATCTTCAAGGTAGAAAACTTTTGACAATTAATTTCTGCATGTAAACCATTCCATCTCATCAGACAAAAGCAAAAAACCAGCCTCTAAAATATATTCATAAAGCAATTGCCAATCCTGTGTCTGCGAAACACTGCTTTTAATGTTTACTTACATTGCTGGAGTAGCCATTGATTTTTCATGGAATACAGTAATTACATTCTACCCAAAAGTTTTAATGTTGCACATCTTAATTATTTACAACATAATGTGTTTAATGGTGCACAGTATTACTTACTTTGGGTAATATATCTCAAACATTATGATACATCAAGCCAGGCAATAAAATTATTATGCAGAGAGAGACAGCTTTACACTTATCCTTCATTGCTGATGTCCCTACTTGTCTTCTAAGCTTGTGAGTAATTCCTCTCTTTAATTTAGTCAGCTGCCTGGAGGGTTTTCTAGAAAAGTTTCTGATGATCTCAAACTTTCCTGAATATGAAATGGAAAGTACATGCCATTCAATTTAGGTTTAACAGTTTATTACTGAGATGCTGGTCCTTTGATGGACCATCTTGCATTAGCAAACACCTAAAAAATTTAAGCCTTCTGGCTAAAAAAAGAAATAAAAATTATAGATTCAACTAACATGATGGCCTAGCAATTTCTTTTCTCCTTTGGTAATTTCCATTTGTCTTTCCTTTTTGGTAATCTAAATTTGTATGTGGTATTGTAACAAAAAAAAAAAAAAAAAAAGGTAAGAAAGAAGGATTTATTTCTAGTTAGTATATAAGACATCTCTATATCATGTGTTCCTACAACAAAAAGGTGTTATTGTACAGAAAGACCCCACAAAGTTTTAGAATACTCAAACAAGAACATATTTAAGATTGGAGTTTGGGCTCCAAATGACAACATCAGAGAGGCAACGTCTTCTACAAGTGCAATTTTTAAAACCACCAGAATGTGAAGGATTTAAACTTAGTCTTTCTAATAGAATGCCTTAACAATCCACAAATTTCATGTTCTGAAAAAAGCAGTAGTGAGCTGAGGCCACTCTCAGCCTAGGACATCTTTTCCATCCCCACTAAACCTCTAGCGCTCTGCACTCCATCTCATGCTACTCCAGTATTTCTCAGGCATGCAGCACTCCCCAAAGCCAGAGGTGCATGCATGCATGTTGCATGCATGCACTCCCCAAAACATGAAGCATGTGCATGCACGTGTTTGGATAGGAAGGAGGAATTTGTTGAAGCAAACTTATTCCAGCTGTTCAAAGGCACCAGTCCTTACTGGAAGACATAGAAGCCACAGTGACAGTACACAGTGCCTACAGGAGGCTGGAGGGAACAAGATCATCACACAACAGGAAAGAAAATAAGGGGCAATTTTAAGTAAATTATATATAAATGGTAGATATAGATAAAAAGTATTTTATGTATAAAAATTATAAACAGAGTGGAAAAGAAGGAAATTCCTTATCTGAAATAAAATGTTCCCCTGATCATACTCAGAGGTTACGCAATTTATAGACTTCAACTTCCCATGAGTTGTATTAACATAAACATGATTTTAGTCCTAAAAATCAAAGGAAGGAAAACTCTTCAAAGAGAGGAATAATACCTGATACATCATCAGCTCTCTAGAAGCCCTGACTGGCTTTTTGAGTGTTTTAAGTCTAGCCATTCTTATTAGTCACTCTTCAAAATCAGAACACGTGATTCCTGAAGGGTGTCACTGTTTCTGAAGAAGTGAAGGTATTAAATGATCACAGCAGGAAACTAGATCAGATAAAAAAATGTACAGAAAAAAAATTGTTCTGTAATAGATGTTAGATGGAAGAAACAGCAGATACATTCCTTACTGTGTTTAAATCAACACCACAATATTCTCCTGCATCTACTTAAAAATACCACTTTAAAATGGAAAGCAGTATAAAACACTGACAGATTTTCTCTGGGGTTTACTATAGAGTGATGGTATTAATTCTCTTCTCTCTCTGCTTTTAAAAGAAGTAGAAGCTGCAATGTTATGAAAGTACAAATCATGCTGAAATACTATCCAGGGGATGGATGTAATGGGTGACCCAGAGTGACAGCATGGCTGTTCTTCAATCCAAAGTAAAAACAGAACAGGGTACTTGTGTGAGCTACAGTGATGAAGTACCTAATTTTTGTTAGTGGACATCACTCCTTTCCATGACTTCTGTGGGTTCCAGGCTGAGTTTGTGACAGAAAAGTTACAGCAAGATGGTCAGTGATTGTCTGTGCACACTTCTACATATGCGTGTGTGAAAAAAAGAGCCACGAGTGTGTGCAAACTCACTTTTAAAATCTCATAGGAGCTTCTCAAGGGGCTCAGACAATTGGTGACCCCAACTTGTTCAACCACATCTTTGCCTCCAACTTTAGCCTCATCTTTCCTCTTCCTTCCTGATGCAAAGGGAAGGAAATGAGGTCATGCTATTCCTCACCTTCTGCTTTGTCATGATATCCCAGCACCCAGTGCTGCTGGGGGGCAAGGGCAGAGGGGAGCACAGAGCAGGGTTTCATGGACAGACAGTGGGAACAGCACTGCCAGCTACAGGAATGAGAGAAGTGTCTCGGGCTTACGGCTTGAAGTGCTGAGTGAAAGTGCTTGGAAAAACCATTATGCTGCTAGATAAAACTGAATTTTGGCTATTCGGCTGGAAAGACTTCAGGCACTCTTGCCTTAAACTGATACTAGTACAGGAAAAAGAAAAGAAATAGGTATGTTTTTGGGGAAAAGCAATGTCATGTAGGGGTAACAAATTCTGAGAGAAAAATAAAAAAGCCTTGAAAGCAATAGATAAAATATAAGACCTCCGAATCAAAGGGAGAACCACAAAACGAGGGCAAGAATTCAATTACACTTGTCTTTTATATGGTTTCTAATTGCTAAGGATCTGTGTTGAACAAAAGCATGAAGCACTCTGATCTCAGATGTATAAATTCATGCTCTGATAAATAAAACACCTCTGAAGAGAAAAGAGAGGAAATTTTCAAGAAAAGTTTCAAGGGAAATAATTATTCCTTATTGCAAGGTATGCTAAATAGGACTTCCAAAGCAGACCCTGATTGGCACGGTTAGATCTGTCTCCCTCCAAAGAGGCATGGCACATTTGAGATATAAAGGTACAAAAGAGAGCAAACAGAGGTGGAAACATCCTAAGGTAGAAAAGGAAATTTCCCTGTACTGTACAGCACAGTGTGAAGGTTGTTAAGCTACCTGTAAATCTGCCATATACTCAATGTCCCAGATCAGACAGAGCAATGATTCTACCGGGCATCCACTGCCCTTACTCCTTCTCCACTCACCTCTCCACACATTAAAGTCTGTCTTCACTTAGCTGGTCAAGACCTCAAACTCCCCAATGCTGCCATAAAAACAGATAAAAAGCTTGACTAAGAGCAGTATTTTACCAGAGGCAGTGGTAAACACCAGTACAAGTCAGATTTGGGGCAGGTTGGTTTAACTCCATGTTGTTTCTTCCTAGCTGCAAGGCTGCAATTCCATGCCAATTAAGAAAGATGAATCACTTCTCAATTTTTTCATTAAGCACATTTTAGTTACTTAGGAGAACAGGAAACCTACCCTGAGCACTGACACTGCTAAGACACCACATCTAACTTTTCTCTTTCCCCCACAGAAGAAAAGCAGACAGCAGCTTCCAAGAACTTCTGTGAGGAAAGCTCATTCTCTGCTCTCCTGGAGCTGATAAAATTTGTTGAAATCTCTTGTTTTCCCCCTTGGAATGTGTCTTCTAGTAATGAGCTTGGGCTCTGGACTGGGTAGCAATTAAGATCTGACTTGTAAATGACAGTAAATACCTGTTATCTGCAAGTATTTCTAGTTTTTCATTGCGTCATTGATGGAAATCTTACTCTCACTGGCTGAATTCTTGCATCCTTCCCCATCTACATTCATCTACCCAACAGAACTCCTGAAATTTTCCTTGGGGTGGAAAAGTGATTGCATTTGCTTTGTGCCTTTGTGGGGCAGACAAGAATTTAAAAGGTTTAAGCAAAGTTACAAGGGAAAATGTAATGGTTTCTGGAACTTTTAAAACAATTTACCTTTCATGCTTCATTCTGAGCTCAGTTCAGAGACTATTCTTTCACAGTCAATCTGTCCCAGCCATCTCTCAATACATTGCAAACAAGATTAAGCTTTTGTTAGTGTCTCAAAGTCAATCAGGGTCATCTGCAGCAGGCAAGGATTGAAGGTGTTTTTCAACTTGCTCCTTATCCTTTGGTGATAAGGTCCATTTCTTTTCAACTACATTCAAAATTGGAGGAAATATTTTTTCTCAAACTTTGGAGAACTTTTTCCTTGCCGTTGGAGCCATTAACTTTGAAAAATATTTTGTCCGTAGAACCTAACTTTGAAACCTTTTCAGTCTTAACTGCAGCAGTGTATACATCTCTTTTATAGCTCTCATGTATTCAGCTCTCAAATTTCAGGAGATTGCTTCTGTTTCTTGATATTTTATTAATTTCACTCATATTGCTGTTCTTTGTTGTTTTTTTCCTTAGGTTGCTTGGGGTGTTTATTTTAAAGGATTGTGGTATGCCTTTTATATCTAGAGCTCATCCACTGTGTTTGGTACATTCCTTGAGAAGAATTGTTACAGAGACAGGCTCATAAAGGAGATAACTGAAGCCTGCAAAGATAATGGTTTGCATTTCAAAGGGATGTTCAGCTGAAAAATATTTATTCCCCTTCTCTGAACAAATGTTCCAGGGATAAATCTTCATTGCACAAGCACTGCACCATCTGTCAAGCCTTGAGAAGTTAGACAAAATGCTGATCACACATGTGCACCTGTGAGCACTGGCTAGAGACTCATTTCTCTCATCACACACACACTTGTGCCATAGTGGCTTTTGTTCCCTACTCAGTATCCCAGCTTAGTTACAGTTCTGTCAACACTTGGTCCAGGGCCAGTGAGATGCTACCATACCAAACTGAAGAAGAAACATATCTCCTGGCACAGCATCAAGTTCAAAGTGGGCCAGCTAAAACACTCAACTCCAAGCTGCAAGTTATCTTAAAGTTTCCTCCCTTGCTGACCCCTTCACACGTGGACATTAGTAAAGTGGTTAATCCACACCAGAGTGCAGGGACTGCCACACTGGCAGCCGGATAGAAATGTTCAGTAAAAGAAATGAGCTTTTCATCTAGAATCCCTCATGAGTGAAATCAGACTTAGGTGATTACATATCTGATAAAAGATCTGGTGTGCTCTCTGACCCTGCTAGGAGCTGCTCGCTTGACACTCCGACTAATTCCATTGGCTTTGGTTGGCCATAAAATGCAAAAAACCTTTTAGTGTATGAAGTTAAATATTTTTACTGTGATATTGCAACCTTGAGCTGAGGGCTCAGATGCTAGATGTAAAGAGCAAGAAAGAACCAAAGAAGTATGACAGCAGAAAAATATTCTGTCTTCAAGAAAAAAAGGATGTTAAGGTTTATATCTTGGAAAAGAGTGAATATTGGGTTTTGCTTGTCTGCTCACACACTGAAATTCTCATTCTTGAGAAGATGAAAGCCTTAAAAATGAATTCTTGCATGGTTTGCGAGAGCATTCATTCATTTGGAGACAACAAAAACTAAGCATAAAATATTCCGACCATAAACATACCCCATTCTCCCTTCAGGTGCAAACCCAATGCAATATAATTAACAACTCATCACAGACACTCAGAACATGTGGGGTGAAATCCATAGGAGGATTAGGAGGACCATAGGTACATTCATGAAATTCTATGACCCGCCTGCCTAAGTGGTTCTGAATGACAGCAATAAAAGTTTAAATGTATAACCATGCTTTATCCTACTACAAACCACCAAGCCAGATTTGACTCTTGCCACCTCTTTCTTAGGGGTAACTTCTGTCTTCAAATTGATTTTAACAGGACTTTGGGGTATAGCTGGGCAAAAATGCATGAACCCTCAGTGTTTCAGACAGATTTATAGATTACTGCTAACAAAGAGACAGGCATTGGTCTGCTAGATGTGATCAGGTGCTGAATAGGGACAGAATGCTGTTTGTACCTTCCCATGTCTCATAAGAGTTTCCTGGAGCTCTCATATCTGTTATCTTCTTCCTCTTGATGCTTCCGTTTCCTCTGCCATTTTCAGCCATAAAATTGCAACATCACACGTCAAGTTGTAGTAAGTAAAGCCACACATACAGATAAAATATATGTATGCATGCCCACACACAAGCATGCATAAACACGAGAAGTATATAAAGCTGTACAGGATAAACTGTGTTTTAAATGAGCACATAAAAAAGACTATATTTGGCATTCTCACTGTGTCATGCTTTCCACTCCATCTCCTGGAGATTTCTTCATTCTGTGATTCTTTTCTGAGCTTATGCATACATACTCATGTGTAGATAGAACTAAACAACAAGATATTTGCAGCACATAGGAAAACCCATGTCTGTGTAGGAGCACAGACTATCTGCTTGCAGTTCTGCCTTGATGCAAAGCAAAGGCTGTGCATCTCATGCACTGTTGCCAGCTAGGATCTTCCAGAGACTAATTCTGAATGCTGGCAGTAAGATTTGTCAGGTTTTGCAATGTTGGACACTGCTGACAGAACTAGGCTGAATTACTGCACTGCTGCTTCACATCTCTGTTACTCCCTCCAAGGTCAGCTGTCCACTTTGAAAGAATGAAAATATCCAAACAAATTCAGAGCCAGGCAGAGGTTTGAGCTAGCTCTCCTTCCCTCATGCAAAGTGGAAAGACAGAAGACCTTAGAAGACATCTCAGAACAAAGTCATTCGGAAATCAAGAAAACAACTTGCAAGAATTTTAGATGAATTTTAGCTTGCATTTTTTCCAGTTGCAGCAAGCAATTGTACCTGGTCTACAACCAACTCTGCATGAGCAGAAGCCATTTGCAAACATCGTTCTGATGAAGCTGGAAGCACACTGATTCCCATTAAGAGAACATACTTCAAATCCATTTCTTCTTTGGGCATCTATTTACTATCACCAAGTGTTATATCATCTAGCAGAAGGGGAGTCCATGGCTATGATTCTCCTTCACTTGGAATTTGAAACAATTAAAATGACAGCCTCAAATATTGACAGAGAGTGTTGCCAAAGAGAAATTTGATTAACTGCTCAGGAGCATCCATCTTTACTCATTACGTGCTGAAATTGCCCTGTCAGTCAGAGCAGCACATGCTTTTCGTGTGGAAGATTTAGAAAAATCAGACTGAGCTGCAATCAAGGGACCTTCTCTGCTCAATTTATACTTGATATTATTTGCAAACCACTTCCTTCAAGTAACAAGACTACTGTCAGAGAAGAGGACAGTGACAGGTTTCCAAATCTTTTTACTTCTCTTAATTACCTCAGTAGGAAATAGGAATCTTGAGATATCTTGAAGCCATTTCACAACTAAAAAAATGCTTCTAACCAACGATAAAACAAAAGGAAACTCCAAACCAAGACAAAAAACATGTCAAACCAAAACTCTCCTCAACTGTGACCTCTCGTAGAAAAAGTTATACCAAACAATAATACCACTAAGTGGTACCACAAGTGGTTATCTTGCCTCAGCATGTACTCATACCTGCCATAGCATAAAGAATTAAAACATTCTGGAATTGAATTCTTGTAAGAAATTAAGTTCTTCTAGCATTCTTCTATGTAGAATATAATTTATATGATAAAATCATTCATATAATATCATAAAACAGCCTTGACAATTACAGGGGTTTTAAAATGAGGGGGGGAAAGAAAGGTAGAGATAAAAGGCTTTTTATTATCTTCTCTGTCTCAGAGTTTCTTGAGCATATCACTGGACTAAGCCACTGCCTTTGCTAATTTTCTGTGTTATGTCCATTGTCTGCAGAGCTTAAGGACACAGCCCAGGCTCTCCACAGGAGAGTACTACTAATGCACTTCTTTACACAATTCCCAGAGCACAGGAAATGTCACAGACTACATGTAGACCTTTTATTTGAGTTGCAGAAAGTTGGCAGGGGTGGTTGAATTAAGGTTTTGGAGGAAGTTTCAGCAGTTATTCTGCTTCAATCTCTGGAAGTTCCTGTTTAAATTCTCTGTGTCTGGCTACAGACACCTGCAAGGACAGTGCTGTGAGGGGGAACTGAGTCTCCCTGCTGTACACACAGGCACAGCTGGAGACAACTTTCCAAATGGCACTTCTGTAAAAGCCAGCTATGAGCATGAACCATGAGAGGCAGAAAATTTATCTAAGTGGTTCTCTGCTCTATGCCTCATAGCATATGGAGCTGTAGTCTGACTGTGGTTCCAAACACTGCTAGACAACACAGTTTAAGACATCAGAAACTTGTTTAGGCTGATTGGTTACTAATGAAACCAGTAGCAGAGCTTTAGTGATGCCTTATAATATTATTTTAGGAGGTTCCCTAAAACTTTCATAAAACAAGAAGTAAAAGTGAACCCTGTATATGCTTTGGATATACTAATACTCAATGCAGCCTGCATAAGAGCATTCAAAAATGGCATGACAACATTTTTTACAGATAAACTTTAAAAAAATCTAGATAATTCTTTGCTTGACTTTCTTTAGATAGGTCTAAGTGCTTAAAATATCAAATGAGGCTAATGCTTAATGATGATTTTACAGAGAACAAACACCGTCTGACATTTAGGATTATGTTCTCTCAGAAATGAATCCTAAATGTGTGCCTTAAAATACTTAAAGGCTTACTTTTTCCCTTGCCTCTTTGCACAAAGACAGGAGACAAATAGATACTGAAGAACAAATAAGGCTTTGAAACACTGCAAACCTCACCTTGCTACTACACTCCTGTAACATTCAAAAAATGTCAAAAGGATCTTCTTGCCTCCCCATGTTATACTGCTGCCTTTGAAGAAAAAAAATGTTAGTTCAAGGATGCTGTTTGAAAGAGAAAACAGTTTGTTATATCTGGTTTCTCCATTAGTAGAATAGTTACTTGCTGTGAAAGTCTACATGACAGATATTTACGAAACATAAAGACACACCTTTCTTATCAAAGCTCTAAGTTCGTAATAGTTTGGGATGCTCCACCACCCACAGCTCTTCCTTGCTCCTATGAAGTGAATCAGAGAGTGCACTATTGTAATTAAAGACAGCATCCTTTATGTTTTATATTCTTGTGATAAGAACCTCTTGTTCAACCTTTGACTGTCCTGGGAAAAAGACTGTACCTGTCTCCCACTGTCCTGGGAAAACGATGCAGTTCAGCCCTTTTTCTCAAACACAATGGCTATGTAGAAGTCTGCAGAAAGAACAGTGGAGTGGCTTTGTCAGAGAAATCTACTGCAGCTCACCAACAGAAATAGCTGACACCGTCAGACATACAGTACCTTGCCTTACAGAAATACCTCTAGTCTCCCTATTCTGATTAATTGACCAGATATTGGAATCCAGTTTAGCTGACTGGACTGATCCATATTACATTTAAAAGGTGTAAAGACACATACTTCACCTTAAGTCTTGAGCCAGCCTCACCCTATGTGTAGTCCATAGGCTACTTCACCTTGCATTTAAGGCCAAGAGAACCTTAATCAGCTGTAAAACAATACAGACTATTTGAAATCACGATGTTTTTGGAAAGAAACCTAAGCAAGGTATTTTTGAGAACTGTTGCATTCCAATAACAAACAGCAAAGCTATTCCAAAGTAGAAAAATAAGCTCTCCCACTTACAGCACAAACTTTTGGATCTAGATGTGTGAAGAGAATATCTACATCTGGCTGTAGGTTGTGGCAGACTCTGACAAACATAATCCCTGGAGACAGCAGCCTGAACGTGGGAAGTTAGCAGAAGAGTACCAGAGAGGAGTGGGAGGAAAGATATTGATCTCTGTCATCCTCGTTACCAAAGCCTAACTTCTCTGGTGTGCAGCATGGCTTTAAGGTGCAATGCATTTTGAGATAATTATAACACTACCAAAAGACATCCTGAGGGAAGGTGCCCAGTGTTTCTGCTTCTCCTAAAAGCTCCACAGGCTTAATGCCCAAAGACTCCTTACTTAAGTATGAGAAGATTCTCCATACATCTTTCTACTGCTATGCCGCACTTCACAGCTAGAAATCAAGACAAAGCAAGACTGTCTGAGGGCAGTATGGATTAGAACTGCATAACAAGGAAAGAGTCATTACTTTCCATTTCAAGAAACTGTGTGTATCTCTAACAACTTGTTAAGCAAAAATGGATGGAAGAAGTGACCTTTAAGCTGAGTTAGCTAACATTTAAACAAGAAAAAAGTACTCATACTGGTTCTTACTCTCAGCTTATTTACTTAATATACATTAAGTTAGTATCTCTCCATTTGGATGAGTAAGATCTGGGCTTTTCACTACAATTATTTCACATGAAGGTGAACAAAAGAAAAGCCAGCTAATTCCTCTCTTCTCTAAGAATATCAAGTCTCTCATTTAAGAAAGCAGCTCATGCAGGTCACGAGTGAGAGCAAACATTTATGAAAGCACCAGCACACTTGGCTGCCACTGGACTAATCTGGCAGGGAGGGGAAATCAGAGTCCTGCAGGAGTGTGCAGGGCAGCAGGGCCTATGGCATGATTCACTGACATGGTTCAGCCATGACACTAGAAGAATGGAGTAGAACCTTTGAGTGATTTGGTCAGCTATGGGGTCAGCTTGAAACTACTGGGTCTCCACGAGGAGTTTGAGAAAACCTAGAGCAAACTGTAAAGCTTCCATCTCACAACTGCTCTGTCTCTCTGCCGGGTACCTGCACAGTGCAAGAATTCTTGACTAACCAAATCTAGACAGTGAAATTAAAATTTCTGTAATGTTTTGAGTGATGACAAGTTTCCCACAGGAGAAAAAGGAAACATATCTTAATTGACAAAGTTGAGATTTTTCCATAAACGTATAATTTTAGTCATAAGGACAAGCCATAAAGAAAAATCCAATGGATGATAAGAGTCTCTGAAGAGAAACCAGCATTCCAAAATATTTTTGATTACATTAACAACTCATTTTCTTTTGTTCAGGTCATGCCTGGGAGCTCACAAAACTTTGTGGATCTAATAAAGTTGCAGTGCCTTCACTATCCAGTCTTCAGCTCTGAGAGTCCTGACACCAAAGTCAGAATCAAGAAATCTCTGAGGTCATGGCACAAACCAGTCAGTCCTCTTAAGCCCACCTGTTGCACAGATCAGAAATCCTGCAATGGCCACCAAGCTCTTGGGTCACTTTTCTCACAAAGGACTGATACAGGAGCAGCTTCTTGACTTACATACTGGGAACTGGTTTCTCAGGCAAACTAATACCATCAGACAAGTGCTGATTTGCTGTTTTTTCCAAAAATAAACGTTTTGACACATCAATTTCTGGAAAGTAATCAATTTGAATTGACTCAGAGCAAAAAAAACTCCCACAAGTTCTGAATTGTCAAAATTCTATTTCTTTAACAACACGTAGTAGCCTTGAAACTTGGCAGGACCAGGCTAGTTCATCATATCTCTACTTGATGGTGTCTGAAAAGAAACAACAAATTTACTGAGAGGGGTATTTCTCTTGAATTTATGGCTGATCTCATTTTTGGACACAGCCGGACATTTGCATATAAATTTGTGACCATTTTCTTTGCACAGTGTCAAGTTATTTACACTCTACATAATTTTCATTGCCTGATGTCATCTCTAAAAAAAAAAAATAAAATTTCTCTGTTTCATAGTTTCACCAGCAGCTCCCATTAGGATGGTCTCCATGATCAGATTCTCTTTCCCAAGAAGGTGTAGTAAAAAGGCAAAATCATCAACACAAAAGCCAATGAGTAATCTACTCATAGAAAACCTCAGAGGCTGTCAGGCAATTAGCAAAAGCATGGTGGATGTCTTCGAGTAATGATATCTTTGGTCTTGTATGATCATACAGAGCTGATAAAGGCAGTCCTGGGACCTTTTCACAACAGAGAGATTGTAAAGTGAACTTTAATTTAATTTACTGCTGGAGGAGTTTTATATACCAGTGAAAATTCATCCCAGAGAGATTTTTAGAAGTTAAAAAAAAACCAAACAAAAAACAAACAAAAAACACCCCTGTATATATATATAAACCTGAATATTCAGGCAGGAACAGGATTTAGACTGTCAGACGCAGCAAAGCAACCCATAAAACTCAATTCTATTGCTTCTGCCACCAGAGGTAGGTGCACAGGATAGGGATTTGGTACAAAACATGCAGGAAAGGCTTGTCTTACCCTGCGTGCACATGCCAAATATGGGTCTGTTCAAAGTGGACACTAGCTTGGCTTCCCGTAAACTTGGGGAGAACTAAAGCAGTCAAATATCTTAGCGATACAATATTGTTCTCTTTCTCCCTCCTGATTTTGGTTCTGATGTTTCCTGGCTCACATTTAACATGTCCTCAACTAATCAAAACTTCATTAAGACGTCAAGGAGACAGATACAGTCAGAAATTTCAAGGGAACACATTTTTGTCCATAAATTATTTAAAATCCACTCATTATGAAGAAGCAAGCACAGGGCTGTCACAATGAACCCATCTCTCTTAACACAGGACGATTATCCATTATATTTGGAAACATCTCAGTAGCACTGAAGAGGAGACCCAAGGGAACTAAGACTGGAGGATGACCTATTGCTTTTTAATTGCTGAGGCAACAAAGGCTAAATATCTTTGCATTCCTACCAGGAAAAACAGTAAGCCAGCCACAGAAGAAGTAAAACAAAAGATGACTATAGAGAAATTGGAAAATCACAGGTACTTTTTTGCTACCAAAAATGGAGAAAACAGAACTTATTAAACTGTGGGAAAAAAAATTTTGCAAAAACAACACATTATAGTAATTTAAGAAATAAACTGGGACACTTGAAACTAGAAGTGTCAGTAATCATTACTTCATTTTAGTGTAAATTTCCAAAGCTTAAGAACTTAGTTTTCAAAAGCAGATATCCATCTGAGCAGTGTGCAAAGTGGGATCTGTGACCCTAGACTCACAAATGCCCTGTCCTGTGTATCTGTGTGCACAAAATTCTGAGCACAAATGGGGTGTGGGTGTGCACATGCATGTACACACACAGTCAGGTTCCACACAGGACCATTTGTGTATCTGCTTTGAGGTGGGGGTCTCTAGACACTGGTGAAGGCAGTTTTGAAGATCAGATGTCTGCTGAAGGTGACAAAAGGACAAGCAGCAAAGTAGGTTTGGCTGCCTATTTTTGGCTTTGGAAGTTGCATACAGTCCACACAACTCAAAAGTGGCTAATGTAGTTTTCTTTAAATCAACTATTACAAAAAATAATATTTAGAAACAAACACTAGATAGTCCTCTGGTAAGTCTTAGGCCTGCACCAGTTTACCCGAGTTCCTTCAAGACAGAATCACTTACTTATCCTTTTGTTCCTTTGGAATCACATACTAATGAGATCAGAGTCCCCTTCAACCAGAAAACTTGTCAAATAAAAAGATACAGCCTACAAATACATTTGATCACATTACTGTTGCAAAACACTGTTTCAGAGGTGAACAGACTCAGATGAAGCTCAGCATGGCTCCTGAAGGTAACAACTTCCATATGGTGGTTTTGGCTGGGATAGAGTTAATTTTTGTCAGTGGCTGGTATAGGGCTGTGTTTTGGATTTGTGCTGAACACAGAGTTGATAATACAGAGATGTTTTTGTTATTGCTGAGCAGGGCTTGCTCAGAGCCAAGGCCTTTGCTGGTTTTCACACTGCCATGCAAGCAAGGGGGCTGTGGATGCTTGGGAAGTGACACAGGACAGGTGACCCCAAGTGACCAAAGGGATATTCCAGACCATAAGAAATCATGCTCAGTATATACAGTGGGAAGAAGGAGACATTTGGAGTGATGGTGTTTGTTGTCCCAAGTGCAAATCATGCGTGAGGAGGCCCTGCTCTCCTGGAGGTGGCTGGACACTTGCCTGCCCATGGGGAGCAGTGAGTTAATTCCTCGTTTCGCTTTGCTAGTAACACACAGCTTTTTCTCTCTCTGTTAAACTGTCATTATCTCGACCCAGGAGTTCTTTTGCTTTCATTCTTCCAATTCTTTCCACAATCCTTCTGGGTGGGCAGTGAGTGAGCAGCTGTGTGGGGCTTGGCTGCTGCCTGGGGTGAAACCATGACAATCCCTCATTTCAAAGGGAAGCACTGAGGTCTGAAGCAAGGAGACACCCCACTGTGCTGCACTGCCACCAAGTAAAGGCTGGGAAGGTGCTTCCACTCTAATCTCTGATTTTTCATCACTTCTGTGCTGCACAAACAGTCTCCTATGGAACAACGAATTTGGAAAGAAAACATGATGACTGAAGCTGGTTTAATCTCACTGGTTAATTTTGATAAAACAAGCATGAGCTGCCATGCTCAGAGACATTGTTTTACTCTACCTTTTTTTCCCCTCAAACTTTATTTTATTCTCTTACTTACTGCCATAGCTTTACTCAAAAGAGTGTGATATACATGTATGCCAGCAAGTCCTAGGCTTGTCCCTAAAGGACAGAATAACTAGCAAAGAAAGGAGAGGGAAAAGAGAAGTGAGATTTCACCTATTTTGTTGCCATAGGCAAAGAGCTCCCCATACACTAACTGAAACACTGCAGTAATGCCAATTCCTTTCTGATATGGAATTTCAAAGCCATGGAACAAAACACAGACGAATGAGCAAAAAGATCAGAGCCTGAACATTTTGAACTGGTCAAGGAACTCATGCTCAGAGGCAGCCAGCCCAGCTGGTCTCAGGGAGCCACTGAAGCTCCCAACTTTGAGTGTCAAGTCCATTTACAAAACCAACATTGTAGTACTCACTGTGACTTCTTAAAATAGTACAAAATGGGCACAACCTGTCTCATGAAGTTCTCTCAAAGAAAAGGCCAGCATTCACTACAGCTTTCTGTAAAAGTCTGCTTATTCTCCACCTTATATTAATTTAAGCATGATGTAGATACACTGATGTCTATGTAGGTACTTGTGATAAAACCTTAAGCAAACAAGTTCAAAAACAGACCAAACATCTTTTCTTACAACCTATAGGGCACCTGTAACATACCTTTAAAAAAATTACATAGTTTCTCAATTATGATGTGCCATGATGAATGAAGTCTGCTGTGCTAAGTCACCTCAGTTTGCATGCAAAGCGCAAGGCAAACTCCAACACAAAGCAAGAGTAAACCTCTTCAGAAGCAAGACAAACACCAGCTAAGAGTTTGAGATTTTTTCACACTGCTTAATTTTAAAGTAACCAAAAATCGATGGAAGAATAATCTACTCCATCTGCAAGGTCTAACCCCATAGCTGCACATACCAAACTGACTAGGAATTTACTTCTTCACTATGCCCCCATAGGCAATAGTACTTTAGAATTTACATATTTTTGGCTGAAGTTTATGAAGACTAACTTGCCATGAAAAAGATGACCTGCTATTAGCATTTTGCAGAGCTGTATTAAAACAAACAAACAAACAAAAACCCCAAACAAACAAACAATCCACTTCATCCTTACCATCCTGAGGTTTCCCAAGCTTAAGGAGCCAGAAGTGCTACAGGGGATTTAGAGACAGCACAAAGGAGAAAAACGATCCCCATGGGCTCCCCCAGGGCAGCCATTCCAGCTAACAGAAGGAAGGAAGGAGCACAAGCCAGGCTCCAGGGAACAGCCAGGAAAGCTCCCCAAGTACAGAGTGGTGAAAGAGCTGAAGAGCATGACCTGAAGGGTGAGCCTAAGGGTGCTGGGAAGAGGCAGAGAGCAAAATGGGAGAAGAGGAAGAGCAATGTTTATTTATATTCAGTGAGTGACACAGGGATGTGCAGAATCTTCAAATATACTCTTCCAATTTCCATTGCATTCCTTAATAATATACTTGTCCCAGGTGGTTCCAATTTCAGCCTTAGTCAGCAAACTCTTGATAACACAAAACACATGCTTGTTTTGGATTAGTACCAGAAACATACGATGGCAACATACTAATCCAACAGGTTGCTATTAAAATCAGTACTTTAAGCAGAAAAACCTATATTACTGATTTTTTTCTCTTCCCTCAGGAATTAATTTTCCGTTGTTCTGTAAACATCTGTGGCCATTTTTACAAAGTAACTTTATTTATCCTGCAGATTCTAGAAAAGATTAAGGGTACTTCTGGTCCAATTTTCTCCCTCTGTCTTCCCTCCATAGTCATGACTGCTCCCTGTATTATGGCCATCAGTTTTTAGTCTGAATTTAGCTCTAGAATGCATTCAGAGACAATATTTCTACCACTTATTTTATTCATTCAGCAGATCCCCCTGCTAGCAATGCCATGCACTTTTAACTGCAGTCATGTGAATTGTGCATAAATCTCACATTAGTACCTGCACATCTTGAACAACTGCAAGAGGAGGATTTCCCATTCTGCTCTGTTCCTCCCCTAATGAAATTAAGTCTTCCTTGCATAGAAAAATACCTGGCTCAGGGCATTATTCTCCCTCACAACTACATTTTGGATTACATGCAGAACATAACAAATTCAATCTAACACAGACATTAGAGGGCACATCTCTTCAGCCAGTTGCCCTTTCTGCTCTGTGAGAACTCACCTGGAGGACATGCATGAAATATACCCCTTATTCTATCAGTAGTTCAGCTTCTGCTAACAGCACAAAGCTATTTGCATATTGCAGTCATAAACTCTGAGCTCTCTGAAAGGCTGCTCGAGCCTTTCTCAGAACCGTGAGCCTTGGAAAACACTTCTTACCAAAATATCTTCCTAGTCAGTGCATTTATTACTCTTAGCATTGTTTTGATTCATTGTGTCTACTTCTTTTTCTACAACTTCTACGTGAAAAACAATTTGCCATATTTATAATGTGTTTTCATTGTTTTAGCACAAAGTGCTTATTCCACTTCTAACTATGGTTGTTGTATTTGCATAACATTCCAAATTATTAATTCAGCTCTCCTGGGCTTTTATTTCTGTAAGATTTAGTTTTGAACTAAAAGACATAATAAGCGTACAGGAGGTTTCATTTTTTCTATATGTTGACAATAAGATGATATATTTTTTCATAGACAATTTTATAGCTCTAGGGAGTACCTCAGAGTAACAATTACATGAAATTAAAAATATCTATTTAAATTTGACTCAAGATCAGTCAAATGTAAATGACAATTTTTTTTTAATATTAACTTTATCAGAATCATAATACCTGGTAGTCTAACAAACTTTAATTAACAGCTCATTATGATGGAAACTTTTTACTTATGGAGAGACACTGAATGTATAAATATGCCTTTTTTTTTCCCCCATAATTAGTGTGGGTGAAAGACAGTTTGGGGAATCTATCTTTGTATAATACATGAATTTCAAATTGATTTTATTTACAGCCTATTTTCTTAAACATTTCACTGTATTCTGTGTGCTACTCAATGTATTTTGGAGAAAGGAGGAAGTGTGTAGGAAGATCTGACTCAAAACAGGCTGATTATTAAAGATTATCACTACCTGAACCAATGCTGCTTGGTGAGAACAAAGAGGACCAATATCCTTGATAAAGCTGTTTTTCCCTAACTTATCTGGAGAAAGCTGAAAGAATCTTATTTCCACAGAAGCAGAACAAAGGCTCAGGTGTCAGGCTTGAAGACCACAGAACCTAAAAGTGTTGGGGTTGGAGGGAGAGGCTGTGGGGAGAGGCCAATACTTGAACAAACAATGGAAAGTTGAGCACCATGGGAAAAAATGGAAAGGTGACTGCTTGCCTGCACCATCAGGTAAGAAGAAAGCTGTCAGCAGACGTTCAACCGTGCAGTTCAAACAAGAAGCCACACAAAAAGGAATCTCAATCCTGTAAAAATTGTGCCTAATGTCAATTACTCTTCCCTAGCAAAAAGGAGGCTGGGGCAGCATTTTTTATTGCTTCATGCACGTCTGTACAGTTCTTGCAGTAGCTTGGAAAAGCTAAATGGTTTGGAATTTTCATAAAACTTATTTTTGTTTCTTTTTCCATGTTGTATTGAATTCTGGAGCTGTGGGATACACTGCTGTCTGCACTGGGCTGGGGAGGCACCCAGGCAGCTGTAATGAATTGATTGGCATATATAGACAGTGTAAAGAGGGCACTGTGCTTAAGCAGCAAGCCAGGAAACCTGGGAAAAGAGAGTGGTAGGGTTTATCCAGTCCTGAAGCAGCAAACATCCTCATCTGGTGTGCTGACTCGCACCAGGGCTTGCCTGGCCCCTCCACCCCGGGAATGTTCAGCTGGAACATTTGCCTCTGGGAAATGGCTGAATAGCAAAGCTATTCAGCAGAGACTAGGATATAACCCCAGTAAATATATTCAATAGTAAAATAAAAAATTCACCTCTAGCAGTTAAATTTCTGAACTTGTAATTTCCTCAAAATGTCATTAAACTACTTTGTTATAAAGGCAGTATTTTAAGAGGCAAAAGTGAAGGAATAGAAAGCAGTTCAAAAATTTCATTTTCTTTTAACAAATACATATCAAGTAATTACCAGTGAGATCCAGGTGCTTAAACTCAGGCATGAAGCTCAGGAATCAGTGGGGAACACACCTCAGCAAGAGCTGGGCTTCAACCCTATCTATACCCACAGCACAAATTGGTCAGGGCTACTCTTCTAGGACGCATAGAGGACCCACAGCACTGAAACACCAGGAGCAGCAGGGTGAGCATCCCCACCTGCAGGCTACAAACACCCTGACTGCCAACAGCTGTGGCACAAAGAACCCTCCTTGAGGATTTCACACTTACAGTTCTGACAGGCAGCAGAAACTCTTAATTACAGTGACTTTTCCAATAAGCATCGGGGCAATGTGGAGCATAGAGTGTATCTCATGCTGGGAAGCAGTAAATGTTTCTCACTGTCACATGTAAAACACTTAGAGGCAACCCAAAACCTAGAACACATTGTGGCACAGCCACCAGGGAAGCAATGGTAACAAGAATCAAGCAAATTGGTCTCTTCACTCCCAACATTCAGGATGAGGTGTTCAGAGCTCTGACCTTTAAGGTCCCCAAATAGTTATTCTAATTAACTTAAGTTTGCCCATTTAATCATATTTCCAAAATGTAAGGTATCCTACATCTTGTTGTTGCCTCTTGTGAAGCTTCTGGAAAAACTGTAGGGGTCAAAAGAAATGTCCACGTGACACAACCCTAAAAGTCCCCAGACTGGGCAGGTATCAGGTGGAATATCAACTGCTTAGGCACTGTCCCATAACAGCTTGCTGTTGACTCCAGTGCCAGTTACTCACGTCAGCCTGCACATGGTTCCACAGCACAGAAACATCATCCTGTGTTCCAACCATACAAATATTTAATTACTACCACAGAGAGGTTAAGTGCGGTGGCAGCAGGAAGACCAATCTCATCAAAACAACAAAACCAAAAAAAAAAGTCCGCTACTTTTAGGCCGTGTCTGTCATGGTTTGGGCTACATTTCACCTCGATCCCAGCGGTGCCTCCAATTTAATGTTATGGTTTTAGATTTACCAAATTTCGTTCACCAAAAATGAAATGGGATTTCGGAAGAAAAAGGTAAAAAAAGGCTCAACTTACAACTAAACAAACAGTTTATTAACACACTAAAGAAAAAAAAGGAATTTCTAAACTGACCTTTTCCTCCCCCACAAACTGTCCACCCCTCCACAGAGACCATCACGATTTCAGTCAGCTGTAACCATACACACAAATCGTACATCACTTGGGAGAGGAGTCTCCCCGGAATCTTCATAGACTATGCTACATTCTCAATGCCACAAATCTGCAACCACTCAGAATCTACAGATCTGTGCAGTCCCACCCCATTAGCAGCTTCCCAAGCTGCTTATGGGCTCCAATGCATTTGGGGTACTATTTTAAGAATGCCTCTTCCAAAGGTTTTCATCTTCTCTAAAATCGTCTCTATCAAAAACCAAATAGAGACCTCCTATTAGGCCAGGAGCCAGGCCTCGAATCACTTCTTTCCTCTCGAAACTGAGACCTCCTATTCTCTCCCAGGAGCCGGGGACTTCAATTATCAATTATACCAGTACACACAACCTTTGATTAGAACCTGCATTCCCCCAACAGCATCATGATAGTCAATATCTCTACAAAATCATCCAGAGAAGTCCAGACAAAAATGTCCACTTCCTCTATCCTTTCTTTCAGCAGTCTTTATCAATTCTTTCTCTGACTTTGTCTTGCTCTCTCTCTTTCCATTTTTACTTGCTGCCTTCCATGGAGGAGGGAAAAGGTTAAATGTTTTTGGTCAGGCCTGCGATGGTCATGTGATCTCTGCCGGGCACAGCAGCCGATTTTTCAAAGCTGCAGAGATGCAGGAAAAAACCGCAAGCCGATGGGATCTCAAAACCATCCACCCCTCGGTCTCGTCCAGGGCGAGCCCAGCCCGGAGCCAGCTCCCCCTCACAGGCGCTTCAGCTGCTAAAAAACCAATCTCGACAAGGGAGGGGGGGCAGATCATCCCTTCCCTCCCCACAGAGGCCCGGCCCGGGCCTCCTCGGCGGCCGGAACTCAAGAGGCTCGAACTCTGAGGTGACTTCTCCATGAATATCCTCCAAAGTCGCATTTCGCTTTTTAAGTGGCCAAATGACATGCCAATCAAAAAGCTAACTTTTGATTGGTCCACCAGACCGGCCCAAACCATGACAGTGTCAAAACTCCATGTCCCCCAAACCTAGAAGAGAGTGCACTTAAGTAAGCATTTCAAAGAAAAATTGGCAGAGTTAGTGCCCAGTTAGGACAGATAACTCCCAGGGAGACAAAATCTCTACCTTTTCACAACCTAAGCAAAAACCAGTGTCAGTTGCACAGGGTGCAAGTTACAACCAGAAGGCTGCTTGTTCTCAGCTGGCTCAAGTTCTGCCAGGAAAACACAGCATTATCCCAACAGTTCTGGTGCCATTCCCAGCTGGATCAAATACCATGGAATGACCTATGATTTAAACAGGTCACTTACCCCTCCCTCTCCAAAGACTTTTGATAGCATGAGACACAAAGAATTTTTCAGAGGGACCTGTAATCCACTCCCATAATAGGCTGTAGATACAGCAATCTTGGCAGAGGAAAACTGTGTAGCTTTTCCAGGACATAAGTCGTGGCAGGTTTTGCACAAGAATAGGCATCTGAAAAGCTAAGGAAAAAAACTGAATGTCTTAAAAGTCCATCCCAAATTTCATTATGGCCAGGAAGATGTATTCCAAAGCAGAACTAATTTTCTGGATTGTAGCGCATTTAAAGAGAACGTAGCCCAGCTTTTTTAACCACAACAGATTTCTTTTCTTCACACTTTTATTACCTTGGCATTTTACTTCATTGAAATGCTATAGGTCCTCCACATAAAAATGTGTCTCGCAAATGCAATTCTCAACTAAAAAGCCTTCTAAATGTTGCTTGCCTTTGAGTTTATCCCTGTGGGAACACTGAAGAAGGTGCATTGAGGAGGGATTCATATTGAAAAAATTCTCTGAAGTAATTCAGTAATCACAGATCTTTTGGTATGCAATTTCAGAGCTTCCTGTAGCTTGGCAGTCTGTCAGAATTTATTAAATACACATTAGAGTAAACATTTGTCTGCAATTATCATGCCATGTTCATCTATACCATAACTGGCATACAACTACTTAAAAATCTCAGGTTGCAGTCCATAAACAGAAATATTTGACACACAACGCTAACCTCTCTCCAGTCTGCTCTTCTGTCCCTCTGTGAGAATAGCAGGATGCCAGCAAATTGGCCAAGGAACCACAGGTCTTCAATTAGCCAAGGAAGAACAGGTCTTCAGGATCTCTCTGGAAAAACCTTGCTCCTTTATAACAGTCCCTACATTCATTGCTTTACCCTTTGGTGAACCTACACCAATATTTGGATTTTAAATTAAAAGTTGCTGGTGAAGTCACAGCCCTGGGATACACACAGACAGCTGGCTTGGCATTGTGGGGGCAGCAGAGATCATTCTGCAACTATTAAAAAAACATTGTCAGAGCAGCATCTCAAATGGCACCTGTTGGTACTTTGTGTGCCACAGAACAGAGCAAGTAAAAGATGATAAATACTCCATATAATTTGAGTTGTCTCCAAAGATTTTACTTGACATTTCTCAGGGAAATGCTAGTGCTGGTTGAATGCTGCACTCAACAGAGAAATGCTGTAAGACAAAACCTTACGCAGACAAGAGCAGTGCCACCAGCAGACAGGCAGAACTGCAAATAAACTACTAATATATCTACTTAGAACAGGACAGGCAGCGAGCCTGAGCTCCAAGTTTGTCTATTAAACTGAAAACCATTTTGGACAACAGATTCCCCTCTGCATCTTGAAACCAAACACATGCTTCCCCATTTGGGATGGCCATATTCTGCTCTCCTGGTTTGCTCCAGCATTTACCCAGGCATAGTAGAACCATAGAGATGCAACAGGCCAGTGTTCCTCTGTTCCTTCAAAAGGAGTAGGTATAATTTCTCTCACTGCTATCATGTTTTGTTGAAGATAAATTAATCACCCTCTCCCTTCTCACAGTTTCTCTAAAGGATGGTTCTCCTTTCCTAAAATTTCCTCTAAGCATTAAGAAAGCATGCCATGGAAAAGACTGGAGAGCAGCTTCTACTGAGTTGTAGCAAGGCATCCACCATAGAACTTCACCATGCAGAAAAAAATCTAGGATTATAACTTGTAAGCTTCTTTAAAAAGAAAGTTCTAAAAGAAAAAGCTGGGTGGGATCTATTTAGTTCTCAGTACCGTAAGACACTGACATTTAAAATACTTATTCCCAAATTCCTTGGTATGCTGAACTTACAAAGAATAACAAAAAAAATCTTTTAGCCAAGTTTTGTCAGCAGCATGAGGGGCCAATTTCAGATATCTAGGGGTTCCTCTTATTATTTGAGTCCCATGCAGACATCTGGAGAGACTTAACTACTTTCATTAAGAGTCTTTACTCTCAATAGTCCTTCAATTACAAGGGAATAAAGCAAAAACGTGTTTTGAGTGGAGGAGAAGAGACTCAGTGGGGAAACAAAATAAACTTGAGAAAGTAATAAATCAACTATATCTTCTAGGTAAGGCATTCCCATCCCCAGGATTTCTTGGCAATGCATCTAAGTTCAGCCTTTTTCTCACAGCTGTGAGTGGCTATTGAACCAATGTTTCAGAGCTGGCACGAGCTGTGTCCCTCATTCTCTGCTGTCACAGTGGCACTTTGCTGTTCAGGTTCAGCTCTGGGCATGAAGAGATGAATGGCTCTGAAGGCACTACTTAAAGCTCTCTCAGCTGCAGTGCACAAGCCTTTATTTGCTGATAAGTAGAAAAGGAGTCTCTCACTGGAGGCCGCCTCTTAATTCAATCACAGCCTTCCAGGGCTTCAGCACAAGCAATGGATGTATTGCCTGCCAACCTCCTCAAAGCCACAGAGGCTCAGTACTGAATCTCCAAGGTGTAAAAAACAGGTGCATGGACACTTAAACAGCCTTTTCAAACAGTTATACTGACCCAGTGGGGGGAAAAGCAATAGCTGCTATTTTTTCCTTCACTTAACCTGTCTTTCTATGGAAATAAGGCTGAGGTAATATTTGCCTATGTGTACCTTTTCTTCTAAACTTCTTGCTCTTTTTCTTACTCTTTTCTCTACCATCACTAACTTTAGAACCTAAACCAATGATTCCAGCACTGCAGAAGTCTCTGAGGATCCTTTGTAAAAAAAAAAAAAAAAAATCACCCTAATAGTGGAGAAATATACTGTAAACCCCACAAGTAAAGGAATCAATGCAATGAAAACTTGTACTGTTTAAGACACCAGAAAATCCACAGAGGAAGGAGCTCTTATCCATGCTGGCTAGAATTTATAATTACAGAACTGAAACACAACAGCTCTTGGCTCTGGTGTTATGAGTGTGTTGTGTTCTGTTTTTCAGTGGCTTACTCCGTGCACACACAGGACAGCCCTGCTTCCTCAACAAGGCGGAACACACACCTACAGCCTTGGCAGTTGTGATCATATCTGAAGCAGGGGCATCAGTCTGATAGTTTCTGTCCCTTGCACACATTCAGAGCAGCCAGGCTGTACTAACTTTCCTCCATATCCTTTGTCTCTCACTGGAGCCACAAAGTTGCTCAGAGTCCTTCCCCTCCCTGCTCAGCAAAAATGCAAGCAGCAAGCTCCCACCTGTTGAACTTCAGTCTACAAATCACATTCTAATGCAAAATACATGAAAAAGGGGAAAAAAATAAAAGGAAAAAAATAAGCTTCTGCTTTTTAATTAGCTACTTCCCTGAATAAACAAGGCCAAAGGTTCCAAAGCAGAAAGGAATGTGCAAACTGAGGAAGTGCAAACTTATAAAGAGATGAGTTCACACTAAGGGGAGAACCAGACACAGGCAAGGGAACTGCTGGTTCAGCTCAGGAAACATCAGTGACTAATATTAATAAAATATAATGATGCAGGTGATTGCCAGGGTTCTCCATTGACTTGGTGAGCCAAAATACACAACTCCTCCCCATTTTCTGTATAGGATAAAGATGTCACAGACAGACAGAATTAATCACTGTGAGAGTATGGACAGTACAGGTTGATGGTGCTGGTCATGAATTTTAAGAGCCAGACTGTGGACAGGCATCTCAGCAGAACAGCAGAGGACAACCCATTAAGAAGAAATATGACATCTTCAGGTGATAGGTCACCACAGAATTTCTATTTTGGGCCCCACAGTCAGCTATGTGATAGATCATGATTACCACCTGACTTGTAACAGCATCTTGTGTGAGGGAATGTGGTTTGGCTAAATCTCAGGAAAGGGACATTGTGAGACACAGTGCTGAACAGAGGTCTGAATCAGGTCTATGCTTCATCAAGAGCCTACAGACATAAAACAAGTCTATCTGTTATGATTTGGGTTGGGTATATTTTTCCCTGGAACAGAGGCATTTGATATACTTCTGCCGCACACCATAAGTCAGAAGAAGTCCATCAGAATTCTTGTGGTGAAAGCTTACTAAAAACATGCACCCCCCCCAAAAAAAAAAAAATCCAACCAAAAGACCCAAACTGAAGACAGACAGCATTCTCAGACCTTATTAAAAAAAAAAAAAAAAAAAAAAAAAAAGTCTCTCTCAACATTTGCTTTGGCATTCTTTCAGTGTAACATGCCAGACCTGTACCTCCTAGTAATCTGTTAAAATATTTATGTGCTTGCAATATTTTAAATGCGTTGGTATTCTGGATGTTTTGGGAAGGCTGGAGAGACCAAGAGGAATAAAAGAACGTGTTTCAGCCTGAAGCATGATGACATGATGAGGAGCTCTGGGCTAGCACCAGACATCATAGCCTGCCAGAATCCTTGCATCAGAACAGCAAGACTTGTTCAGGCTGCCTTGAGATGAATGGGAACTGGGAGTCCTGGAAGTTAGTATTGAGGTGTTGTCTCCACTGTTTTGCTGTGGAGACACAGCAAAAACACTGTGGTTTTACACCCCACATCCTACTGCAATTTTCAATCTTTCCCCACAAGCACCAAAACCCAAACAACAAATCACCATTTTACA
Source organism: Pycnonotus jocosus (assembly GCA_013400435.1). NCBI lineage: Eukaryota > Metazoa > Chordata > Aves > Passeriformes > Pycnonotidae > Pycnonotus > Pycnonotus jocosus. The sequence goes on along the minus strand of VWYP01025445.1, from coordinate 542,430 downwards.
ACCAGAGCTAACTCACTCTGGGCAGGGTCACCACAAGCAGCAGTTTCCCTATGCAAAAGTGTTTTGCAGTCCTCATTATGTACTAAAAAGAAACTTTTCTGATCATCTGTGCCAGGGCAGCACAGCCTTGCCAGAAGAGTAGAGATCAACTTCACACCCAGCGAGCTCTCTTTCAAACGCTGATGCTGAAATCCTAGTAAGATGTGCCAATGCCTGTTTCCTATCTCTCCTATGCAGGGAAAGGGGGTCTCTGGCTGGCTGACAGTTGAAAACATCCTGCTGCCTATTTTCCAGCCAGATGACAGATGTATAAGAAAGGCTGTCAACTCATTTCTCATAAAGCAATTTTTAAAAGTCTGGCATTTTTCAGCTTACACTGAGTAAGAACAACACAATGAACCCCCAAATCCTTTTCGAAAAACTTTATAGTGATTTCACTGGTATGAACTTGCCAGGTCTAGACTAAATGTAGACTACCCAGCTTTTTTGTGTGAGGTTAAATGTATGAACTGTTCTATTTAGTGAAACCTCTCACCACAGTATTTCACTGCATCAGTCAAATCTTATGCCTCTGCATTTAGGAATGATAGCTACCTACAGAAAGTAACTATCACTGCACCTTAACCACATTAAATGCTGCACAGAGGTGAGAACATTTCACTTGATAAAAAACAAACAGAAACAAGCAAATAAACAAAAAAGAGTTTTAAGTTGCCCTACAAGGGAAAATAATACATTTTTACTTTCCTTGGTCAAAGCATAAGCTCACCATTTAATTGCAACTTGTTTGATAGTAATCTGTTAATACTTGTATAAAGGTCCTTGAGGAATCAGAAGGAAAACAGCTGGAGAAAAGAAAAACATAAAGCAAACTTCAAGACATCTGATGAATACCCAAGCAGTGGAAGAAGTGAAAATGATTAATGATAGAGTATCAGCAGACAACAGCACATCGGAAGTAAGATATCTGGGGCTTAGAAAATAGGGCCATTAACACACAAGGTGAAATGACCATGCAAATGCTGGTAGCTGAAGGACAAGGCAACAGGAAAAAAAAAACCAAAGTTACTGTTGCCTGTAATACCAGGTACTAAAAAGCCAGGGCAGCAGGCCAACATACTGATGAGAAAGAGCAAAGCATGGTAATTATTCCTCCCCTCTCATAAAAAAGCAGCAGGGTTAATTTTATCCTGGAACAAAAACCATATGCCATTGAAGGAGGAGTATAGGATCAGCTCAATATCCTAACCTAGCTAATAAGATTTTTTTTTTCCCTTAAGCACTTGGCAGTGGAGGAAAACACCACATGGCATCTTGCAAATTATTGCTCTTTCTCAAAACTTTACAAAAGGAAAAAGTTTTAAAGTATGACCCTACAGGAAAAAAAAAGTTCCTTTTAAAAAGTCTAGAATCTAGACGAATTGCCAGAAACTTAGGAAAAGTCTGAACTCAGGCTCATATTCTGAGCAAAATTCTGATCACCAATATGAAAATGAGTTCTGCCTTTGTTGTATCATTTAAAGAGCACATGTTGTGAGTTTTCCATGAAGTTCAAACAGCTATTCTTCTTTTGCATAGCCATATTAAAATTATATAGCACCCTTCTAGCTCTCACTTAGAAGAAAATCTTCTAGATGCAAAACAAGTGAAAGGGATGTAGCTACATGTTGCTATGCTGGCAGTCAGACCCAATATGATTCACAATGTACTTCAACTTCTTTTAAGTAGTGGAGACAGCTAATTGAGATTCAGAGGAGCGTAAGGGAAATGGCACTTCTTATCAGTGCAAAGAGTAGAGAAACTACCCTTTTACACATTAGCTTTATCTCTGTACCAGTACAATCCTCCATTTAATGTTTTATCTGATGATGCCACACATTTTCCAGACTGCTGCTGAGTTCCTGTGGGATGTTACAGATACCATGGTCACTGCATTCAAGGTACACTTCCTACAGAATATGCAGGACTTTTAGAGAGGTGACATCAAACCAAGTTAACCATCTCCTCTGGCACTATTTAAATCATACCTTCTTGTTACAGGTACATACAGCAACCTACCATAAGGTCCATTTTCAACAACAGGTTCTGTCTTTGACTATTTTCTATGCTGTCTTTAAAAAAAAAAATTGTGATTATTTAAAATGTAGATTNCGACAACAAGTTCTGTCTCTAACTGTTTTCTATGCTGTCTTTAAAAAAAAAATTGATTCTTTAAAATGTAGATAATTGACCATCAAAAGCATCCAAAAAATTTTGGAACTGCCATAGTGCTTTGATATATCTAAAGGTTTTTAAATACTTTTATGATAGAGGCATTATAGAATGAGTTGCTTTCAAAGCAGAACCCAGTAGCTTATATTTTCATTTAATGTTATTTTTTTTGGCCAGAAGGCTCAGCAGGCCTCTACCATTGCTGCCAGTGCAGTGCACAGCAGCATTCCTGCTCAGTGCCTGGAACAGCCAGTGACTGATTACATTGTCTGCTCTTATGCTTTCCTACAATCTTATTTGATCCCTTAATGGTGAAGGACTTGACTCTCCTTATGACCTCTTCCTCCCTGACCTTCATTCAGCCATTGCCAACTAAGACCATGGTACACAAGATCCACCATTAAAGGAAAGTGTCTTTTAAATTTTTGTTGAGACCTACACTTAAGTTATTTCCTGTTTAGACACCTGTCTCAAACTATTCAAAATATTTTCCCTCTACTGCATGTTCATTTTACACGAATTTGTAGAACAAAGTAAGGCTGCAATTGTATATCCCTCTTTTCTGCACTATATCTATTTTAATACCAATAAAGTATACAAAAACATTATTGAAGCCTTTAAACCATATGTTAACTAGCCTCTGACAATCCTGCCTTAAAAACACGAGCTAAAGACCTCCTCATGATTCAGATCCTGAATTCTCAGCCTTTCACATAAAACATGAAAGGCAAGGTCCAGAGCAGTTGGTTTGGCAGGCATCTCATTTTACTTTGCCTCCTACTCCATGTGGTCCAAATGCTAAGTATCCATCTCAAAGTAAAGATGCTCCATTTTACAAGAAGCTGATAGTCACTGCTATTTTTAAAAGGCGATTTCTAGCCTGGGCAAGAGATCTCAGCACAGCACTTCTCCAGAGAAGAGCGTGATCTGTATCTGAGCAGGTAAGGACTCCTGGGGATCCTGAGGCTGTGGAGAGGTCAAGCACCTTGTGGGTGAGAGCTGACCAGCAGAGTCCTCCAGCAGGATGCCCAAGGACAGGCACCCTGCATTTTGGCAATCTGCCCTCAGGCCTGCTGTGGAGCAAAGGTGCTAAAATACCCCCCTATCCCCAGGTTTTCTGGCAACTGTCTTGTTGATCCAATGGTATCACTTACCATTAACAGACTGAGTCTCTCGCATAGGGAACGCCTATGCTGATTTAGTTCTGTTTATATAACCACTCAATCAGTAAAGTCCTTTCTTGCTTATATTTTATATGCCTTAATAATAAACAGATGTTTCTTCAAAACTGGCAGTTTCTTGCAGTCAGAGACTGTGCAGAATTTACAGATTACTGTGACTACTCCTTGTCAAGGGGGATGTTTTTCACTTGGGTCTAATTTAATCAAAATCCTACCTAAACCTTGTGTTGCTTGATAATTTTTATAGATGTAACTTATCTAGATTAGATATTTTGAATCACAAAGTTATGATTAGAGTGATGTTAACTGTATTTATATTAATCATAGAAATTTTATGCTATTTTCTTGCTTGTTGATCTTTTTAAACACTGAGTTTTGAAGGAGAGCTTTTCAAAGGCACAAACGCCAGAGAAGTCTCTCCTGCATGCGGAGTTATTTGAAATCTGGCATTAAATTTTAAGTTTGGCCTGCACCCTAACTCTGCCAGCCTTTGAATAGACTTGAGCTTGTAATTAACGCGTTCGCTTTTAAAAGTCTGTCTGCTACCATTTTTGGAAATTACTTGCCTGACATCTAAGGAAAAGAGTTCAATGGTTAGACTTTGCTTGTTGACCCAACAAGTGGAAGTCAGAGCTTTCTTCAGCCTATTGCTTGGCCCCTTCCTGTGAGAGTGGTGGTTTTGAAACAGTGCTGCTAGGGCTGGGAGCTGCCAGGGAGGCTTCCCACTTACCTCGAGGAGCATGCAAACATGGATACAGTTATGCTAGAGCTTATGGTTGTAGTACAGATTATATCTGCTCTGGAATGAAGATTGGCTTTAAGTCTGTTGACACAAAATTGTGTTAACAAAGCTCTAGTAACAAAAAAATTAAAAATAAAAAACAAAAAAATAAAAATTGAAAAAGAAGAAAAATAAATTTTAAAAAAGAAAATTAAAAATTAAAAAGTTTAAAATAAAAATAAAATTAAAAATAAATATAAAAACAAAACCAAAAACCCAATAACAATAACAATAAAAATTATTGTTGCTATAGGACACGAAAAGAACGAGATGCACTCGGGTCNCAAAAACTAAAAAGTAATGATAATAAAAATCTGGTATAGAGGAGTTCTTAGCCTCACGTTATTTCAGTTCCCATCTGCAAAAAAAATGTTTTCTTCACCCATAACAAGAATTGCAATATTGCATTACAAAGCTCCTCACAAAAATCCTGTCTTCAGGTATTTTCAGAATCACTCCTCCAATATACCTCTCTAGATAGCTGTGTTAGGATGACATTTGTGTAGTTTTGTTGTGAGCTGATCTGGCTTTCAAACATCTCTGTACTTTTGACAGATTACATTTGAGAGTCACCAGTTTCCAGAGCAGGCTCACAACACAGCCATGCTCTAAACCAAGTACTTAAGACAGAAGGGTAAGATTATTTGCCTTGAGGGAAAGCAAGATTTATGGCAGTCTGCCATCCAAAACATATAAAGAATTACAATTCCAAGTGCTCCAGAAACGAGGGTTGTACCAAGTAGTCTGTTGAGATACATCACATTGAGAAAACTGAACTGCTGTAACATTACACCTTTATTCTAACTGCAATGTAAGACATGCTGTTGGCTTTTAAAATGAGATGCTCGAGAGAGAATATCCTCAATTTCTTCTCCCATCCTGCTTTTATACCCAGTGTTACCCATTACATCATTTCAAATTCACCTCTTGGCAGATGTTGCCGACAGTCTGCAACTGCCCTGTCCTTGCATGCAAAACTAGTTTCAGGTTTTGCATAAGTTTTCAGTTATAAGCCTTCCTCCCATCTCACCTGCCTCGTGGAGGTCATCCTCTGCTCCATGGGCACATCACATCAGCAGTAGCACAAAGACCACACTCAGTTCTGGAACTTCCTGATATGGCCACATTCTGTTGTTTTGGTTTAAACCTCTCCTTCTCAAGCAAACTCTGGTCTGGTTATCCCTAAGTATTAGATTCTCAAAAGAGATATGGACAGGCTGAACAGAGTCCCAAAAATGGCCACAGAGCTGGTCAGAGGGGTGGGAAGACTGTCATATGAGGAAAGTCTTAGAGAATTTGGCTTTTTCAGACTTGAGAAAAGAAGGTTTATGGGACACTTCCTCAAAGAATGTCATCAAAGAAGATGGAGGCTCCCTTTTTACAAGGCATTATATGTGAAAAAGGAGGGGTAATGGATACAAGTTACTCATGAGATTCCAACTGGATACAAGAGGAAAATTTTCATAACAAGAGCAATTTCCATTGGAATAATCTCTCCAGGGAAGTGGTGAACTCCCTAGCATTTGACACTTTTAAGATTAAGATGGACATGGTGAAGAGACACCTTTTGTAGACTGTGCTTTTGCCAAGAAAGTTTGTCTCAAATGCTGCTTGAGTTTCCTACCAGCATGGTATGCTACAGTTCTATGACTAGGATGATTATTTTTTAATGAAACTAAACCTCATGTTCAGATAAGTATTTAATATGGCTCCTTGGCAGTTCCCAACAGACATTCCAGAATAACAGCAGAATCCCAAAAACTAGACTACTCAGATATTAGGAGCCCTTAGAGTTAAAACCAGAGCAATCTCGACATAATCATCATGAAATGATGAACACTTAGACTCATTGTTTGCAGTATGTACAAGTTCCTTCATTTGTATGAAAACTCACCATGCAGGAAAGCATTTTGTTGCTTCCCTTTTAACCACTGCCCACTCCCATCACCAAGATAATTTGGGGTTTAGACAGGATCAACACATAGGTGATCTCTTCTGCATGAACCCATTTATCCGTGTAAAGATCTTTTTTTTGATGGACAAAGACAGCCCTGTATGAGGGAAGGAAATGCTTGCTATGAATAGAAGAACATAAAATCCTCATTCTCCACTTTGCATCATGTAAGAGAGCTATATCAAAGACTCTGTTCTGGCACCCATTCCAGATGTGCTCTCTCTGCAGTCTAGGAAAAAAAGCCTAGTGTGGTAACCTCTGTCTCTGCCTCACTTTTACAGAAAGTTAAAAACCACATACCCTTTTGTATTTCACAAGCCTGTCATAATGAAAATATATTTTGCATGTTTTCTCAGAGAATGTTATTTGTTGAACACAGCTTTTAGAGGTAAAGTTCCTAGTTGTGAATAGAGTTTGCCAAATAGAATAATCAAACTAAAGTTTTAGATGTGAAGCAATTAGAAGTCAAGATAGCCATGCCAAAAGAAATGCCAAACAAGGAGAACAAAAATACATCGATTCCAAGTGCTTTCACAGCTGCACCCAAGATTGTTCAGACAACACTGGTCTTCATTAAAAGCATCAAATCACTGAAAAATCAATTAAGGATGAAAACAGTGAATTCATTAGTGTGAATATCTTACATGAGAAAGCAAGCTGAAACTGCAACACAAACCCCAACAGAAGCATCCTTTCCACTGGATGTCAGAATGAAAGAGAAAATATTAGAAGTCACCACTTCAGACTTACATCAGATCACCTCAACCCTAAGGAAGCATTTGTATATTTCAACAGGTCAGAGCATTGATGTTTACACTCTACTCAAATCCCTTCAACAAATAGGGACACTATACTTCCTGTTTAATGCTTCAGGAAATGGTCCTCTTTTATACAAATTTGAATTGTCTTATCAACAGTCTAATGCTGTATCTGTGAAAAAACATTCCACAATTCCTCCTACGTTATTGTCTTGTAGCTGTCTCTGCACTGACTCATCTTCATTAGCAGATATTCCAAAAGACTTCTTACCTCAAAAAGTCCCCTCCCTAAAGTTAGTCTTGCTACCTTCCAGCCTTGCCTCCTGCGTAAAACTTTTCCTTAAAAACAGCTGCTCCAATCCTTTGCCTTCCTGTTTTGATGCTTCCCTACTGCACTCATTTTTGCCACACCAAAGGAGAATTGCAAGTCCACTCTGGTAGTTAGACTTTATGGTGAATGAGAGTCACAAATATAGAGATTAGAAATAAAATCTTTATCCCAGCTTTCCTTAGAAGTTCAGCTTTCAAATTACTTGCAAGTGTCCAGGTTTTTGTACTGCTCATTTTAAACCCAGTCATATTTTCAAAACTATTTATAAAAATAATATTCCTGAGAAGACTTTCCCTATGATAGATGACAGTGATTCTGCTTGCTTTGCAAGAGATGTCTGATGAGTGAAGGTCTGTCTGTGAAAAAAAACATTATGATGATCCATAGATACAAGAAGTACATGCCCAGAAAATCTGATTTCCACTGCCAGCAATGCTATGCCGCCTCAGAAACTGACCTCCACATCACTGTGTCTAGGAACATGTACCACCTTAGACAAAGGAAAGATGAACTAGTCCTGCAGAAAGGAGGTTTGCATAAACAACCCATGAAACATTTCAGGAGGCACTTTATTGTGCTAGAAAATCTGGAAGATGTATGCTTCTCACAGCTTCCAACATGAAGTCACTGCAATCAAAAAACGTTCTTCCCATGTGCTGGTGTCAGGGTAAGCCTGTGCCTAACCTAGGCTCGTGACGGCAAGGGATAAAAGTCTACTGCACTGCCTAAACAAGAGACTGTAGCAGCAATTGTCCCTTTTTTCTTGGGTAAGAAAATAACTCCAGTGCTTCCTAACCACTATGCAGGCACTGACAAGAAGGAAAATATAACTGTACTAAATGAAGCCATTTTTAGAAATATAGAGCTAAATCAAATAATAATCCAAAATCCATATATGAATAAACTCCACTCAAAAAATTTTAGTTTCTAAACAAGACCACACTCTGATTTGTCTTCCAATAGGAGACAGAAGTGTGACATGTCTCCCTCAAGTGACAGGAAAGCACCTCACAGAAGAAAATACACAACCACAAAACCTCAAATCAAATAAACTACTGCTCAAGGAACAACTACATTTAAATTCATAGCCTTGAGACTGGTAATGCTCTATACCTAGCAAAAAAGAATCTGGAGCAATTTAGGCCGAGCTCTTTGTAACTGGTGGGAATCTTCATAATCATCTAGAAAATTTTTTGATAAAGAGCAGCAGAGAAAGGAAAAAAGTACCAATATGTACATATCCCAAACAATGTTATATAATACAGCATTGCTAATGAAGCATTCAGGTGCAGCTAAGACAGAGCAAAAATCTGCCTCCATCAAGAAAAAAAACCTGTGTAGACCTGGGAAAACAGAATGAAGTCATGTCAGGGGAGGTTTAGGCTGGATGCTAGAAAAAGGCTGTTCAGAGAGAGAGTGTGTTGGGCACTGGGACAGGCTCCCAGGGAAGTGGTCACAGCACCAGCCTGACAGAGTTCAAGAAGTGTTGGAACAATACTCTTGGGCACATAGTGTGACTCTTGGAAAAGGTGCTGTGCCAGGCTGAGTTGGACTCAAAGATCTTTGTGGGTTCCTTCCAACTCAGCTTAGTCTGTTGATCCTGTGATATGGAAACAGGCATGTTCATACCCAAGAGGCAGAGTGATAGGAGCTTACCAAGAGAATTTTGCTATTAACTCAAATATTTTATGCAGTTTCTAAAGTACATAAATTCAAGAGGCTCATTTGAATTTCATCATGTTCACCAATGTTTTCTCAGGAGTGCACACAATTCCCCAAGGCCCAAAACACACAGAAGGACTTGGGTAAAAGTTCCTACCAGTGAAACTTAAAGTCTCCTCTAGAGTTCCTAAAAGTTCTCAGGCTTCTTTGCACTAACAGTGTGCTACTGAGGTTTTATTTTATGTTTGTCCTTCCCTCCTCCCATAAAATCAATTTTTATGCTAGTGATACATAATCCACCATTACCTGTTACTTCACAGGCACAGACAGAATCTCTGGCATTAAAAAAGGACAAGAAAATATTCTCCTAAGGACCTTTTCTTTCTGTCTACCTCACTACTTCATGTACCTACACAGACATTGTTTAATGACTATATTTTTAATGTAATATCTCATTATTTCTGCTCAAAAACCAGATGAACTAGAGTTATACTTTAAATTTAACCTTTACTCAAACTGCATTTCTCTGCTCATTGATTTTTTTAAAATTATAATATTGACGATGCCCTTGGTATTGTATCTGCCACAACACAGTCAGCTGTCAATATATATGGCCCCACAATTTGCCCTTCACTTTCTCAGCATGTCCTCTAGGCCCACATTCCTGTACACATGGTTTCAGGTCATGTTAGTGAAATATTTATTTGCATATTTCATTGATTTTTCATACCCGAGGAAAATGTGCCATGGTCACTCATTGATTTTCCCTTTGGCTATAGTTACAAGAAAACTGATCTTATTATCATCTCTGAACACCTAGACAACTTCAATGATTCAGCAAAAATTTGTCAGTACTCATCTATCTCCAGACTGAAATGGAGCCATAAGTAACAGTTACTGTGAAATCAAATATCACTGCTAGAAAGAAAAGCAACTTTTTAATTACTATTTTAAAAGAAAGGCAAATACGCTGCTCAAAAGGAAAGTTGATATTATAGAAAGCCTTTTATAAATACACAAATTCTGAAAAATACAGGAATACTCTTTTAGAATTCTGCACAGCTTTTTATTTTTACCATTTACCTTAACCCATCTTCTAGCAAAGCCTGCAAAGAAACATGATCAGTAAGTGATGTGCATTTTCATGACAAAAATGCATTTTGTAGATGTTTCAATCAACAAGCATGGTCTCAAGCTCTCTCTGTCCCAGAAAACTGGCAAACCTAGACGTGCAGACAAGGAAGGACTTATCAGTAATATTTATCTACCTACAGGCAAAGAATGCAACAGATGAATGTAAACAAAGCAGAACTTCAATGGGAAGCTTATAAGGAAGAAGACAAGAGGAAATGGGACAACAAAACAATATTTCAATTGAAGCAGGCAAGCCAGCATCTCTAAATTCTTTGCCCACAGCCACAGATTCATTACACTTCTTGGAGCTGTTGAGGCAAACAGCAGGTCTGCCCTGTGCTTCAATATTGTTCAGACTGGGAGGGAACCAATATTTTAGAAAGGTCTGTGCTCTTGTCACTGAAGAATACACCATCTCTTGCAAATTTATAGTCTGGGGACATTATCTCACCTCTGAGGCTGGATGTGGACATTCACTATCTGCAATCCCTGGTTCTTCCAGGGACCTAAAATTTCAAGTTTCAAGAGCCCCTTGTACATTAGCTTGACCCCAGTCATCACTTGGATGCTGCCAAATCTCCTTGAAGCCTCTCAAGTGTTGCAGCTCCCCAAAACAGTCAGTGGCCCAAGAGAATTCACTTTAACCTCCTACACAGTGCAGGAACATCTTCCAATTTCCTTCCTTCTGCCTAGGCCAGAGCTCCTTAACACAGTCAGAGTAAGCTCTGTTCAGGGATAAACTGGACGATTTCTCTCCACTCCTCATTACCAAACAGGAATTGAATTATGGTTCTTTTCCAGGAAAATTCAAGGAATGAGATCACACATGACAGCAAAGACAGTACAGAGAAATATTTCTATTAGAATTTAATGGCAAATGAGGATGACGGAGATGACAAATAATCTGGAAAAGTTACTAGCCATTGCTAGCATTATGACCATAACAACAACAACAACATATTGTTTATGATAAACACTTTTCCCTTGTGACTGAAGCTTCTTCATGAATCACTTTAGGATTCCAACATCTATCTAGCCAAAGATACAATTAAGCCCAGCTATCAGAGAAAAACAACAAAATTTCAAATAATCAGGTATTTTGGTATTGACAAGCTTTTTATCTGAAAGATACAACAGCTTCTCATATTTGCAACAGACCTACTACTATTTTTGCACATTCCAATAAGACCAAAAACCCCCCTATATGATATCAGATGACTTTGTTCTTTCCCTTTTTCTACATTCACTAAGATTTGTGACATCTGAACTCTAACCACAATGTGGACATTTTTATGGTCAACATCATATCTTTCACACTGCCATTTGTTTCACAAAATCACTTCCATTGTCATAGACTTGAGATTTACAGCTGCAGCTGGCAGAACCATTTCTGAGCACAATATATCAAGGGGAGAAAAAGGAAAAATACTTCATAAAGAGAAGCTGAGTATTACTTTAATTATTGAGGGACTGCTACATCACAAAAGCAGCGAGGAGATTTCAGAAATTGACAAAGTCACAAAACTCATAATTTCAGAAGAACCATCCATTTTAAAACTCACCAAAAGTTGCATTTGACAGTGGGAATTCAGACCAATCATTCCAGCATTTTCCTTTGTTGCTCACCTCCAGCTGATGTCAGGCCACCAGGCAGTTGTCTTCATTTCTTTAGCATTTGACACTTAGGAAGCCAATGTTTATGCCTCCCCTGCCTTTTCCTGTGGATGAAGAAAGATATATTTTTGAGTTTTTTATTTTGCTGTGTTACCTGTTCATTATCCAATCAAGTTACAAATCAAAGTACACTTCAAAACCATGACTAAATAATCAACATAACCAATACTCTACTGCCATCAGGGATGAATTTCACACACTTATCACTTAATTTATTCATTGATGACAACAGTCTGTGCTATCAGTCAAACTGGTTATATAGTGAGGATAACATTCAAAGATTTTTATTTTCTGATTCACACAACGGATTGACATAACCCCATCCATATCACACACCCAGCAAAACAAAGGTTTGAAAGCACACACACAACACACGGCTTATTTATATGCTCAATATAAAAAGGGTTTCTGCATCTCATTGATATCACAAAATATTTCTCTAAATAGCTTTGATACATTTAATGGCAGGGCTCATTAGTGTGATAAATCACATAGTATAGAATTTAAAAGTATAAAATAAATAAACTTCAGGTGTGAATGTTTGGTTGCAAAACAGCTTCAACACAGCAATATGCCCAGTGCTGCACATACATAGACAGAACCAAGTCTCAATTTGTGAGTACTGAGCCTCAGCATCAACAAACGTGCCCTCATTCTGCCATGCAAGATGGGGATGAACAGAAGATTTGCAAGCACTGTAAATATTCTTGCTGACCTTATGCTCAGCTCTACAGGAGCACATGGTTGCGGAAGTTGACCCCACAACCCCAGGGTCCAGCCCTGCCAGGAAGTGGCTTAAAAATTAGCGAGACAGCATGATGGGATATGTGTTGAAAAATCAAAAGGGTTTAATGACAAAACAAACAAAAATAATACAAACAAAAAGCTAAGACAAGCTCAGCAGTGAGACAAGTCTTTTTGCCTGCTACAGCACCCCAAAAATGCCATTGAGGTTCTTTGTTCCCACTCTCTTCTACTTAATGATCATGGATGGTTTTACTGGGAAATTGCCAATACAGACAGGTACAGGTCTTGACAGACAGTGACAAGGTCCAACAGGTGCTGGTTTCTCAGCATTGAGCCAATGGCTGTGAGAAGGGAACAGAAAGTTCTAGGTATATTTCCTAAAGTGTCTAGAGGTAAACTGAAACCTCTTTCCTTACATAGGAAAGCCCACCAAGGTGTGAGGGAGTGCCTTACTACACACGGTGTGCTGTTTAGTAGGAGAAATGAAGCTAGTTGAATGTGAAAGGCAACACCTAAGTAATTACAGCTCTCTTTTTCACCACAGGGCACACGAGAAAATCACAATCTGACTGGTGAGGTCAGCTTTCCAGGTTGGTCACCTGTCACAGGGCAGGTGACAACAAACCTCAGTATATACAGCTATTTCAGCACCTTTGATGAGATGCTGGCAAGAACTGGTTCTGCGTGGAAAGCTCTGTACCATCCAATGAGAAATCAGACACTTGCACAGAGCCAGCCATACACACACCTTTTCCAGGTGGCTTTACCTGCTATCTTTGTAAAGAACAGCCTTTACATCGTGTCTCTGCTCTTAAATACAGCAAACATTGCAAGAGTGATATTTTTTATAAAACCATATTCTTTGCATAGTTAAAAGTATTGTTAGATGGAGCAAATACACTTCATTTTCCAGACAGAGCAGCTCTCCTTTGAATGTTATGTGGTATTAAACGATAGAGTAAATTCTCTCCCCTGACCCATTTGCCTAAATTTCAAAGTGAGAAACACTTTTATAAGAGGTAAGCACAAATAAGGTGAAGAAAGGATCGTTCCAGGAAATTCACTTTTGCATGAGTTCATCCTCACTGCTAACCCTACACTCGTAACATGTGAAAGCTTCCCAACAAAATAGAATCAGCCTCATCTTGTTTTTTTAAATAATATTGAAGTCAGGTGCAGAAAATAAAAATGCATTAAGGTTTACTTACACCTTGAATAGGACCAGAAGCTTGTTAAAAGTTAGAAAATTATTACAAAATGGTAATTTACAAAGATAAAAAAATAACACGGACTCTTAAGATAAAAGCTATAAATTTCAGGGACTGCGCTGTTCCCAAGGAGCCTATATTTTTACAATAAATTGACAATGCTTGAAGATGCAATAAAATTATTTGGGCACTGACATCTAAGTTCAGCCACTGAGAATTACTTTTCATGCTCTGGTGGTAAGGGCTGTAAAGGCAGAGTACTTCGAAAAGGCAAGAAAATGAACAAGGAGATCAAGAGAACTAATTGGAGCTATGCCAAGAATCCTTATGGAGAGTTCAGAAGGATGGATACATCCCTAGAAAAAACAAACCCTAAAAACCTAACAGGTTTTTCATATTCTGGCAAGTGCTGCCATAGTTAGTCAGTTAGCATCTCGTTGCTACTCCTTTTGAATGCTTATTATTGTCAACACAAACTTCCTTAGGCTAATCAAGGTCAATGAAAGATGTAAAGGGAATTCTCCATAATTAGAGCCTCTTAAAATGTTTAGATACACAGGATGCACTCTGTGGAAGTTTAGCACACACAGAGTGGTGCACAGCCCTTAGTTACCTTCAATCGTGTTGGTCACACATAGACAAACAATTTGTTGTTCTGCAAACTGAGCAGTGTACTGCTGCAATTACTCTGCCAGCAGCAGCACTAAGAGCCACTTCAAAGCCAGCCTTCTGTTTTGGTGGGCACGAAGCAGTTTTGAAAATACTACTGCCTGCTAAATACCAAGGGAAAGGGCAGGGTCTTCTTTGGTGTCACATAGGGATGCTCAGTATCTCTCAGGAAGTATGAAGGTCTTTGATCTTCCAATAAAATGCTGTCTGCTTAATCTGGAAACTTCATGGCCCTGCTACATTTTTTCTCCATAAACACAAACTTATCAACTCCTGCTGTTATAACTTTTTGTTAAGTTTGTTCACAGGACACAAGTACTGATGCTTAGTAGTTCTGATGGTAGTGGCTGCCCTGTTGCAGGACAAAGTTTTCTGTTCCAAGAGAGGGCAAAGCTAAGTCCAGGTATGAAGAGTTCAGGAAGAAAAAAAAAAAAAAAGTTGGTAGGAATTTTAAGGTTTTGCATCATCTTACCAGAAAAACAGGTCTCCAGACAAAACTCTATGTGCTAGTATTCCTTACACCAATCTATGGGCAATTTAGAGTATCAGTCTCTAAAGCAACCACTTTAAGCAGGCAAAACCATTACTATGCTTTTACTGTAAATAAAGCTGGCTTAAATCTTTGGGAAAGCCTGCATTCTGCCAGCTGCCTACCAAGCTGGAAACCAGGTCTCTGCAGTGCCCATAACCTTGAACACTCTGATGGCCTAGGAAGCCATCTGCCTAGAGAATGGCTTTAAACAAGAGAATCATTCATTCTGTTGACTGGTTCACTGGGTTTCTCCTCACAAATATTTAAACTACATTAAAAATACTACTTTTTTAAGCATTTGGTACCAAAATAATTCCTTGTTCCAACCTTTCCCACCCCACAAGCTAGCAGGAATATTTTCTTCCCTATGAAAATTGCATGGAAGAGAAATTCCTTTTTCTAGCCAACACCATCTGGATATAAAGCTTAAAAAGTCAAGAGGGCATGAAGGGAGCTGCAGCAGGCCAGCTTCCTGCACACAGAAGGCTAATGTTAATTTACATACCCATTCAAATTCAGCATGCTTCAAAAAGGTAGAAGAAAATTGAAGGAGATCATATATAAATGCAGTAAAAAGTAACAAAAAGCAGAGATAACCTAAAAGCAGGAAAGAGAAAAAAAATACTGCAGACATTGAACAATCTTAGAAAGGAGGTTTCTGAAGACTCAGAACCTAATACAAAACTTAAGAGAAAAAAAAATTACAGGAAAAAACAGTAAATATACCTAGACCAGCAGATCTCAAGCTTGTTTGAACTGGAGTTCCATCTAACAGCAGGACTTATTTTCAGATTCCAATCCCATGTCAATTACTTAGAAGAAGAAAAATGCTGAATGTGCAAGACTCTCAGTGGACCATCACTGCTCCCAGTGCTCTAGAAGATCCTTCTCAGTTTGATTTTATCTATTGAGACAACGAAGCATGGCAAGTACAGAAGAAGCATTTTTAGAGGAAAGGTGCCCTGAAGCTACTATAACTGGTCCAAGCAAGATTTCCTCAGTTCAGAGGATAGCAGCAGTCACATTCATTTCCATTACTACCACAAAGAGATAAAAGGCCCAGGGTGTCCTACCCCTCACACAAACATACAGGCAGCTTTATAAGATGAGAGTCCCAGGGTCATAAAGGCAATTTATGGAGGTTTGCAAACATCTTTCTGCGGTGTTTACACTGACTTCCTTCACAGGACTCCAGATACATGGGAAACAGTTCTGTGGTTGTTCTTCATACCACTGCATTGCTCTGGGTTATAGAAAGAAAAGGGATCACCGACACACATCATGGGATCTCAGAACCATAATAAAGCCTCTAGACCTCATTAGCATAATTCTTATCCTTCTTACTGTCAACATTGGAATCAGTCCAGAACATGAAACTTACACCATACGAAAATCGTACAATATCCAACAAGAAAGGGTAAATTAATTAAATCTTTAAAATTTTATGTAAACTTTGCACATATAAGTAAATAATCACCAGAACTCTGAAGAAGAATATATAAACTAGTTGTAAGGACTATAATTATATATGCATTCCACCATCAGTGTCCAAAAGCCAAGCACACCCAAGCATAAAACCCATCTTTTACAAATGTAGAAATCCTAATTGCAGAGAGACAAAAAATAATTAGCAGAATGTGCTAATACCAATATTTCATGCACCAAACCATAGGATACAGCAACAATATTCCACCAGCTCTTCTCACCAATATCAAGATATTAATTCTAAATAAGAAAAGTTTTTGCTGCATCTTAAAGATATTAAGATGCAGGATAGTGTAATTGAGAGTGGTTTACCAGCTTCACAATAGGAAGTTTGTTCAATGCCACCTTGCAACCCAAGATACTTCTACTGGACATCTATTGTAAATTTGATAAGTTTTTCTACTTTGAAAGTATCATACATAGCAAACCCTCTAAAAACACATTCTGATAACAAAGTAAAATTAAAAGAAGTTGCTGAATGTGTGGTAGGAATATCATCAGATAAACATATTGGAAAAGAAGCTGGCACAAGAAGGTTGATTGGATCTTTAGTAATCATTTGTTCATCAAAATACACATCATCAGCATCTCCCCCATGAACTATGGCCTCATACTATTCCCAAAAGCAGCCACAATGCTATAGCTGCTCTGATGCTTCTTCTCAGGAAAGGATCATGTTCTACAACAAACCTGAAAACACGAGTATGAAGAAATGTGGGATTACGTTTGAGAACAGTTAAAGCTTCAGCACTTCATTACCCAGACCTTTTCTTTGCCATTTTCTTCTCAAATCTTCCTTTTTGTTTACCCTGTTCCCCTTCTTACCTTGCCTAACTTCTCTTTGCTAGATGCAAAGTTAATATTTCACACTTCTGTTATTAGCTTTAAATTAATATTTTATCCTTATAATCAATATTATGTTATCCAGCATAAGAAAATTACCATTGATCTGTGTACCACAGAGCTTGTGAAAATAGCAGGCCCAGAATCACTGAGGTTTTGTTCTGTGCTGTGACCTTTGCTATGAAAATTTAAAAAAAAATAAACACATTCCATGAAATTGCATCTCCTGGCAAAGATTCGTCACACAGTGGTTTTCATTCAGTGCTCTGCCCCAGCACCTTGCAAAATAATGGAATCAATGGGCTCCAAGCAAATAGAAAACACAAATACAAGGTCACTGACAATATAGGACTGAATCAGCCCAAGGAAGTGCCTGTGTTCCACAGCAAGATGCCAGCTGGAAACACGGGGCCAGCAAAAGTGAGAGTTGCTGCAGAGATTACAAATGTCATCACTTTTCATCTCTACACATTAGAGAATTTCCAACGTAAAATAAATTCCAAATTCAACCCTCAGGTCAGCAAAACAAATCCTTTAAAGCAAAGATTCTTCCTGATGATCATCAGAGAAGTTGAAGAACAGCAGATTCATTTGCTCATTACATCTTTCAGAGTAACTCTTTTCCAGAGTAAAGTGAATACAACTTTTATTTAACATAGAGCTTAAGCAGAAAGGGCTACAACTTAAAGCACCAGCATTTAAGGATGAAGCCACAGTGAGAACTTAAAACACGTCAGCTCTCAATTCTGTATCTAGACACCAAATCAACAAGATTCAGACCAAGTCTATACAAGCTACTTCTTAATTTGGCACCTTGTATGACTTCAGTCTCATATTCCTAAGAAAGTAATATCCTCATGTCCTCATTCTGTCACTCTAGATTTCAATGGTACACAGTTTTGTCAGCTGGATTCCTGACACACACTCAGAACAGGCAAATGATTTTAAAAAGGCAAGAAATATACGTCTATCTCTTCTGCTCCCCCCTCTCTTATTAAACAAGAGCCCAACAAGCAAACTCTTAGGGATTTTATTTTTTCATCTTGCTAGGAGTCACGATCTCTTCAGAATCAATTACAACAGCAGAAAGAAGATGCTCTGTTTCACAGAAACACACACTTAAAGATCGTGAAGCTGCATTGATTCAATTCTTATCTAGGAGGATGTTGCCACAATTACAATCAGTAACACAAACAACTCTCAAAGTCCTTCACTCCCCAACACTACAGTCAGTAGTTTTACTGTGTGGGGTGGCCTGTAATCCAGCAGATATATGACAAAGCCTGTAGTGGTTTAGGGGTAGACACAGCACTGCCCTCTTAGCACCCTAAGCCAACTGTAGAACTGACTCACTGAACTTCCTGAACAGAATTCAACAGTCTCAAAAGCATGCAGCAATTTATAAAAACAGATAGCCAGCCAAGTTTACAGCACTTTCTGTATATACAAATTGAACAAACTGCTGTTCAAAAAAAAAAACCCAAACAAACAAACAAAAAACCCCTGAAAGCAGTTTCCATTTATTTTTCTATTTCAATAGAAAGATTTTGGCCAATCAGTGTGTTATTATAATCTAAAGTTCTTTCACAAAGAACACTTACTAAAACAACATTCAATAATTTTTCAAAAGGTTTAATCCTTGAATTAAGGAAAGCAAGTAATTCCAGGATATTCAACACTAGACCTACAAAACAAATTGACTTCTTTCTTCAGTAGTTGAAATGCAAGAGTGTGGTGCATAGAAATCAGTTTCAGGATGACCCAAAAGAAATATTTTTCACTTTCAACTGACCTAAAATATTGAAAATATTTTGGTTTGGGTTGAAATATGACATTTTATTTCATTTCAGTTTGTTTTTTCTTCTTTAAATTATGTTTACTAGAGCTTCCTATTAAAAATATTCCTTAGAAAAATCACAGAATCACAGAGGGGCTTATGTTGGAAGGACATAGTTTAAGTGTTGGGACAACACTCTTAGACACATGGTGCAACTCTTGAGGATAGTCTTGTGCAAGGGCAGTGGCTGGGCTCAGTGATCCTTATGAGTCCCTTCCAACTCAGCATATTCTGTGGGGTTCTGTGAACCTCTAGAGATCATCTTGGCCAACTCCCCTTGAATATCTCCAGAAACAGACACTTCTTTTCCTCACTGTTCTTGCAATTTTTGCTGAAGATGAGATTGTTTCCAAGTCTCACTTAAATCTACAAGTAGTTTTGCTGACTTGCAACTGCATCTTTTGGCAACAAAGCTCCACACCAATTTTTTTGTTTGACTTTGCTGGTTGGCTTGTGTTGTCAAGTCATAAATGCCCAGTGACAACCTACCAACCAAACTCAGTGCAAGCAACATACACACAGGTAACATGAGCAGTGTGCTAGCTTATATCAGTTATGGACTTAATCTGATGAGATATAAGCCAGCAGGATTTTTTTTTTCTCTCCCTCAGACTGAATTCAAATTGCTTAGTGCAACAAGGAGGAAAGGGAACAGTGGCAAGAGGAGATCCCCAATATTATTTTTGACAGAGATGTAGATCTGAATTCGATGCTGTATTTTGGCAGGGAGATAAGAAGCAGAACGCAGAAGGCACACAGTCTCAAGACTGTCTGTGCAGTTCAAGAATAGCTAGAGCATGTTATTCACTGCCTTGCACTTCCTCTGAAAAGACTTCTTTCCCCTTCTCATTAAATACATAGTAAATAAAAAGAAATACAAACCCCAATAATCTTCTGCCCCTAGCAGAAAACAAATAATGGTAGGACTAAGATTTCATACTACAGAGAGCAAGCTTTCTTTCCTTTTCTTGTCATGGTTTTGTAGTTCATGTGGGAATGGTTCAATAAGTAACTTAAAGGGGGTGAAAAGCCTGATACACAAAGGAATTTTTTTTAAAAAAACCCAAAACTGTAAGCATTAGGAGAGATGATGGTAATTTACCTGCAGTGTAAAATACTGGTGAGACAAGTAACTGTGAGAAGCAGAAGGAGGTAGAAAATAGACAACAGAGGAATTCTGCAAGGAGGAGAAAGAATGCAAAGAAATAAATTGAAAAGAAGGAGCAACTGCATGGATAAAGATCCTGAGTGCTATAAGAACTTACTGAACATAAGATGATTCAGTGGGGCAGGATTGCACTGTAGAGAGTGAAATTCTTGTGTAAGATCAGTGCCATTGTCCTTTGGGACACAAAAGCAACTAAGTCACCAACAACAAAAGTGTCCACACCTTTCAAAGTGCTGCACAGTCCCTTCTCAATTCTTGCCAAAATATCACAAGCTAGAGAGAGTCTGTCTCAGAGGCATCTGAAAAAAAAAAAAAAAAGGTGACCCAGCTGGTGAGCTGATGATCCCATACAGGGAATCATGTCTATCAGTCACTGCAGAACTTCCTTCAGGTCAGGATGCTGAGGGAGAAGTCTTTCACAAACAAGTACAAATGATACTTGTCTTATCTGAGCTTAAGAAGTCCACATGTGTTTTACAGTACCAGTCCTTTAATATTGTTTTCTTGGCAAATTTTCACTTTTGATCCAAGTTTTCACTGCTCTTTCAACCACCTGCTTTTGAATCCTTTGTACCAGTTGATACAAATGTAACTGGTGATAGGGTTTCCATGATTTCTTCTAGAATTTACTGTGGCTCACAGCCCTTTCTCAATCCTCAAAGAGTTACTTCTGTACAATTAATATGGTGTGTGTGGATAAAGATGAAATCTGTTTGTCACATCTCTTTCTCTGGAATATTCATTGCTTCCAGGACTTAACCCACACACTCCATTTGCAAGATGAAACACTTTTTCTCATGTTTTTCAACAAATATCATGAAAATATTAGATTGCTGGGATTTATACAGAGATATTTGGCAGGATCTTCAGGTCTATCAAAGATAAATTGAATATGTGGTTCTTCTACACAAAGACTTATCTGAATAAATAACGTATTAGCAAAATTTCACTTCCTATCTATGTCTGATTCATTCTAAGATAAGCATGTATACATTTGCACTGGCATCAGTCAGGTTGCAGAATACATAAACAGAAGTAAATATGTTCTTCGTCAGTTTCTTTAATATTCAGAGTAAAAAACTGACCAGTGACACTGATATAGTGAAACAAAAAAACCCCCACCTCTTCAGGTATAAGAAAGGGAGTAATTTATTTTCTTTATATCAGTTTTCATTATGTTTGGTTTTAGTTTTACCTTGTAAAGTTTTAACACAGGAAACACATAAAACCAGCTGTGAAGCCTTTATCAATTGCATCTCACACAGCACTGCAAAGCACTTTCCAATAGATCTTAATTATGGAAAGCCAGCACTAGAAGTACCACGTTCAGAAGAGCAGTTGGCTTACGAGTAGTTTTGGACATACATCTGTCCACTTGTCTGCACACATGGTCAGTGCCATAACACCCACAAATCTGTTTACAAAGACAGCTCATGGGTGCATAGAATCAGGCTTGACATACGCTTGTCTCCATAAGATGAAACAACAGAGCTGGTTATCTGTGTAACTCTAAAGGAGAACTTCATGATACTCTATGAATTTCTTGCTGCCACAAAGAAATACAGCCTTTTGCTACTGGTATCACAAGGAGGTGCTCAGTCTCACAAGGAAGACACTCTGTCCATCACACTGGATCTACCGTGAAGTCAATAATGACTGCTCATAGTTTGAGAGGAAGAAAAAGTTGCAGTTGACAAGACTGTACCAAAAGAAAAGGGAGCAAAGGTAATTTAATTGTAGCAGAGATGAAAACAGTGGGAGATGCCTTGCTTCCTCAAAAAAACATCTCAAACCTCTGAAAAGTATGTGTGGTTTCCCATATACATTTAGTGACATAAGCATGCAACATTCAACTGACACTGAATTCTTCTTGTCTACTTCATCTAAAAGATATGTCATGCAATTAATGTAGTAATTAACTTTTTTAGTGAAAAACATCTCTCTTTAGCCTTTTTTATTTTAATTTTTCAATTGCAAGAGACATAAGATATTTATGCCTTAGATCTGTAAGAAAGCCAAGTGTGGAAGTGAGAGTGGTTGTAAAGACAATCACTTACTACTCAGGAGCAAAAGGCAATTTTTTTTGCTGGATGACATAGTAACACTTGGTATGTTCATCAGTGATTGCTTCAAAGAGCAAAGGAATCATCTGTTCTCCATATCCACTTAGATTCATAGCATGAATAACTGGATTAAATTGCAAATTCAGATTTGACAACATAATAAGTAAAGATAGCAAAGTACTAGACAGATCTTTGGACTGTGAGACTACCTTCAGATTTCCTGAACAGAAATGCATATATTTCCACAGAATATGATGAGTTGGAACAGACCTGCAAAGACTGAGGAGTCCAATTCCTTGCCCTTCAAGGGACTAGCCCCAAGCATCACACCATGTGCCTGAGAACAGTGTCCAAACACTTCTTGAACTCTCCCAGTCTGGTGCTGTGACCACTTCCCTGGGGAGCCTGTTCCAGTGCCCAGCCACCCTCTGGGTGAAGAACATTTTTCTAATATCCAACCTGAACCTCCCCAGGCACAGCTTCAGGTCATTCCCTCTGGTCCTGTCACTGTCACCACAGAGAATACAGCAAAAGAGCACAGGCAACAACAATACACCATACAAGCATGCAGGTGCTCTGGCCAGGCTTCATCTGCATTGGTGAAATAGCTACAGACCAAACATCTGAGCAAAATGTGTTGGCAGAAAAATAGAGAGGTAGCTTGAAAAACTGACACAGACTAGCCCAAATCTCAGTGCTTCAGAAGCCAAGAGAGCTTTAAGCAAGTAACTGACCAGCCAAGATTCATCTGTCTCATCCTTACAGTCCACTGAGAAGACTGAGACAAAGACAAACAGAGCTGAACAGGAAATTAGATCTCCAACTCTAGATCTGCTCATCCAACATTAAGAAAAAGCCCAAATATTTACCTGTTCCTTTCATACAACAATCACAAATGCTTACAATTGAAAAAAAAAAAAGAAAAAAAAACAAAAACAAAACCCAAAAGCTAGAGCTCCAAAATTTATTTGAATTTCAATCGCACAGAAAATTTATCCAGGTATTCACTGACCGATTTTCTAATCCTTTTGCAATTAGAAAGACAAAGTGTATTCCACCTGCCTGTGGCAGCATGGGCTCACAAAACCAGTGGCATTCAAATTCAGGCCACTACAGGTGACAGAATCCTAGATGGAAGAAACTTCAGTCCTTATCGCACATGCCAAAGATACAACAGATTTGTTACAGGTAGGTTATACTGAGCATGCAACAGAGAAATCATTCAGATGTCAAATGGCTAGTTTTCTCATATTCTGTAAATTCTCATATCATATAAGGTTTTGTTATGTCTCAAAAAAGTAGGACTCTCCTGGATTAAAGCAACAGAGATAAACAGCAGCATCTTCCAGAGGCTGTTTGTCAAGAAACAGCCTAAATACATCCCAAAAAACAAACCAGACAAAACTAGAAATAAAACAAGCAGCACAACAACACCCCTCCCCCTCCATTCCAAAATACCCAAAAAAACCTCCAAGAGACACAGGTTTTCTACCTGAAAGACTTTGAGCAAATTTTTGATGTTCAGCTTTCTCTTCTTACATCTGTGAAATAACAGGAATTATCTGACTATATCAAAGAAATGCTCATGAGATTAACACACTAGATGTGTTGTAGATCACATTCAGAAAACCAGAATTATTAAACTGATAAAACAACAAAGCACTTAACATCACAATAATTTGGCTTCAGATTACAAATATAATGGAAAAAAATCACACAGCAGAATATTCTCTTTTAAAACAATTCCCACCGCAAGTTCACTTGGAAATTTCAAAGCAAGACCTCAGCGTTTCCTACACTCAGTACAGATTCAGAGAAAGCCATATAGAAGATAAAGAATCAATATTTCCTTTTCTCCTGTGGGAGCTCAAGTTGCATGATTTTAAAATACAGCTGGAAGAACCAATAGATGATTTCTGGTGCAAGTTTCCCAGAATAGTACTTTAAACGAGACCTTGGGCAACACCTCTTCTTTCAAGGGAAACAAAAGAATTACTCAGATGCCTACACATGTGCTCACCTACCTTAAGGAAAACTGTACTTTTGTTCAGAAACATCTTTTAGTTTTTCATACTTGGAAAAAAAGTAAAACAACAGTACCAATGGGAGAATAGAAGAAAGTGCTGCCATCTTCAGTAAAATTTCCCTGCAACAGCCAGGGCATACTTGCTTTGGACACAGAAGCTTTGAAGCTCAACCAACACAATAGGGTTGACTTGTAGACTGAGAAACCCATCCACCCCAACTACCCACTTTTAGCCATCACAAACCTGCAGCTAAATAGCTGCCAGCATAAGAGTGGACCAGATAGAGCTTTTGAGCCAGAAACTCACATGATGTGATGGTTTGCCAATGAGAAAACCTGGAGAACTTTTATATTCTGGCATTACTCCTGCATTCCTATCAGAATAAGAAAGACAATATCATTATAATAAAGGAGTCACCAATAGGAAGCTGGGGATAAATGTCAGTGGGTCAGCACTGATTGGGATTGTTCCCTCAGACACAGTTATAAGATTTGAGTATAAACTACCATGAGAAAATTATGAGAACTTGCAGACCTGTTAAGATTTCAGTCTTGCTTAGAGCATTATTTTGTCCATACAGAGCAATCATCATTATCTTTATTTACTGATCATGAGGAAATACAGTGCTTGAAGAGCAGCTGTCTCTCAATTTGCAGTTTTCATGCTCTTTCTGTGAAGGATCCTATTGTCCAAACACATTTACATTTGAAAACACACAACATATGGTAAGGATGACATTTAACAGAACTCTTGCTTTCCTTATGACCATGCAAGCCAGGTTGGCTGTCATCATTCCTGCACCACCAACCCACCTTCAGCCCAATAAACCACAAAACCAAGGCCAGTTTTGAGATAATCTGAAAGGAAATTGAACCTGCAGCAGTGAGAAAAGACTTAAGGCAGTAAGGCTGTCCCGTGCTGACAGAGCTAGTCTTTCAGAGTGGCAGAGTGTGAGCAACAGAGATGAAACAGCAAAAAGTTGGGTGCCACAGGAGCCTGAGTTGAGACTGGGTGTAGCAAAGCACCCCCACGCCCAAACAGGCATTTCTGTATAAGGAAAGATGTTTCAGTTTACCTCTAGACACATTAGGAAGTTGAACTAAAACTTTCCACTCCCTTGTCATGGCAGTTGGCTCAGTGCCAGGACAGGAGCACTTGTTAGACCTTCTAGCTGTTCTTCAAAATTTGTAGCTGTTTCTATTGGCACTTTGCCAATGGATCCCCTCCTCTAGCATTATGTAGATGAGAGAGAAGAAGGGTGCTCGAGGCATTTTCGAGGTGTTGTAACAGGTGTACAGGACTTGTTCCATACACTGTGCTCAGCTTTGTTCTTTGGTTTTGTATTATTTTCTTCTTTTATTAAAACCTTTTTGATTTTTCAAGGCACACTCCATTATCCTGTCTCACTAATTATTTTAAGCCATTTTCTGTGAGGTGCTGGATGCCCTCAGAGGTATTGAACCCTCACAGAGCTGATTCCATCTGGCATGTTGAGAAGTTCAATAATTGGGTATTCACTGCCTGACCCCAGAAGGGAGGGGACCTGCAGTCATTACAGGAGGGACCCAAAAGAGACCCCCAGAAACACCTAAGGAGCATCAGATGAGACCCCCAACCCAGTCAGGACTGTGAACCTCATATCTGGACCCCCTATGCTGATATGCTGGAGTGATATCCTGGACTGATTCTCCCTCCCACAGGACACACAACTCATGCCCGTCACGTCTCTCACTAACATCAGTTACAGAATAACTGGTTCCAAGAAAATGGAATGAGCCTGCCTGTGATATAAATGACACTCCCACTATAGCTGAATCTGTCAACAGCAGGTCTTAGCTCTCCAGACTGATCTAGACTGAACAGCTTTTTCAAACTCTGAACAGCCATCTAAACTGAATTTCCATGTTGCTTTTTTTTTTCTTCCAAGATAAAACAGGAAAATATGATTCTTGCAAAAGTAAATTAGACCAGCCACTGGGGAAGCAAAACTTGTACACTGAGTGATTGCTTTGGCTCCAAGCAAATTTAATCTTTTCCCATCTCTTCCTTTCCTTTTTTTTTTTTTTCTGGCATTAGGCAAAAGCCTCATATCTGACCACATTATTTTGATGGGCTTTGATCTAAGTCATGTTTTGACAATATAGGATTAAAATACCTGTTATGTAAAGGAGCACAGTCCATGCATATTCATGCTTGTAAACTACCTAGAGAATTCATTCAATTAAATACCCACCAGTTTTGACATAAGAACAAGTATTACCATTAAATCTCTATCAAGAAAGGATAAATCAATACAAAACTCTGTAAGAGAATCTAAGTAACCAAGATTTACTCTCTTTCAGTAATGCAATGCTTTGTTTTTCCTCTTCAAATGACAGATGCTAGACAATTTAGGTTTTTCTTTGAGACTAAGAACCCTAACTTAATTTTATGTTTAAATGGTCATTAATTCCAGATTTTTCCATTCACATGAGAGAAGTTATCACAGTAAAAGAGACCTCCAAAAAACTGAGACAGAAAACATAGGTATACAGATACATTTTTAAAGATGACTAGTGCTGTTTTTTTCCTGCTGATTCTTTTCTAAAGTTCTTTCTTTGCTCTGTTTGCCTTCCTACACAAGTCATTGATTTTCATCTGGTTTTACATTACCACATCCTAAAATATACTGTGAAACTTCTGAATGCCTGGTTCTTCCTAAAGCCATTCAGATTTTCAAGCAACACAGAGAGGACACTCAAAGCAAGATACATTACCAGCAATATATGTTACTTAAAACTGTTGGCAAGTTGGTGCTATCTTCTTACTCACTATCATTTAACAGGCAAAGTGAGAAGACACACATTAAACCATCCTGCTTGCTGATTTTTAATTATTCACTCATGTGCCTCTACTCCACTGCAGCTAGTACATCCTGCACCTCCTAAATAACAACACTGTGAACTTCTGTGAACACCTTCTGCAAATACACTCTCCAGAGCTTACTCCTTCTGCTGTGAGAATGGTAAACTCATCCAGGGGTTCAAATTTTCCAATTTGGCAGATCACATTGCTCTGTTCCCATCACAAAACCCACAATAAACACCCCGTTAGTATATACCAGTGCAGTAGGACAGACTTTTTCTTGAAGTACCTTTTATGAGCTGTAAATTATGCTTTTGGTAAAACTGTACCTTTGAAAACACTGGCAGCCAGGAATAAACCATGAAGATAGTCCTGACAGGATGAATAGCCCAAGAGCAATTGGATGACCTTAACTACTGCAAGACCATTCTTTGCCAAGTGACATGCACATTATTTTGCAGGTGTGTAACTATTGAGTAGTGCTTTATTCTTGCACTTCACTACCATTATAATAACTTTTAAATAAGGTTGCTTCTGCATTTTAAGACTGAGGAAATTGGTATTGCTAAGAGACTTGGGCATGACTCTCTCTACTGCTTGGAAGGAAAATGCTATATGCCTCAGAGGCAGAAAGAACCTGATAGCTGTCTGTAATTAAACTTTTCTAACCATAAGTTGTAACAGGTAACAGATACACATACAATACCTATGCTCAGCTCATTTCCTTTAGACTGACTTTCACTAAATGCAAGAAACCTGACTGCAGGATTTGCAGTAATGGTGATTGTATTTGTCCCTGGCGTGAAAGGGGGCAAGGTGTGGGAAAAATAACACCCATTCTTCAAAGCTCTTTCTAAGGGCTTTCAACTCCAATGCACGGTTCAACAAGTACAGGAGAATCTTCTCTTCATTCCAGGAAGTGCAGATAGGGGAATCTTGGGGGGATTACTGCAGATAGGGGAATCTGTTAGGTAAAAAGCAAGTATTAAAAAACAGTGTTTGAGTAACAAACACAAGTTTCTGAGGCATTGTCATGAAAAAAAAACCAAACAACCAAGATTATATTTTCATTCCACACATTTCCCACCTGCTGTAAATACAGGATAACTAATGGGATTTGAGAGGTGATTTTATTCCATTGTTTCAGAATAAGCCATTTTAAGCCCAGCACCCACTCCTTTATCTGCCCCAATGCACATCCTGCAATCTGATTCTACGTGTGCTCTTTCAACTGAATCATAAGTAGTATTTCCACATCCTCAACAATGCTTTTGTTTCCCAAACAGGCAATAAAGAAAGATCAAACCCTTGCTACTTTTTCATTCATGCACATCAATGTCTACGAAATGCATTCTGGAAACCGCCACACCAAAAATCCAGACTATCCTGGGCTCTTGAGTCATTGACCACATTGCTGGAGTGCAAACAGCCACCCTCTCATCTGCTTGCAGGGCAAACAAAACCAGTGTAATTGGACATTCCCATGTGAAAGTTCTGCCCTCTCCCCTCTAACAACCCCTCACACCACCCAGTCAGGGTAATGAAGCAGAGAATTTGCAGGAAAAGGCTCGTCTTGAGGGGCAACACTTTTGGAGTGGAAGGCTCCACTTTTCTGTGAAGCAGCTTTGTCACTGTTTCCAAGTTCTTCAGAAACAACCAGGAGCCACACAATGCTGTATCAACAGCCCTGAGGATGTTCCCTATCCACTATTTTGGGAGAAACATACCTTCCTCATGCTGTAAGGAACAAAAAGGATCTAAAATGTTTCATACTAAGCAGACATACCACCTTACTGCAGAGCAGACACATTCAAACAAGCAAAGAGAGTTCCAAGCATTGGCTTACCATAATTTTTCCTTCATTTGGCTAGAACACAGTTGTTTTGCTAATTGATACTCCTACCACAGTGTCAAACAAACAAATTGGATAAAACACAGTTTGCCAGTATTTTGTCACATTCTGGGTTTCCTGGCAATAGTTACTGTCTGTATATCCTGGGGCACCAACAGATGTAAGGTCTGATAAAAGCTGCTTCCCCAGTTTCACATCCAAGAAAAATGCAGGCTTTATTCAGAAATGTATGCACACACAGCAGATTAAAAAAAAAAGACCATAATTAACCCTCTGCCCCTGAATTTCAAATTCTGAACAGGTTTTTAAGCTTCTCCAGCCTACTACCCATCTCCCACAGGCTACATGATTCTAGAAGAGGGGCTAAAAGTGTCTTTTTTATGTAAAAGAGGCCAGAAGAATCCATCCATTCATGAGCTTCTCAAGAAAATAACATGGGAAGAAATTTAGCTCAAAATTAGTACTCAAAGTTGCTGTCACTGAGCACTACTCCAAAGTAAGCCACACTTGGCACACATAGACACTTCAAACACTGAATAATATCTCAGTAAGCTACAACAAACAGCACCAGACAAGGTTTCTTTGAAAACTGTTTGTTGAAACCGAAGAAGTAAATAAAATCCCACCAAATAACAACAGTGGCTCACAACACTTATCCAGGTTTTCTGGTCACCACACAAAGTCAGAACCAATCCCAGACCCAAACTTCTCTTTAATTTGACGCTTGATTTCCTCAAGAACACCTGGAGATTGTGAGCATTCAAGATAAGCATCCAACAGTTTATTTCTCCTACCAAGGTCAGGTCCTGATGTATCTTTTGAAGGAAGGAGTCAGGCTACTTGCACCAGTTTAATTACTTTCTCCAGAAAGACTGATCTATTCTGCCTCTGGAGCCAATGTGTATTTTTTAGTCTCACCATTTCTGTATAAAATAGTATCCTCTTAAGTATATGCACTAAGTGGTAGACATGTAAGTTTTTAAGTAACACAGCAGAGAGGAAAAAAACTCAATTGGAAAGTAAGACAACTGAAGGCGAACTTGATTCCTCTGCTTGGTCAAGAGCTATTCTGGTTAAAAAACAGCTTTGATTCTATCACAGCTCTCTTCTCACACAGATCTTGATCCAAGTCATTTACATTTCTTTTTACCATAGAATATGAGAAGTTTCAACTTGGCTTCATATATTCTCAATTGTGACACTGAGGAAATCAGGGCTCATCACTGCAGGTAAAATCTAGAAGGCTCCATCAAAAAGTCAGGATTTGGATATTTAATGATTCTTCATACATGCTGACCCTAAGTTTTAATACAGGACCATTACTGTTGACCTATTGAAGTGTGAAAGACTCTTATACCAGGTGGTGCTTTTAGGCCACTTGGGCCCACAAAACTAAAGAGGGTGAGAGAGAGGTGTGATGTATCAACTTGATGTCCAGGACTTAGACAAAATTAATCTGAAATGCTTTCAATTCTCTGTTCTCAGATTTTCTCTACTTCCCAGCTCCCAGGGATTCATCTCTTATTGTATGCTGTGAACATAACTGCAGTGAGCCATTTCATTAAAACAATCTCATTTTGTAACCAGCCACAACAGTAACAGCTGTTCATTCCAGAGCCAGCACAGACGTGCTGCACCCAAGTGGCACACTGAGCACTGGCACTTTAGCTACCCAAATCAAAGGCAATAATAACAAAAGTATGTGTTGGGGAGATGCCAAAAAGGGTCTCACCTGATTCTGAGTGGTCCAGGATTGCAACAAACCTTATTGGCCATGACTGTAACAATAAATAAGAGATTTTTGTCAGGCATAATTTCAAATTAAGATACAATGTAAAAAAAACAAAGTCTGTCCAAACTAGAACAGAAGAGTCCGTGAAATACCATAGAAAACAGAGGGACTGAAATGGAATTTGGAGACTGCCTTCCCCATATATATACCCAACACTAGTCACTACAATATATCTTAGCTACCCAAGAAGTCCAGCAAGGAAGCTGAAAGAACTTCTTGATGACTATGTTACAAAACAGTCACTCAGGAAGGATGAGGCCACAGCCAAGAGGCTCAGTGCACTCTTTTTGGTCAGTTGATACTACAGAAGGTATTGGAGAGATCCTACACCTTGTGCATTCATCACTGCAGACAGCTCAGAGAAGCTGTATCAGTTCAAAGCAAGAACACAGGCAGTACTAGACCAAACAGACAATTTGAAGGTCATTGCATCACCAGGAGTGGATGGCATTCACCTGAGAACTCTGGGGAAATTCAAGCGTGGAACTGCAGAACTTCTGGCCAAGGTTTGTAGATGATAAACACAAAGAGCTGCTTTGCTACAGGACTGTCAAAGGACTCCAAAAAGGGCTCTAAAGAGCATTGTGGGGACAACCAAAGAGTAGTTTCCAGAAAGAGTATGACTGGATACTAAAGGCTCTTTCATAAATGATTCTATGAGCCTTTGAGCCTAACAATCACTTTTCAGGATGAAGAGTAAGCAGTGGAATCTTTGGGGACTTAGAACTGAGACCTTTTCTGCTCCATATCTTCCCTAGTGACCTGGAGAGGGGAATGAACAGGTAAACCTCAGTTTAGGAATGCTACTATGCACTTGCAAACAGTTGAATGCTATGCTGAAGGAAAAGAACTTCAAAAGGAATTCAGGGAAGCAACTGAGCAGACAAAAACCTCACAGGAGAGAAAACTGCTGTAAAAGAAGGCATAAGTTATTCTTCCACAGTGTAACATTCCTGTATGTTCAATTCTTGTGTACTGCATACAGTTCTTATCTCAAGGATGCAGTTGAGTTGGAAACAGAACGCAGAAGGAGCGTTGGAAGGAACCTCTATGTCATCAAGTACAACTCTGCTGCTCAAGCAGGCTCAACTAGAGAAGGTTGTCCAGGACCATGTCTGGCTGGGTTTTAAATGTCTCCACAAATGGAAACACCACAAATTCTCTGGGTAACCTGTTCCAATTTTTACTACCCTCACAGCAAAAGATTGTTTTCTGGCATCAGATGGAATCTCATCTGTATTAATTTATGCCTGTTGCCTCTCAGCAATTAAACAATTGATGAGGGCATCCAGAGGATAAGTGCTTTACATGGAGTCACTACAGGCTGAGAGAGTAGAAGGTAAATGGGAAGTAGCTTCCCTGAGGTTTAATGTCATGAACATGATGAATGACCTTAATGAAGAACTGCTGTTATCATCTGTAGCTAGCCAAAAGACAAAACCACCATCTAAGGATATGCTTCCATAGCTCTAATGTCAATTCATATGTCACCTATGAACTATGGAACAATGACAACTCAAGGTGACAGCAAATTGTGTTGTTTCCAGTTGTCAAAGAAAACCTTACTCCAACTGACTGCTCTCTCCACTAGTTCCATACTGAATAAATAAGTAACATTTTGTGGTTTTGACAGTAACCAGTAGAGTAACTTCTGGCATGCCAGGGGCAGAGTTTCAGGTGACTGACACCACAAACCATCCTATCCACACACAAAAAGTTTCTCCCATAGAGGCAGGGACAGGCTACCTAAACTAGTTTCTGGTCTGAACTACCATTCTCTCAAAAAAATAATGAAAAGCTAAGTTAACAGAAACTTCTTTAAAAAAAAAAAAAAAAAGAAAGAAAGCAAGTCTCAGCAACTAGGGGAAAGAAAACTCAGTGTTACATTATATAGCAATGAATTTTATTTAAAGAAAAATTCGTTAACACTAGCATGGTGATTCTTGTAAATTTTCCATTCCTTCATTTTCAGTGCTGAAGAAAGATACTGAAACTATGTTTGTTTGTTAAATTCTCTGGATTAACATTAACTTTTCTACTTATTTAATCAGTTGCATAACCAAAGGTGTAAATACTTCTAGATCTGGGACACTCCAGTTATTCCTGTAAATCTTACTACTTCTTATTGACAGCACTTCAGTACTTTAGTACTACACAAATCTTCAAAGTAATACACCCCAGCTGGGTCACTCCCAAAGTCAGTGCTACCAGCCTTTGCATGCTGTAACAAAATTCTGGATGTGCTTCCTCCTTACATTCAGCCATGCCAGTATTGTACCATTTTGGCAGCAGTGGGCTAACAGATGGTAATTCAGAAAAGCTTTCTATGGAGGTCATTAATAACATCAAGTTCATTTGATACTTCAGTCACATCTATCCCTTTGGAAGGGCTGCAGCAATCAGTGCTTTTCCCACAAGCAAGAAAAATTGAGGGACTACAAGCCGGTTCTGTGCTCTTCTAACCTTTGGTTCTTTTGAAATCAAGACTCTTCCTGACAAGTGAATTCTTACACTTGCCTCCACATATTATCACTTAATAAAAGACCCCAAGAACTGTCCTCAGAGCAAGAACAAGATGGCAGAATACTTAGGTTGGATCTATATAGTGTAATTACACAATCTATTCTAGTAAAATGTAAGAGGGTTACAGATTAAAATGAAACATATTAGAGCTTTTACAATGCAAATTTTGTAGAAGTTTGTTCTTAGTCACCAAATTCAGCCTCTCTTTTCTGCTCCTGGAATTTCTTATAAATTGCTAACTCTAGATACCAATCAGCATTAGTTTGCCTTTCATATGAGGAAAACAAGCAGAGGTTTAGTCCTGTGTATTTCCTTTAAATGCTCATGAACTTGTCTCCTAAGTACTTTACATATGACACCCAGGGTCAGTCACACAGTTTTAAGGCACTGAATAATACAGGTCTATTGCTATTAAACAACTTACAAAAATAAAACTGTTCCAATTTTATGGACAGTTCTGTGCAAGAAGGCATTTGTGATCAGTCCAAGACCACACAAAGTCAGTTGCAGAACTGGAAATACCACCGATCTTTTAGATTTCAATATTATAACTGAAGATTTTTTTTCCTCTTTGAAAAATCTTTCATCTTTCACAGAAGTCTTTTTTTTTTTTTTTTTGACAGGATATTTCCCTTAGGAATGAAGAAATTTTCCTGACAAAGCTCCTTTGCAAAAGTCTCTTAACTGCTGACAGTAAGCTTAAATGCACTTGCATTTTCCAAACCAATCTGCTTCCAGCATAAAACAGCTCCATTGTCAAATATGCTCTGCTGCCAGTTTATGACAATACTTATCAAATTACCATTTATCTGAAAAAATTCAAAGATCTTCAGCCCAGTCAAGTAAAGAGACATCTTGAACACAGAAAATGCAAAATTACTTGGATGAGCTTACAAATATACAGTTGGCTTTGAGAGCTTGTATTTTACTCCCTTCATTTTGACAGGCATATGGTTTTTCATGAAGGCTTTCTCCCAACAGCCTTGACCCCACAAGACAAGTGCTGCCTCTCCAATCTTGCAGTTGTTATACTCTGACTATTATCTAGGTACACTGCACAACAATTCAAGCCTGGAGTTATGCTTTAAGTATTTACTCAAGCTGACTCTACTCATTAATTCCACATCTAAGGATTTTTTTAGGTAACATGAGAAATACAAGTCAAGAAGAAAGAAAATCTAGTCCTTTTGTATTCTCTTCTCAGTTTTTGGGCCGCTTGGAACTAAATTTGGTCTTATGGCAACTCCTTTCTGATGGTAGCCCAGGATTCTCTGAGCAGATTACATTTTTTCTCCTGAGGGCTTCCCTCCTCACTCATGTTCAGACCCACCAGGTCAGAGGGTAAAGTGAAGCAGCCATGCTGCTCTGTCAACTTGCTTGTCTCTTCCTGTTGCCCTGCCCTGGACTTTCCAGGCAAGGTCAACCTTTTTATTCTCTCTCAGTTATTTTTGTACACTTATCACCTCTATTCTTTTGTTCTCCTTGAGAAATGTGCATTTCCTCCTACATTCCTTTCACTGAAAACAGAGGGCAAAACAGAATTGCCCCAGTTCTATTCACCAGATTTTTTTACTCAAAGAGAGTTGCAAAAGCTCAGTGCTCCCCATTGTCTCTAGTTTGGTACTTCTGTGTGAAGGAACTCACCAGTCAAGCAGCATAACAGAAGTATTTCAGATTAACAGCTTCACATATATCTACCCCATTTTAAATTGTGCACATCCAGAATCCCCAGGGTGTCACAATATCTTCTGACAACATTCCTTGACTTCCACCCACACTCATGCATAACCCTGACTTTGCACAAGAGCTCAATCAAGCACTGCCTTGGAGAGTCAACATCCAATAACAGGTGACAGTACAAAACTATTCTTCTTTTTCATCTTGATCCAAAAAAATAGCTAAACAATTACAATCTCCATACTCAGATCTAAAATATTTCAGCACCCTTAAACACTATTTCACAGCATGAGGTTAGATCCATTAAAGCCCAGTCATGGGCTCAAAACTCAAGATAAGCAGTAACAACAGCCCAGGGCTCTCACTGGCTGCTACATAAATGCCT
Source organism: Pycnonotus jocosus (assembly GCA_013400435.1). NCBI lineage: Eukaryota > Metazoa > Chordata > Aves > Passeriformes > Pycnonotidae > Pycnonotus > Pycnonotus jocosus. Next base: position 507,092 of record VWYP01025445.1, on the reverse strand, counting down.
GTGTCCAACAGAGTCCTCCCATACAATGTCACTTACCTTTAAGCCAGTACAGAATAAATGTTGTGTTAACAGTCTTCAAGATCAGTGTTATTGGAACAAGTCAGTAACACTAATTTTCATTTGATTCTCTGTTCAGAGACTAAGCACTGACTACAAAGAGAAAAAAAAGGGCAATTTTTCTTCTTTGAGGAGACCTCTGTAGACCAGGGCTGCACAGAAGTGCAGCAGTGAGAGTCAGAGAGAGATAAAGATCAATCTGTAACTATGTGAAGGTACTAAAAATACTACAATGAGAAGAATGAGGAGGAAGAGGATAAAAGCCTTCCTATTGCCCTTAGAGCAGAGCAGCTAAGCAGCAGCACGGTGAATGTTGGCAGCCATTGGGCTTCCTAGACGAGAACACAAACTGTCCAAGCACTGCCAGTCCTGACAGCAAAAGTATGTCACTCCCCCATCCTCTCTGCAGGTTAAAAAAATCAGCAGCAGCTTACAAGATACCAAGGTCACAAAAGATCCTGAGACATGACTTCACAGTGGCTGGAACATTCCATGTGAGCCAGAAACAGTGATTGTCACAGCTGCTTCCTGCAACACAGCACTTCCCCTTCCCTCTGGTCCCAGTTTGTTTTGGGTTTTTTTCTAGCCAATTCACCCAAAGGCCAAGAATCCACTGACATGTTTGTAAGAGTTTAAGATCTGCCTCTTCTGTCAGGTCTTTTCTGAGACAGAAGAAACAAGGAAAAATAGATGAGTTTCAGCTTAGTCTCATCAACTGTTCATCAGTGCTAACATAAATGTTAAAGGGAAAATATTTTGGGAACTAATTTCTCAACACACTTTCTAACATCTTCAAAATACATTTCTCTTACTGGCAGCTACTACAATAAGCACTTAATTTTATTCTCATTTCAGCAGATCTTAACGGCATGAATACACCTAATTAGGCTTTCTGATATTCACAGAGTTTGCTTTAACAACACAAAGGCAAAAATTATCTAGAAAAAATTCAAAATATTCCTCCTCCAGACTGCCTCATACTGGGGGCCATGAGGTACGCCTCCCTGCAATTGCAGATATCATCAGGACAAATAATACTCTGCAAAGCTGAAAATCCCTGTAGCTCTCCCAACAGAAACTATCAGGAAGCAGACTACCATTCCTGCTTGACTGCTGTTGAGAAGCAAGGAAAACAGAACGCAATTTACAACCTATTCAAAACATATCCATTTGTTTCAAAATGTAATTTCACCCCAGGGAACCAGGGGGAGCCAGAAGTGCCTCAGAAAGAAGGATAATGGATCAACCTGTAATACAGAGTTTCACCTGGCTCCCAGACACATCCATGGGGTATGACTGAATCCAAGCTGTCCTTGCTCAGAAAAACACGTGATATAAAGAAAACACAAAGGGTAAAATATCTAATGGCTAAGCATCCTTCCAAAATGTTAGAGCATTTCAGTTTGGGGTCTATTGTTTGGTTGGGCTTTTGTGTTTTTGGGGGGGTTTTGTGGCTGGATACATCAAATCCATTCAAATAACTCTTGGCTAAAAAGGTCATTTAATTCTAAAACCTACAGCTCACCCAGGTTAATCTGTTCCTTCCTTCCCAGCACATCAGAGAGACCACTCCTGTCATCATGACAGAACTGCACTTTGTTTAAACACATATTTATGGCAAGAAGCAGCTTCTCTCTTGGCTGGCATAGTGAACTATGAAACAATTACTGGGAAGCAATAAAGTGTTATCAAAATAATAGTCTATTGGTGCTGCAGCTGTATTTGTTATTTCAGAGTATCTGAACCACCCCAGCAGGTTTCAAAGGACAGTAACAGAAGAGGCCTTGCACTGGTGGGTACAGGATAAAATGCACTCTATATGGCTGCTCAATGAAAAAAGGTTTGGTAGCTGGAAAAAACAACCTGTTCTTTTGGTTCTTCAGCATTGATGCCAAATTTGCTCCTAATAGCACATAAAGTCAAACAGACTTTAATTAAGGGAAAATTAAGGGACTGTTGTGATTTGTATCCCATAGTGCCTTATCAAATGTGATGCAAGCACCAGGAACTGAGGTCACAATATCAACTGCACTTTCTGGGGATACAAGCAATACAATCCAAAGGCCACCTCCTCAGCAACAGTACAGGACTCTCAGTGGCTGAAAATTAAGGGCTTCTGAAACTATGGTGCTGCTCACAGACTGCCCCCCCCTCCGCCCCAGTGTCCTCAGCTTCACCATCAAACATCCTTTATTATACTCCAAAATATATCCAGGGTCTAAAAACCTTAGATATTTTTGGGGGGTGCCGATAATTAAAAAAAAAAAATTACAGAGCTGGACAAATATCCAGACAGGAGTCAACATATGTTTCAATCTAACAGTGATCTTACAACCACAGGAGCATTCCTAAACAGCTGGCACAGCTGTGGCCCAAGGCATTAACACCAGAACAAGCCCTAAGAAAGGGCTCCATAGGCAGTGGAGGTGACTAATTAGGCTGGTCCCAGTTTGTTTAGCTTTTCTATGACAGGTTAGCAATACCTAGCAATATATCCATGTTAATCTATGTTAGGTTAGCAATTACCAACCCCACAGGGAGCATAAGGGCTGCCTACTGAACTGGAAGTATTTTCAGTCCTCTTTCCAAAAGCTGTTACAAAAGCTTTCTGCATTCTCTAAAACACACTTCTCACAGCAATAAGAAAACTATCATAAAACCATAGGATAAAATACCTTAGCCTTGGGGGCTGAATTACATTTTGAACAGGTCAAGTTTTGGTCCTTTTTTCAGAAAGAAACACAGCATTGAGTCAAACCAAAGTTATACTGCAGTGTCTATAATGAATTTCCTTTGCTATCAGAAGCAAAGGTCATTATGTTGATATTCCATGAAAGTCTGTAGCTTTCACGGCATTTTGAATAATGTAAGAATATGTCTGCATTTGCAGAAGTCTCCTCAAAATACTTAATGACATTGTCAGCACAAGGAGGTTAGTCAACATTTCTAACATCTACGCAAAGGTCAAAGCAAATAAAATAACTTGGAGTGCTGAGCCCAAGGGCACTCTCTAAAATATGGTTTGAACACAATCCATCAATTTGTACTTTTTCTTTTCTATTACCCATATAATCACCAGCCCTGTTTCACCATAAATCTGTTGTTCAGAAGTGTTCAAAAATGTCACAGTATTGGTCATCTATGTCAATTGCCCAAGAGTGATTTATTAAAATGTTTGGCTAAACAGATCACCATCCCAATGGCACATAATAAATCAGCAAGTACTTGACAATATTGCTGTTACCATAGGTGTGACTAACAGTGACTAATAGTGCCAACTATTAAAATTACCAGGTATTTCCATAGGAACTCCCTGTTTTCAGTTGCTTGCAGATTTGACAAGCTGTTCGAGCCAAAGTTTTCCTTGTGAGAGTGCAGCATTTTTATTTTGTTTAATGGAAATTTTAGCCAAAACAGGTCACTTCCTGTGAGCACAGGCCAGGGTACAGTATGCTTTATTTCTGTTAAGAAAAAAGAATATAGTTTGGTAGAAGATCCAGCACTCTGATGCTCTCAAGGAGCCATCTTTACATTCAGCAAGGATGGTCTGCATTTATGGCTATGATTCCAGCTACCAAACATCACCTTAGATAAGGTCACGTTGACATGTGGAGAAAAAAATGTTTCCACTACAGTTTGTTAGGAGTTACAAGCACCATAATAACACCATCTGCATCCCACGTGTGCCTGCTGATGGAGCAGTTCTGTTGCCTTACAGGTGTAATTCCCAGCTACTTTGGGCCAGCCTGAGCCAAGGGACTGATTAAAGACTGAGCCTGGAAGGGGGAAGCTTCTTCTGTCGGATTTTAAAAAACAGAGCTACTGAAAGAGAGAAAGCAAGAAGGAGGTCTGAAATGCTGCCACCAGAAAGACCCGTCAGAGGATCTGTAGGGTAGAAAGGCATTAACCCAGGACTGTTGTAGGTGACCTTGCAAGGAAGCACAGAAGCCATTGAGGAATTGAAGGAACCATTTTTTGATGGCACTTCTGAAGTAAACTCATCAGGATTGCAGATGCATAATTTAGAGATTAAGTTTTTGTTATAAATTCAAGCAAATTTGATTTGCTGGCCCCTCTGCACAGGGATCAACATCATCTGCTCCCTGTACCTCACACCCAGAATGGCAAATGATTCACAAGCAGCACCTTTGTTGAATATGTATTTATTGATTAAAATAAAACCATATGGAATCCTTCAGAAAGCTGAGGCATCAAATCAGAAACTGAGAATGAAAATGTCTACTTAATAATCAACAATTAAAACAAAAAGTGCATTTAGACTGACCACATTAGCAATCCTAGACATATCAGTCCCAAAGCACTTGGACAAACTATCAGCTACAGTCCAAGAAGGGCAATGTAATAATCCACTAGTTCAGCCCTCATAAGACAACCTCTGAAAAATAAAGTCTATTCTCAACCAGATCTACTATTGCAGAGGAAGAAACACCTCCCAAAGCTTGTTCATAATGTGCCTCAGCATCTGCTTGTGGAGGCAGTAAAAGCCCATTAGTGATACTCCTCAAATACACACAGGCAGCTCCAAACTGCACTGACATGACAGCTGCCTTCCCACAACCAGCTAGGAGGTGTGATGAAGCCCCCAGCCATTTTTTTAAAAAAATCCTAAGAGGAACCAATCACATTCTACAGAAAAATTACTACCCCTAGGTTTAAAAATATTAATTAGAACTGTCTTAATCCAAATGCTGAATAGCCTTGAAGAACTTGCATATGGGCTCCGCACAAGGATCTGGTGATCTGTGGCACACCTGAATGGCTCATGCCTGAGGATGGACCTCTCCAATGCTACAGTGCAACTGCAGCACGGCAGTTCTCTCATGCTTCTAGAGCTGGTTGGAAAAGCCTTCATTGCCCACAAGCAAAACATTTCACAACTGCAGAAACACACACTTCAAATACATAGGAAGAAAATATTCTATCACTCTTAAGGGACATATAGAACAAACTTGCAACAAACCAGTTTAAACAACCTGTCAAATATTAAGAGGCTGAGGAGCCGCTAAAATTTAGAAAATAATTTTAAAAGTACATTCAACATCAACAGAAATGCACAAATTCCAAAAATCAAAGTAAAGAAAATGTCTTCAGAGTTACTCTGATGATACCAGCTCTCAAACTTGCCTTTAAAAAACTTTAAACTTTAGGATTTTGATCAAAAAACCTCCCTCTTCCTGTCTTGCTACAGAAGAAAATGAAGCCATGTTTTGTGCATTCTAGGCACTGGTATGCAATTTCACGGAATGAGAATTTCATCTGCCCTGAAAATGAAAATACTAACTTGTGTTGTACTTGCAGTTGTGTGTTTCTAAGTATCAGATGACAAGGCATTGATAGTCAGGTATCAAATAAAGAGATGAACAGTTAAACAAACATCTCAAGTCTCAGGTACTTACTAAAACCACATTTCAACACCCTAAAAACCTGTAGACTTATCTTTATTTTTCTCTCCCAAGTGTAACCAAATATAGCCTTCACTCCTCCCTTTAATCACAAAGTCAAGCCAAAACTTCAGTTGCCAATTTTTTGGCAATCAATCCAATCCTGATACCATGCCCTTCTGTGGAATCCAGTCAGTCAATTTATTCAGCACAGGATACATTATTGAGCTTCTCTGAATCAAAATACTAAGGCACTTCAGTTCTCTTTTTTTGTTAGGTTATACTTACTTAAAACCACAAACTATCAAAAATTCATTTCATGCTTGCTACACTCTATTTGAAATAGCCTCTTTGCATATGTGTCCAGGAATCTGTCATTAAAACACCCTGGTTGTTAGGAGTCAGACACAACATGTTAATGAAAAACTGTGTGAAAAGATAACAGTGTGAACAAGCCCCACTTCACACTACACTAGAAGGAGCATATTAATCAAGTTCCAGATGGGATTTAAACTGAAAAAGTAATCGCAGGCACTTATCAGCATTGCTCCCACCCTTCCTCCTTCTCCTCTCACGTTAGATTAGAAGCTGCAGAGAACACATCATGGCAGAGCATAGAAAACAGGACAAGAATTTCAACCTAATTGCAGCCTTTTAGCCACCACCACTGGCCCAAACAGAGCCCACCCAGAGATGGTCATGCACCTCTTGTTCACTGAAACAGGAAGGTATTGAACTTCCATTCTCACCCTTTTCTAACCTACACTGGCCTTTAGAAGGAACACTGCTACCCACCAGAGCCTTCCTTTCCGGCATGGGTTGCCTGCACAACTAAAAATTTTCACATGGATCAAAAGGGATCTATTTAAGGGACAATAAAACCTTGCTTTTGGGAGCTTCTCTAACATCCTCAAGGGAATAACTCTTCTGAAAAATAACTGATACACTAAAGCAGACATTAAATTACATTATCTGATATCACACATTTACATGCACAAAGCACTGACAATATTAAAAGCAAGAGCATGAAACACTTTTACTGTCTTTCATTTAAGCAGAATGACCCTGGTGCAATGATGTATACATAAAAACTGATGAGATTTCCCTTTCTTTTCCTCAGGATCTGAGGCTGCCATCTTGACAGGGTCCAATCAACATACAAGCTCTGCTTCTGCAATGCTACACTTGTCTTTTCCATAGTGGATACACTGCCCCTTGCTCTTGTTCTTGGATAAATGTGGGCTCTTTCCTTCTCTGGAGGACCCATTCTGTATCCTTTACATTTGTTCTGGAGCCATTCTTTCTTGTTTCACACACAGGTAAACAACACCCACCTTTCTGAAGGCATGAATGGATGTTCACTGTACACAAGTTTTTCTCAGGTAGCCACAGGAGTAGGCTTATTTCCTACTGAATGGAAAAATAACTCAATTTCAGGAGAAATGTCAGTTCTTACTAAAGATCCTGTCTGTATTTCCCTCCTTGTGTCTGTCAGGAGCTGACTACCCAGTATATTGTACAGTCCTGCAAAAACATTTTACCTTACTTTTCTTAAAATTCATGTCAAGTCATGCACTAGTATACAAACAAAAGTTACCCTCATTTGTGCTACTGATGGAAAGGATTTCTCAGGGATTTGGAGACGTGAAAGCTGCATTAGTACCTAACATGTTTTCTTTAGAGCCACATAAATTCTGTAATCATCATAAGTAAGTTAAAATAGTAATTAGAAATTATTGGTGCATTTGTTTTCTTATGGACACATCAAAACAGATGAGTTTGTTAAATGTTATTTAGCATTAATATTGCTATCAGGACTGCTTAATAGTCAAAGCATATATTAAAAAATATTCACACTTGATTTAAAACATTCTTGTTGATGTTCAAATGAAAAGCTCTTTAGAAAATGATGCTTCATTTACAATAAAAAAAACCCCAAATCTTTAAGGTTGCATTTCATATTTGAATAGCTACCTGGAGGCATCAATCTATTTGCCAGTGGCTGGCTGTGTTACTCACATAGTACCTGGAAATTGAGTTAGTGTTCAGTAAATCACCCTTTAGAGTTTAATGTGTATATGAAAAACACAATAATAAAGGATTATCTAATCTTGCTCTTTTTTTGCCATCAAGCCTTCAACTTTATTCAAGTTTCAGAGATAAAGAAAGTATCCATCACACTATATGCTGCTATGCATTGTGCAGCTGCCCCTTTTTCACACAGACACACAGAGAAAAGATAACTTTACAGCAGAGTCCAGAACTCAGTCAGTAAGATACCCACATCATCTCAGGTATCACACAAACATCAATGATGACATTTTTCTATGTGGATTGCCTCTTATTACTGAGTGTTTAGGAAAAGATGGCTGCACACTGCCTTTGCTGTGCCAAGCTGCCAATGGAATTTCTCTGCAGGACCCACTCCTCTACATGGAAGGCTTAGAAGGTGCACCTGGTTCTCATCACAAGCTGCCTTGCACAAGCCAAGCCTATTAGCTTTTAATTCCAAGAATACCTATTCTTATATGGCATGGATAATCATGGGACATACAATAACTTCTACCTGGTTTCTTTTTCTTCCCCCTTCCAATCCACAAATTTCAGTGCAGTATGTCAATTTGTTTCACTGAGGAATACATGGGGAGTGATAATCCTCTGCCCTAGCTCATTTCCTGCAGCCGCCAAATAAACTGTACTTTTATTTACATTTCTTCTCATTGCCAAAAAATTACTCTTGTTCTTCTCTGTCACACACACTGAGGAAGTTGTGGCACTACAAGACTGACACCAAATAATTGCTCCAGTGATCTGCTACTTTAGTGACTTGGATTCCATGACTACATTTTTACCCCTCAGTTTTAGGAAAGCAACAGAGAACAACTATCTGAAAAGTACCATCCCTGTTTCACAGTTTTTTAATTATTTAATGTCAGGTTCCCTCCCCACTCTGCCAGAAACATGCTGCTAGGTTAGCTACAGAATGTACATGAATTATTTCCAACTGGAGAGATAAACAAGGAGTGATACTACTCAGCAGGACCTTTCTCCCATGTGCAGTTACAGTGTTTGGAGACTATTCAAATGCCTGAGAGGATACTGGACTTTTTCAGATAGTGATAGACTTATCTATTGTTCCAGCCAAGCATTATTTTGGGACCTTTTAAAATTTGTTTTTAAGAGCCAAAAACATGAATATTAATTAGCCCTAAGAAACCACCAGCCTCATGTATCAGGGGAAAACAGCATAATATGGTTTCCTCAAGTATCGGGAAGGATCATATTCTTTTCCTTATTTACTGTGTTTCTTATGGTAAAGTTTTTTTGACCTTCTATAAAAGATACAAACAGTTTCTACAGAATGCCCCATGAGACAGGGATGTAAACCAACTCATTTTGTATGTTTCTATTATGAAAAAATAAAGTATGTGATGCTTCTTTAAAAAAAAAAAAGTACAAGACAGCATCTCCCATTAATTATCATCTCCTGCCCTGGGCTATCTTTTACCATAACTACTTTTTCCAAAATCATCCAGTAAAAGGAAAAGTCTGCCCTGCTAGGATGACAGAAGTCTCACAAAAAACACTTTTATTAAACTCCAGGGCAGAAGCAGAGTACCTCCCTGTAAAAATGAAATACTGATTAACCAAACTGTCAACAACCTTATTACATAACAGAACAGATTACCCACACAAGACCAGAAAATCTTGCATTTCTCTACTTTTGCTCAGGCTGTCCCACGTAGCCCTCTGCAGAACACATTCATTACAAACCCACTGAAAACCAGCAAATTTGTATTAACTGAACAGGAAGCCAGAACTGCAAAATTCAAAGGGTGCAAAACCAAGGCTGAAAACTTAACCCTGCTTCTTTGGATGTGCACATCACAAGGCAGAACGACCATATGAGAGTGCATTAAAACTCAGAGCAGCAGGCCAGTCACACATCTCCTTTTTTGGTTCCATAGAATCATTGAACAACTCCCACTCAGATTTGTGGTCTAATTCATCCTATGTGCACCCAGCAGTAAGGAACCTCAGATGTCCATCAATTCCTGTCATTCTGCCATGCCTCAGTAACAATGGACAAAGGAGTTAATCTCTTCTCGCTTTCTGGCTTCTCACACAGGTGTACAGACAATGGCAGTCATTTTCTTTTAGATTCTAGTCTGACACACTCATTTTACCTTTGTGCTCTGACATTTTAACTCCAGGATCTCCATCTGTTCCTCCTCTTCCTTACTAGGCTAAAAGCATCCCTGTTTTATTAATGTATCTGTCTGACCTAAATTCTCCCCAACACCTGTCTGCCTTTCTCAGCTCCAAATTTAAAGAACTCCCAATTACTGTTTTCTCTGCCAAAAGTTGCACCCTGGCTAAATGAGAAGACACCAAAATTTGACAGGCAACAGCAAGAAACAAAATATTACAGATCTGTCACTTAAAACAAATGCAATTCTACTTTTTCTAAATTAGAAGTATGTTTGATGAAGACATTTTTATTTTTTCCAGTGTTCACCTCTTCAATCCCAAATAGCATTTTAAAATATCAAAATAAGGAAAAACGGTATAAGTCAGCAGAAAATAAGTAGGGTGACTTTACAGACAAGTTCTTAACACAAAGAAGAACAGCCATTTAAAGCTAAATAGTCCAACAGTAAATACTTTGACTTCACCAATTTAGATAAAAGGTAATGTCTATGTCTGCATTAGGTCATCTCTTCCTTGATCAGCTTTCTACCCTTGGAAAAGTCATGTGAATGACCCTACCCCTTCAGTTCCTTCATTTGCAGATGCTGCACCCTTTTTCCTCCCTCCCTATTTGGTAGCAGTGCAGACTAGAACTTCAAGCTGTCAAAGGCTCTGGTTACAGACAGTTACCCTAAGTAACACAGCTGTGACTGGGTTATTTTCTGAAATTTAAAAAAAAAAGTAGTCTCAAGTTTTCTTTGATGGAGAATCTACTAACACAAAGAAGAGAATTTCCAGCCAGACATACTGCATATAATAGCAGCACAAAGAGCCAGATTCTGTAAGCACAAAACACTTCCCAACACACCACTAAATATAACATCAAAGCAATAAAAAATTGCATTGAAGTGCTAAGCACTGAGGCAGCAAATACCTCCCTCATGATCAGTACTCTAGCTCTGTATCATTTGACAAAGTCTCAAAACTCAGCACATGTTAATGGGTCATAAATACCCAGCTGCTCAGGGACAGCTACTTTGCCTTGTGTGCAAGCTGTTTCTACAAATGCCCAAAAAATGTATGAAGGCCCAGTAAAATGTCTGGGAAATAACAGTGCACAAAGCTATTTGCCATCTACTCAGAGGATAGAGGGAGGTCAAATTCAAACCATCACCAGAGAGAGGCAGCGGAGAAATGCCTGGCAGTACTTTGAGGGAGAAGGGAAAAACTCAGCCTAGTCCTGAACTCAAAGATAAACAAGCAGCAAGGAAAAATGCAGAGGTGAGGTTAAAGATCCTGCTGATCTGCTAAGTGACTAGCAGCAAGGTGGGGAGGAAAGAAAACCAAAACTGATACGGGCCTCTTCAGGTTGTCTCCACGATTAGGATCACAGCTCTGCACACACAGATCCAGAGGTTATTGGTTGCTCTCTCCTCACAATGCTTGTTTCAGTATCGTTCTGGGGTCTTAAATGCTTTTCTTTGAAAGATAACACCCAAAGATATACAAAGAAAGGACAACTTTGATATTCTTAAAGCTTTCAGAACACAACAATAGGACAGAACTGATATTGAAATCTAATTTTTAAGCATACTCTCTGTATGCAGGCCTCCAGTTTGGTTTAAGAATATTTGAAAGTCAGTATTAGAGGTACGACTCAGGTTTTTTGTCACATAATTGATAGTGAATTGTTTTAAATAAATGTAATAATGAACTGCAAAGTAGAACTTCCTACTCTCCTTGCTTTTATAACACAATCTTTGCCACTAACAGAGGCTGCTACAAGTCATACCTTGAATAGGAAAGACATAAATACTAATACATACATAAGGCTTTTAAAAAAGCTACTGTCTCCTCAAGTGTTAGAGAGAGGAAAAAAAGAAAAAAAACCAACAAAAAATCCAGTCCATGAAGATTCATGAACATTTCATTCTTCTGAAACTACAAATGTCAGAGTAAGGAAATTAATTTTGCCCTACTATCTAAGCCAAAATCATTTGACTGTAACAGCAAATAGTGAATATAACTCTTCCACTGTTAATATCTTTCTGCATCCTCTATAATGGATCACAAGGACATATCAGCTTTGAAAAAAATTCAAGAAATATATTCATTTTTTTTCTCCATTAGACAACACAAGCCTATTTACTAAAACCTTGTGCTTAAATTCCATTCAGTAAGTAGCCAGGAGAGCAGAAACTGACTTAACAAGGGTCTTAAGTTTAAGCATTAAATACTTGTAATTAAAAGTAGAAAAGTAAGTCACATAAATAATTCCTGAAAACTGGGGTTTTTTAAAAAAAACCCTCAACCTCTGAGTTTTTCTGCTTAAGCATCTTCCTCTCAGATTGATCTCCTAGAATGTAAACATCTCATTCCATAATTATCTCAGGTTATGCCTCTCATACCAATGCCTTCTGCAAATTTAGCACTACCGTACCTCAGGTTACAGGAAGATAAGATGCAACCAAAATCAACCTCTAACAAGGACAATTGTGCTTGATCAGTCTAAAATAGCTATATAAGTTCATCAATAAATTAGTGAATAAAGGAGAACTAGATGACATTTGGTAACCCAAGATGAATTGAGTTTATCCTTGGCCATCGCAGTTGGCAAAACAAAATAAAAATACCAACAGTAGGGTACTTGGGTATAGGAGATGGCATAACATGAATGTGGTTATCCCCATCATAGTCTGATTGTTATGCCTGAGGTATGATAGTAAATTTAGACAGCTGAATGGCTTAAAATGCTACCCATTGACAGAGATTAGGGCTTCACTCTTTGCTGAATCAAAGGATTGCAAAATTTACTTGACAACATTTGTGTGACTGATGAACGTGTTGAAAAAGGCAATTCTATTCACTCATCCCATAGAAAACAAAGGGACAAATAAAATCAAAAGATTCCTTAGTCATTCTCAACATTATGAAGAAGCCACAGAAATGACAAACAAGGCAGTAAGTCAGACATTTCATGCCAGTCATCGTAACAGATGGTTACAATGACTGCAATCACATCCTCAGAGAACAACACAAGATACATAAGGAGCTGACAGCAGAGCAATCCACACAGTCTGCAGTAGGTACAGGAGGCTTAAAGTTCTCTTGAGTGTAACTACAAACTAGGTACCACTAAAGATCTTTAGGTGTCAGAGCAGATAAAAGAGTGCAAGATAAGACAGCAACAAATTCTCCCAGTGCACCCACCTAAAAAGGCCTGGCAAAACAAAACATTGTCATTTTCCTGTTGTTGCATGACAAGAAGAAGTAGCACATGACCAAATAATTGCTTCTAAGAGTATAAGTAAATTACCCTTTTTTATGGTGAACCCTACCACAAAGGTACATTCAGTTACTAAACTGAAATAATTCAGGTACTAAATCAGCGACTCTAGAATAATTTTGTCCGCCAAAGGGCTCCCCCACATTTAAACAGATCTATAGACACAGATAAATATCCTTTTGCCTGTAAAGCACCTCTCTATATTCAGTAGGTTCTGTCTGACATTTCTCATCTTGCATTTCAGAGCAAAAAAGCAGGGCTTCTTCAAGAGTGCTGGCAGGTACGAAAAAAGTGCACCTCCTTGACATGAGAGGCAAAGCTTTTCATTTCAGTAATCAAGTGACTTTATTCAGCTGAGAATGCTAAATACTGTGGTCCTCCTGGATGTTTTTCCTGTATTAACTGTACTACACTAGAAGTACAGATACTGGTATTAACAAGGACTAGGCTTGCTCATGCACCAGAGACCATGAAATCTTATCAGCTCTCTGCTTTATCCAAGTCAATTAGCTTTGTTGAGAGGCAAAGTTTATTAGCTCAAAGTAGTGCTGTGCTTACAACGCCAAATTGCTTCTAAGACTTCATATGGTACATCTGCAGAGAACTGACGAGCTGCATGAATATAAATCTACTCGGGAAGCACAATGATACAAGATTTAGGATGACCTCAGAGGATACTCACAATCATAACTATCTTCAAAGTAACCACACACCAAGAATGCAAAGAGGCTGAGAACAAGACAAAAGATGGAGTTGGATTTAGACTAAGGAAATGGCAAGGAGCTACCCGCAGACAGCCTCTACAGAAAAAAAAATCTTTGATTCCAGTTTTATTTTTCTGGCAGCAGAGCCATTATATGCACATACACACATACAACCCAATAGGCAGAGATTAATACAGCCAAATATTCAAATCTGATATATAGCTAATGCTTGCACCTTCTTAAAGAGCTTGGAGGTTTTTCTGTCCTCTAAAAGTTAAGAGAAATGCATGATTTTTTCCTTCTCTACTCCAAGATTTCTACCAAGCAGTGGCATTCAAAGGTGACCCGAAGAAACTTGATGTATTTCTTGTAACTGGGAATGCTAGACTGTATTAATGACAAGGTCTTTCATTGATTTACTGTAGCTTACTAAATAACACAGAATGAATGTATTGCACAAGAGGCTTTGCACACAACAGCAGCAAACGGGATTCAGATGTCTGCAAGAGCAGACTTTAAGGGAGAGGAAAAATGAAGAGTTCTCATTCCCTTCCCTCGTCAGTTACTTGCCAATCCTTACTTCAGATAAATATATTTTACATACTTACAAGGGAACAACACATAACAGGTTACATCCTTTTAATTATTTTTTTTTTTACTATTATTAAATAAGAATTGCAACTAAAGAACATTTCCTTGATGCCTCATATTGCATTCTACAGATAGAAGTATAAGGTGGCACTACCTGTGAGGTCAGCAGAGAAGAGCTGCAAGCGTTTCTTGAGCTTTAGTAAGCCTTATACAATTTCATGCCATATGTTTCTCACAAAACAGTTTTTGAACTACTGTAATGAGTACCTTTTTATAGCCCAGATTTAGATGAGAAAAGTGTTAGGTGGCTCAGAGGGTTAAATAAATAAATAAATCTTGTTTACTGCTTCTATACATATGTGACCATCCTGTCACACAACTTCACTTGCTTCATTTCCTTGACCTTCAGCTGCTCTGTGACATTCTTCTGAGCTTCAGGCATCCTCCTACTTCTGAAGGTGGAACATGTAACCCTGAAAATAAAAGCTAAGGACAAAGAAGCCCTACACCTTAGCGTATTTCTACAGCTTTCTTTAAAATATATGTAAAGGAGGAAGGAAAACCAGCCACCTTTGTGTTTTGAAAAGCATCACACCTGACCCAAAGCATCAAGCAGGAATCATTTTCCCTCTGATAAAAGTCAAGGATCTTAAAGTAAAGAAAATAAAAATGGAACACTTCTTCCATGCAAGAGCCCTGAAAGAATTTTTCTACTACTCCAATTATTCTCTGATTTTAAAAAAATGCTGCTATTGTCCACATCATATTTATATTGTAATTCATAGGCTCTTGCCTCCTAAAATTTTTGTTATGCATCTGTACTAGTTCAAAAATATCAGATCTGGAAACAAGGCATGCAATACGTGATTTGTGCTACAGCAGACACAGGACAGCTGCCACAATTGCAGTCTGTTGTAGAGGGCTTTGCCTGCATTTATATTGCATTATTACCTCCTGTCATGAGAATCTGGTTGAATATCTTACCCAGGCTCTAACACATCTTCAGTTGCTCCCCAAAGAACAACATTAACAACCCATTCCACAACATCTGTCAGCCTCATAGACTGCAATGACCATGTTTTCAACACTCAGCCTTGCAATCACATCTGCTGGAAACAGCTGTCTGAACTGAAAGCCATTGCTTGTTTTCTGAAGAGCACCTTAGGACTTTTCAAATCTTCTCAAGAGAGCAGAAGACTACTGATGATGAACATCCATTCTCCTGCCCATTACAAAGTTTTCTTCCCACTGCCAGTATCCTAGTGGACAAACTAGTGAGATATTTCCTAAACAGCCTGTCAGTACAGCCTCTGCAGATTAAACATACACAGGAGTATGTAACAGACAACATGAGCTTAGAGACACAGAAATCTTGAATGCAAAATCACATTCCTGTAATAGCAGACAAAAAAACCCCCTCTCCTTTCCAGGGAACACCTGTGTAAGTACAGTCATTTCATGTACAAGGTTTTTTGCTACTCTTTGAATGCAAGTTGTACTACATAAAGACTTCAGGAGTTGATATAGAGGATGTGCCCACATCCACCCATACCATGAGTTAAGTTAACAAGGGAAAAAAAAAAAACCAAAACAAAACTAAGCTGCAGGACTATGGTACACCATGGGATACACAGCCCCATCAGGAAGCCCAGTCAATGGCTAATACAAGCATAAGAAAACCTGGCTAATAAAGCATCATGATAAAAATTCCAGCAAAAAAAGATTCTTTGGCCTAGCTACTTTCATTTTCACTTCATTCTCTTCAAAAGAGAAGACTAGTCTAGATATTTTTCCTGAGTCAAAACCAGTTCAAATTTTACTGGAA
Organism: Pycnonotus jocosus; assembly: GCA_013400435.1. NCBI lineage: Eukaryota > Metazoa > Chordata > Aves > Passeriformes > Pycnonotidae > Pycnonotus > Pycnonotus jocosus. Next base: position 491,036 of record VWYP01025445.1, on the reverse strand, counting down.
AACTCCAGGAAAAATTTCAAGAGTGCTGTTATTTTTCACTGAGCCTCACTGTTAGCAGTAGATACATGAATTACCACCAATGTACTGAACCTCACATTCTGGATAGGATGCTCCAAATTCCAAGATAGCCTAAAAGTGGACACTAATGTTACCTTAACAATTGATTCTAAAAAACCCAATGTTGTACATGTGCCAATGGCTCATCTATCAAGGGATAAGGTAAAAAGAAGTAAAACCTGTTTGCTTACAGAACTAAAGACTGGGTGAATTTTCCTGACACTATTCACAGAATACTCAAACCCCAAAGTGAGGTATTTAGTTTAAGTAGGAAACTATAAATATACTGACAAAGGCTATCTCCTTTTGGGAGATTTGAAGGGGTAAATATACTTATGATTTTTTTTTTAAAGAACTATTTGTTTTAATGCTTTTGAGAGCTGATCACACAATGAAGGGCTCACATTCTCTGAGAGCTAAGCCAGCACATTCTCTGACTTCCAACAGAACACAAGATCTGCTAAGACTAACAGACAAAGCAAACCAGTCTCATGATGCCAATAGTAGAAGACTTGAACCGTTCCCTTGGAAAATCAATAAAGATACAAAATATAACAGCTATTCCAGGAAACTGCATGACAGCTAAGGATGGTATACCCTCCTCCAGGCTTTGAGAAACATCTCACAACCCAGCAAGCAGTCAGGGGTACGACAAGATACTCAGCTATTAAAATGAGGTTATAGATACTGAGCTAACCAGCATGATGAGGGTATAACTGCTGAGTCCACTGGCATGAAGAACTCCAAACACCCACTGAAGCTGCATTTCTGTTGCTACAGGGTGAACTTCACGATATATCTGCTTCTGCTCAGCTCCAAGAACCAAGGCACAAGGCAAATCCCTCATCTTCAGTTAAGTCTTGGAGCTGGCACTACCCACATTCCTAGGAGGGCAACTTCCCAACTTTCTGAGCCTCACACTCACTCCACATAAGCTTAGGAAAGCTTGAAAGAATTCATAGTGCTGCCTTAGAGACTTGAGAGAGCAGAGAGCTAAACAAGGAGGATAGAAACATGTACCCTGTCATCTACAAATGTTTTAGGCCATACTTTAATAAATAAACATGTAATAGCATTTTGTGATCTTAATTAGCTCTAGCCATCACACAGAAAGGGGAAAAGCCACACCCACATTGCTCTTAGGAATTTGCAGGAACATTAGGTTGGAAACATTATCTGCACATGCAATAGCACTCAGCCCACTCTTCTCAAGCACCTCAAGCATGTGCATGACACCAGCCAGCAACTTCTCAGTTATTTAATTTGCTCAAAGTTACAACATCAAGATTCACACTTTAACAAGAAGCTTTCATTTCCTTCTGTTTGAAATAATTATATAAACAGTATCAAACTTCATACTGATGGATAAATGTTCAAAGCCACAATGGAGATACATTTAATAAGTCAAAAGAGGGAACAAAAAGGCAAATAAGAAGAACATAATGCTATCAAAATCTTGTATTTGCAGCCCAGTCTATTGAGCTCAAAGTTTTCAAATACTTATAGCCACCAACACTATGTTGACAGAAGCTTCCTCTGTAATTATCATTAAGTTCTTATTGTTTCCAAAGACAAAACCATACAATAAGCTTTTCATGTTCAAAGATTCTCAGAACTGGCTAAAACCCATCTTCCCATAGTAACCTCCAGAGTACTAAAGCCCATGTCTACCTCAAAAAAAAAGCTTGTGTTGCAGCAGCTCTCTCATTAGAGGGTAGAAATGAGCCAAGACACAGCCTGCTTGTTTATCACAGCATGATAAGAGTCCTGGTTTATTCTTCTTTGCAGCTCAGCCATCCTGACTCCAACTATTCACTGACTCTGGCTGCAGCAAGCTCCTACTGTAGGTTTCCCTGGCAGTCTCTGACTGATGGCTATTTCCTGCTTCCTGCAGGTATTGGTTTGCAGACTCTGAATGCAGACTTTTACCTGACTAGGCTGTGACTGCAGGTTCCACCAACAGGCTCTAACCACAGACCTAGACTGACCTCACAGCAGGGATTCTCTCTCCTGTTTTCATTCTTCTTTAGTATCGCCTTCCTCAGGATCATTCCTCCTCCCTCAAGGTCTTCCCAGTATTTCCTTCTTCCAGCTCCTCCCCCTGACTAGCTAACCCACCCCTTTTACCACACTTATCTTTATTAATCACAGCTGTGACCCGTTAAGGTCAAGGCTGCTCCTCCTTGGTAATTAGTACAACCGTGACTTTTGAGGGGTGAGATGGCCTGTAATCCTTTTTCTGTACCTACAAGCTTGCTTCACAGATGCACTTGTTTTAAGACACACTGACAATCATACCATGCCAGTAGCACTGCATGGCTTCTCTGAGAAAGCTTGAGATGAGCCATTGGCCTAAAGTTCAGAACAATCCTCCAGGGTCATCTCAGGAGGGAGGGAGGGAAGGACACCTATGCTGCAGTTTGTGCACAACTGATGCAGCTATTAAAGCACTTGAGTTAGCTACATTGGGGCATCCATCTTGCACTACTTCCCCAAAATTAGTCACATCCCAGGAATGTCCAGAACCTTAGTCATGTTGGGGCGCCAAGGACTGCTTACATTAGGCAAAAACCAGATGAATTTTGTCTTCACACATGTATCTATGTTGTGTTACTCTGCTCTCATGTACAATCTCTTTGTAGCAAAGCCTCACTTCACAGAATTAGGAGTACTTTCTCCCTTACCACAGACCTGGCAAAGAGATTATGGGGGAGGTCTCCTAGTGCACTCTGAGTTTCTTAAACACACCTTAATCCACCTTCACACACAACAAGACACCTTCACTCATTAAACTTCACCATGCATTTTTGCACATGAACAAGCTTTACATAAGCAGCTTCTCAGGTTGATCATTACCTTTCCTACCAGTTCTTCTCTTCTCCATCAAGTAATAAAAAATTCTGAGAGATATTTTTCTTTCAGATGGGCACAATATCAAGCAAAATAGAGCAGTGGAAAAAGACTACATATTATGAAACTTCACAAAGTCTGAAAAATTCCATTTTGTGGAGGAACTTAACAGAAGTTCATCTGAGTAATATAAATTATAGAGGCTTTCACGAGCGAAATCACTGGAATTAGTTGGTGGTTTATTTGGTTGGGGATTTTTTAATCGTCCAATATATTCCTGAGAGGGAACCATACCAACTGGGGACACAAGATACAGAGTTGGTAAATATTGCGACAATTAACTTTGCATTTATTTGATTACTTGTGGTGTCTTTTTTCCTGTGGGTACAGAGGAAACAGCAAAGGATAAAGGATGGCTCATTTGCTTCTTCTCATTGCCCTTCATATCCTCCTCTCTCCCTCTGTTGATGGCTGCTGAGCTACTGCCCCAGATGCAGCAGCAGTGTGGTTCAATAGATCACATAAACAAAGGGTGTGCAGCAGCAACAGAGCTGCCTGCTCCCATCTTTCTCCACAGGCTAGGAGTACATCAGTCCTCTAACCTACACTACTTTTACTGGTCTGGTAGCTTGTCTGCTGCCTTGTTTCCTGTAGGCATTGGAACAACACAGGACTTCTTGAATATGCAGAAAACCACAAAAAAAAAAAAAAAAAAAAAAAATCTGGGAACTTACCCAGCCTAACCCTCTGCCTCAGGGAAGACCAGTAGACACAAACCACTCATGACAGTTTTGCCTCATCTTTTCTCATCAGCCTCCAATGAGACAGTCACACTTTCCTAGACAACCTAATCCATCACTGAGCTCTCTTTGTGGTTACTTTTCTCACCTAAGCCCAGAAAAATCTCTTGTGCTATAATGTGGTCCCATTATTTCTTGCAGTGCCCAGTACATAGAGAACAAACAGTTCTTTCTTCTTATTGTCATTTTCATATTTCAGTCTTCTCCTCATTAAGTTTGGTCTTGAGAGCAAAATCTCTCAAGTTTCCCTTGCTGATTATGCTCTGGATTCTCCATGTTTTTATTTGGCCTCAGAGTCCCAAACAGAACATCATACTAAACAGAAAATATAACAATGCTAACTGTTATGGTTACACATACCTTACATATATCCCTCCTGTCTCTGATTCTGCTTGCCTGTGAAAACATCATGGTTTGCCAGCAGCCATGAAAATATACTCGCTTTTTAAAAAACACCTTCTTGCTCATGGGAAATCTGAGGGAAGGAAAAGCAGGCTAGAGGATAAATTCTATGTTACACCACCAAAGTTCAGAGACTTTGAAGAAGCAGTGCTTAAACTTACAGAAGGTTATTATCCCTATCTTCTTGTTCTTCGGCAGCTACAAACAGACTTGGCAGACTGAGCATCTTAATTTACATTTCAGCCTCTTTCCCTACTATACCAACTGAGAACATTGCTTATGCTTTTCTTTCTACTTCTAAAAACAAAGCATCTTAGCTGTGAAAGCCCAGTGCCAAGTCCCACAGCATGACCATCTCTTCTCAAGCATGGTCAAAAACAGTGATATGAACAGTGCCCAGTTCCTCAGCTTCTGCCAGCTTGCTGACAATTGTTGGCAGCAGTGAAGTAACAAGTGGAATAGTCACCTTAGGTTACAACAGAGGGAGACCATTTATCACTTCTGGAACACAGATCATCAAGGTTATGTGCTAGGGCAAACAAAGAGTCTACTGAATGTTTTGCCTGTTCTGTACCTCCTGATCCACAGCACTGTACAGCACTAGTGCCCAAAGCCATGTCATCTAAAAGTAAGGTCTTACAGATAATGAGAAATAGTATCTTGTGGATAATAACGAATAATACCTGAATGGCTTTACAGAGCTGTGACACCTCCACTTGCAGTGCCTTCCCTCAGCCAAGTAGAAGGGCTTCTACCATGCCTTTCCTTTCAGTTATACTTTCAAACTTCATAAAGTAGAATTATAAAATATTCTGAGTTGGAAGGGACCCATCAGGATCATCAGTCCAAGCAGTATCCTGTCCTTGCCCCAGGCTGGGATAGCCACCCCCTCTCATCTTTTCTGAGGCCTGCTGACAACAAGCACCAGCTTCCTCCACCTGCCTCCTCCAGCAGAGACAAGTGACAAGCCTCAGGCAAGGCACTGGCCAGCCCTCTCAGCTACAATTTGAGAGTTAAGGTTCTCACACACTGGCTGACTGACCACTCTCCTCCAGGTTTCTGCAAATCCTGAAAATTAGTAGAAGACCAAGTGGATCTAGGGCTAGTTTGGGATTCTATGCTCTAGAAGAGTCTGTAATAGGACTTAGATTAATTTGTATGCCATATATTGCACTCTAGAGTTTATGTTTATTCCCATATATGTGAGCCCCAAACCACCTTTCCTGTCCATCTTGAAGAATAGCAGAACAAATACTTAAGTGTAGAAATACTGCACTTCCCACAGATCCATTAAGCAAAAATGAAAGTATATTAATAATTTAATGAGGGACTCAAAGGAAAAAAATATGTTTGAAGTGCTTTTCTGTAACCTTAAATACTGCAGAAACAGAAGAGTTCACTGCCATATCACCAGACTTGGGAGTTACACTAGTTGGCCTGTGCAGACTCCAATATAATTAGCAACTAGCAACCTCTTCACAGATACCTTCCTAATATTTTCAAGTGTCTTTTGCCTTCATTTTAATTTCCTGTCCTTAATTGTTGTTGTTCACTATTAAATAGCAGTTACAATTTACTCTGGAAGCAACTGAGTATCCATGCTACCAATAGACATATGTACCTTTATATATTATATATTACTATGCATTATTGTTTCCTCCAAAGGAGCACCTGTTAACCAAGACATGAATTCTTGTGAATGAATGCTGCTGGATTTGAGGGGTATATGTGCCCTATATAGAGACACATGCATGTTTGCATGTGGGTGTTTCTACATGGGCAGATAAATATACACAAAGTATATGACACAAAAATGTAAATGGGAATAAGTTAGAAAAATTTATCAAGGAAAGAGTATCAACTCTATGAAACACAGAGCTGATACTGGTATAAACAAAAAGAATATTAACTATCACTGGTAACCAGGGATTTAAGGGTCTCTGTCAACAGGCCTCAAAATGTGTGTGAACTCTTGTCACTCTACTTAGTCCATGACTCCTATGTCATATCCCAAGCAAAGGGCACCACATCAGTTTTAACAAAGCTTCCTGATTTCTGTGTGTTTCTGGTGAAATTGCTGCAGAGAAAAATTCCTACAGGGTGGACCTTGGGAGACTCAGCAGGAAGCCTGGCTTGCAGTCTATTTTTTCCCTACAGTCAACAAGCTTAAACTACTTGCACAGAAGCAATTCTTAGTTGTTTCAGCAGCTGCTGCTCCCTAAAATGTTACAGACCTAGAATAAAATGCCATTTACTGTTCAGGGATTGAAATGACAAAAAAGCCTTCTCAGACATTGAGAGAAACCCACTGTAGTGAGGAAAGTGTTTTGTTCAAGCAGAACAGGACAACACAAACCTTACTGGCTGTCCTAGTACAGGTCTGATTTTTGGATACAAGGTTTGAAGACTTGTCTTCTAGTTTTCAGCTATTCTTAGTTCACTTCTATGGCAGCAGCATGTGCTGGCCTTTGTTTTGCCATGGGAGAAGACAAGTTGACATTGTTTAAAACAACATTTACCTACACTGTAGGCACCTAAAAGTGCCAAAATACACAGCCGGACCGAGCTTTAATTGAGCTAAAGTGGATAAGGATTTAAATTTTAAATCATGTTTTAAGTTGAATCCTGTTCCATAAATCCCTTACTGCAGGGAAATTTTTTACATGAGAAACCTTTCAAGAGAAGAAGTTTTCAGTAACTGTGCAAGAAAAAAATGATACCTAGAACACAGTTTAGCAGGGATCCAAACAATTAAAAAAAATTGCAAACATCAAGAGGAGATTATGCTTAATTTGAACTGTTGTATGATGAGTACGCTTTCATGATTTTGAACCACTCAAAGGCTAATTTGATGTCTTTTTGTCTGATAAGAAAAAGCAAATATGTAGTAAAACACTTAAAAATTTTAAACGGCATAAGCAGAGCTTCCTGTAGATTTGACATAACAGAAAAGAGGTTCATTATGTTTGTTTTGTAACTCTAAATCAGCATGCCACTGAGTATTTTAGGCAACTGACATAAAGAAGCAAAAAAGAAATGGTAAATACTAACACATACAAATTTTGCCTCTTGGATTCATATAGCTTCTGTAATGGAAATGATAAGACATTGTTCTGGTTTTAACACATCTGTATAAGTGAAGACAAATCATGAGCAAAAAAAAATCACTGTTGTCATAACATGGGTCAGGTTTCAGTGATCTTTTCAATTAAGTTTTAGCAAATGTTTCTCAGTAACTGAAAGACTGTTGGCTCTAAGGTCAATTGTAATGGAGTTTTTAAGGTTAATTCTCCTCCTTTAGAATTAATCCTAATTTTCACCGACTGAAAAATCATCAGGAAGAAAGCCATTTCCAAACACTTAAGTATATTTATTACTCTCATTTCCACCCTGATTATGCAGATAACTGTCTAGAATAAACCAATTCACTGCATATTCTAACAAGGGTGCTGTCATTGGCAATCCACTTCAACAGAATGACCTACACTGGCAACCTGCCTGCAAACAGCAGTGAATTTCCATAAAAAGCCAAAAGATTGCTGTGGCCACCTTTTTAGCACAAGGACACAGCCTATGAAAGGTACCAGCCTCAGAATGCATAGCCTAAGAGCCAAACCTGTGTGCATTTGGTCCAGGCTTGCCTTGCCAAACACGTGTTCATTTTCTCTGATTCATCAAGCACAGTAAGTGCTAACAATGAACACAGAATCACAGAATTGTTTAGGCTGGAAAAGACCTTTAGGACCAATGAGTCCAACTGTTAACCCAGCACTGCCAAATTCTGGTTCTAAACCATGTCACCAAGTGCCCCATCTACACTCTCTTGGGCAACCTGTGCCAAAGCTTGGTAACCCTTTCCATGAAGAAATTGTTCCTGGTATCCTAGCTAAACCCTCCTTGGCACAACTTGAGGCTATGTTCTCTTGTCCTATCACTTGTTATATTGGAGAAGAGACGACTCCTACCTGACTACAGCCTCCTTTCTGGGAGTTGTAGAGAGGGATACAGTCCTCCCTGGGGCTCCCTCTCTCCAGGGTGAGCAACTCCAGCTCCCACAGCCACTCCTCAGGAGACTTGTGCTCCAGACTCTTCACCAGATCTGTTGCCCTTCACTGAAGCACCTCAATGTCTTTCTTGTATTGAGGGACCCCAGACTGAACACAAGATTCCAGGTGCAGCCTTATCACTGCTGAGTACAGGCCCATGACAAGTGCCCTGCTCCTGCTGCCCACACCATTTCTGATATAGGCCAGGATGCCACTGGCCTTCTTGGCCACCTGGGCACATGCTGGCATTTCCCTTTGGATTATGAGGGCTCCATTCTGCTCCCTGTCTCTGTCTTCCATCTCAAAAGGGCTGGGTACCCAGAAAACAATTGGTCTTATTATTAAAGGCGAAGGCAAAGAAGGCATTAAGTTCCTCAGCTTTTGTCACTGTTTCCCACCACATCCCATAAAGGATGGAGATTCTCTTTAGACTTCATTTTGTTGCTGATGTGTTTACAGAAATTTTTTTATTGCCTTTTACAGCAGTAGCCAGATTCTTGTTCTAATAGGGCTTTAGCCCTTCTAATTTTCTCCCTGCATTACTTCACAACATCCTTGTGTTCCTCCTGAGTTGCCTGACCCTTCTTTGAAGAATTGTAAACTCTCCTTTTTTCTGAGTTCCATTCAGACAGTGCACCCAGTTCTTTTCTGCTGCAAGAAGTGGGCCTTTATGTCTGGTTGATTGGTTTGATCTCAGAACCTTCACTGTGTCGCAAGCAGAGAGGAATTAGTTTGACTCGGAAGAAAAAAAGTAATTAGGTAGGTCAGTTCAGAAAACAAAATTATCAGATTCTATTTCAGTGGGATTTGCTGCTTGAGGTAATCATCCCTTCAAGATCTGGTGTGCCCTAATGCATTCAAATGAACCCATCCAAGAACTAAGAAAGAAAACTTCACATTTCTTTACTAGAACGATTCAAAAATACTCGAGGTCAGTGACATCTGAAAATGAAGGAAACAAAATTACATACATACCTTGCACCTCTAAACATCTCCTACCTTTCAGATCAAAGGCTTTTGCTAATTATGCACTAAGTATAATACCTTTATAAGTAAGTTAGCAGGGTAAACAGCTAAATAATTCATGTTAGCATAAGCCAAGCTCTCCCAGTCACTGGCAATGTTACACAAATCAAAGGAGGCAGGAGGGACACTTCTTGAAAACAGGTTGTGATTCTGGGATTCAGCCTCAAACAAAACAGGAAAATGAAAAGCCACTTCAAAATTAATCTCACAACAAGTGTTCCTGGCAAAAATTATTTCTACTGTACGTCATGTCAATAGAGCCAGGGAAAAAGTAAATTAAAATGTACAAATTGTTTGTTCCTGTATGAGGTATGAGAGAATGAAATATTACACATTTAATACACATTATCTTTTGAGAATGATTGTTAGAGAAAGCATTAATCAGATCTCTTTCCAGTCACATCCAGGCTATGAAGTGTTTTATGCACAATTATCATCTATTTCAAAGCCAGACAATCCAACAAGATTTTCAAAATGTTGAGTTTGCTGTACTTCATGTTGCAGTATTACAAACTAGTGTGTAAGTGCTACAAACAGAAATGCTGTATTCGTGATCAGCAGCATTACAGGGTAACTGAAACAAAAAAACCCCAGATGGATTCAGAGATTTTGAAGGTGGAAAGGGACTGTAACAACATCTAGTCTTAATCATGTACTATTACATGGCAAAAATCAAGGTATTTTAGGGTATTAAACAGTTGGATGTGATTGAAAGGCATAACACATTCCACTATAAATAAAGCAGGAGATACTCGCAGAATTTACTAAATTATAAATAAAAGCTACAATATACTGAAAGTAAAATAAGACATGGTGTGTCAGTCATCAAGAAAGCCACCTCCTTAAACCAATGGATTTCACTAAAGGTCATCAAATGAGTGAAGCAGAAAGGAAGGCAAAAGTTGATTTAAAAAATAAGGAATCCAGAGTAAAGAGTGACAGTACTCAGCTTCAATACAATCATAATTGCTTTTGTGTGTGAAACAATTCACTCACAACAGAAAAAAACAACAACAAAAAGTTGAAACTATTGGTAAACTCTTTCATGCCTTAATAAGAATGGTGTTTTGGAGCAAAAGATGCAAAAGGATGGAAAAAAATTTTGGGAGTCCAATTTCAGAAGCAAAATCTCCACGGGCCCCCATTTATTCACAAACACTACATGCAGCCCATGTATCGTTCTGATGATTTGCTGCCATCTAGAAACAGAGCTTCATCCATGCAATCACTACTTGGCTGGTCAAAGGCTTCAATTTCCAAGCAAATCAATCCATCTCCTTTTGTTAGTCCCAATGTCTTTAGTCAACTGAGTTTAAATGCTTAGCATATTTTTGAAAAACCTCAGCCAAATAAATTTAGGTATAAGTTAAATTCATCTAGAATAGCATGTCAGCAATAATCCCTAAGCTTTCCACAATGTTCATGACTGACTCACTTGCTTAAGTGTGTCTTGCGACCACTGTGTGATTTTGCTGCACCTCCTCATTTTTCAGAGGATCTTGAACATCCCTGCTCAGGCACACAGCTTGTTTGGGTGCTAACAGCTGAACTATTCCCCAACTCACATGTGCAATTTCAAGGTGAAACAGATCTTATTTCTTAGGTAACCATCACACGTGGGAAATGTAGAAAAGAACATCTGTATAGAATGTAGCCCCAAAGCCCCCCAAAGACAAGTAAATAATCCAACAGATTATCACACTCATATTTTTTTTTTCTTGAAAGAAAAACTCAGTTTGTACATTAGCAGTGAGGTCTTCAGCACAACACAAAAGAAATAACATGGTGCTTTGAGGACTGTGTTATATCGGCAAACCAAACATAATTTTCTCCCCTTGCTGTAGAGTGCACTCCCTTCTAACGTGAGTCTTTTTAAGGGAATGGATTTGGTTTGCTCTCTGCTGCCAAAGTAATTCCTGTGCAACCATTTCTCATTCGTGGTGTTTTGTGGGGGTTATAAACAGGCTTTTAATGTTTATTAAGCAATGAAGAATGGCATTACTTGTACACAGCACTGTGATATAAATCAGCCCAATTTATGATCTAGAAGCCAGGCTGTTCCGAACCAGAAATTCTCTCTGTTCTTGGTCACAGCTGTGAAAGTCTTACAAGCACAGCACTTTGCAGCTAAGCCTTTTCTTTAACTCATCTTTACTGGAAGGAAATGGTTTCTTCAGAAACAAGAAGTAACTGCATTCAGCTTCTTCTGAGGCAGAAAGTGGGATTCACTCCATCCAACACAGGCAGCTAAAAGACATGCAAGCATGAGCTCTTTCCAAGCCACACCTTAAAGTCAAAGTAGATAAAAAGGCATCTAAAGAAGGAAGGTAATTTCATCCTGAAACTGGTTTCAGGAACAGCTCTCTGGAGCTGCCATCTTCTCTCCAATGACAGTAAACACAGGCCAGGGTAGCTAGAGGCTTAGTCACCACACAGTTTCCATCTATCTAGAGGCAGAAGACATAAATACCACCATAAGTGTCTGAAAGAAAGCCATAGAAGTTCTGAGAACAACCAGTGAACCATGTTACTTTGTAAAGATCAGACAGTGATGGCACCACGCAGAAACAAAGAGCCTGAACAGAAGGATTCTTCCTGCAAGTGCTAGTACTTCACAGCATCTCAAAAGATTTCCCTCAAAAGGTTTCCATCAAAAGATTTCCATCTTCCAACTGCTTTTCCCAACTCTCCTTCAAGGTCTCCACTATGATGATAGCAGCCAGTTGCTCAAAGCAAATTACACTGATTTTATCATGATGAAAGTCAGTTTTCATAAGGCTGTTTCTTTTAAAATGTTTTTACATAAAAGTAAAAAAAAAAAATACATAAAATGCTTCCGAGTGCAGGTGAAGGAGGAAAAATAAGAATGCTCAGCCAAAAACATTCAAGTAATGTCTAGTGCTTTAAAATAGAAACTTCAACAATTAGGAAGACTGCTCTTTAACCTTACCACTAGAATATTTTTTTTCTTTTTTATTAGTGCACGAGTCCAAGTATGCCTTAGTCTCAAAGGGAAGATTTGCAAGAAAATAAAGTCCTTAATTTGCACTTTGCTATAAAGATGATTTCTCTTTATTTATAATGTCCCCCAATGAGTTTCAAAATACTTCAAAACCAGTAAAAGACATAAGGAATGTGCAACATCAGTTTTGTATATAATTTCTTTGAAATGTTTATTTTCTTGTTGGTCCTCCACAGCACATTCACGAGTTACACAAGTTCATATCACTTGATCTGCTTAACTGTACACTGTCCTTCCTCTGCCAACTGCAACCCACATGAGACTTAAAACAGAGCCAAAACCAAACAAATTCCATTTCAGAGAAACTAAGCAGGGCATCTAATGCTAATAGGGAATCTCGAGATCAAACCATTTCTAATTTTACCACAACGTTTTAATGGGATTAAGCAGGCCCTTGATGATGTCTACTGCATTTTCTCTACCTAGAAAATTTTGTCTTCTCCCTGTACCATTCCCATTCTTCAGTGAAAAAAATTAACTAACAAGGCTGATTAAATAGTATTTCCAGCTCTCATGATGGATTTTGGGTATTTTAAATTCATCCTCCCTATTTGCATCAGTACTGTGGCTATTTCCTGAGATCACATTTCACTTCAGGGCTACAGAGGCCTGGAAAATGTAGTTTTAAAGCTTGTACATGTTCGTGAATATAAAAACTTTTCATAATTCTCAAGAAACTCACTAGATTTTTTTGATAGGCTTGCAGCAAAAAATACAGTGAGTTGTCTAAAATCACATCACAAATCTGCTCAAGTCCCAAAGGCATCTTATCAATGCTCTAAAAGGAAAACCGCTCCAAGATAGGGAGCTCAACCTGAATAATAGTAAGAGGTTGAAATCCCAGTCAAAGGATCAACAGAAAGAGAAGACTCTACATCGGATGTATTTTAGGAAAAATACCTTAAAAAAACCATGGTAGCCCTGGGTCTTTCCATCACAATATGTTCTGTTGAACATTTGTGACACTGCCTTTCCTGGCGCCATGCCACACACCGAAGTAGCTTCACAAAAAATGAAAGGTACCCACAATAGCTCTCCTCACAGGCACCTGGATCAATTTATAATTGCTACTTCAAAGAGCATACATTAGGACATCACAATTATTATGGCTGTACCCAGGCAAGAAAAAAAAAAATTGAAAAAGCTAAAACAAATTAGGCATAATGTTGCTAAGCTGTCCCACCAGTAGCACATGCTTCCTACAGGAATCCATGAGAGCTGACTGACTGTATTTCTTAAAAAATTCCCATTTAATCCTTGTTTTCTTTTCTTTTCTGCTGCCTGCAAAAAGAACTTTTAAGAAACAACTTTAAAAATCCCTAACCAATGGACAGAAGATACTCAACCACTTAGTATCTACTGTGCTTTTCTACAGTGATGTGAAAGCATTTTGTCCTAAGTTTAAATAGCAAAACACAGAAATGTGAAAACAGAGCTTCACAGTCCCAGATCTTCCTTTTACTTGCATTCCAACAGTGACCAGCAAGCACTGCCTATAAAAAATGCTTCCAATGGCCACTACCTTTTGAGAGGCAGAATGAACACTTAAGAGAGCTGGAAAGAGGCACCAAGATCTAAAGAGAAGACCACAGTTTGAGCATCAGTAAGACACATCCATGTAAGCTGTAAGCAGTCAGCTGGATTTGTATTTGCCACTGGCTGCATGTGCCCTTAAGCAGAATTTTGCAGGTCTTGACCCCCTGATAATGAAACAAAGAAAATTATGTTTCATTATGTATATTTAATCTCAGAAACTGCATTTTTTTAATAAAGTGAAAGGACGGGCCACAAAATACATCCATAAGACATGGCAGCCTACATGCTTTTATGTGGGAGAGAAAGTTTAGCAACAGCAACCATCCAGGATGCAATTTTACAGAGACTGCATAAAAATCTCAAAGTCCTGTCTGCCATAACAAAGAGCGATTCCTGTTCAACCCTTCCCTTCAAGCAGGGATTATTGCTGCTGGTTGATACTGAAGGCAGAATAGGGCACTTCAGTAGGTCCTGGCATTCCAATGCAACTGTATAATAAAACCTTAAGGTAGAGCCTTTAGAATATTCAAGTCCCACAGATCACATTTAGAGATTGTTTCTTTTACAACTGACTTGGCAAGTTCTGCTGATTTCTCTATGATGCAGCAAACTTTCTGGAATACTTAACTGATCCAAAAGCCCTGGAACTCAAACTTGCTACATGAATGTTCTAAAGTTTAAAATGGCTCTTCGTTGTAAAAATTTTGACAATAATTACACTGTCAAAACAGCTACTGAAACAAGCCAACATCAGTCTAATACACATTATCCTTTTCTAAACAGGAAAAAAAAGCCAGAGGGTTAGAGACTGGGAGATGAAATTAAATCTTGTACCATTACTTCATTTAGTGGTTTCTGAAGTGATCAACTGACTAAGGCAAATAAAAACAATAACCAAACCACCTTTTCCAAAAAAGCAACTGACAGAAATGGAGATAGTGCCCTCAGCACATAAAAATTCTTCCTTAATGCAATTACTGATGTCAAATAAGGTTGCTGAGAGTACCTGCTACTGAACATAACAAGAATGGATTTCCAGCAATTGGGCAGCATGTTTGACTGTAGATGTCAGAGGTATCAAGCTGATAAAAAAGTCACTCGGAATAGGGTTCCTCCTAGAATATTAGGAATATTTTTACTTTTAAATCGATCCCCTTTGAGGCAAGACCCTTTAAATACCATGACTGAACCCACATAAACTCTAAACAGCCAAACTGACCCAAGACTACAGTGACCCCAGAAGGACCAGACCTGTTCTACCTCAAACTGAGGCACATGTCCCCAAAAAACTAATGCCAGAACTTCAGTTTTCAGGGTCTCTGCTCAGAAGTTAATCTGACTGAAAACTAAAATTTAAAATTTTTGTGTGGTTTGGGTTTTTTGGTGGGGCTAATTTTTCAACAACATCTACTGTCTTTTGCAAGTGGTATTACTGCCAACTGAGTTTCACTGGCAGCCAGACAGGAAACTCCACTGTGTTCCAGAGGAATCACATAAGGTGTTACCCATACCTGTTATAACTTCATGACTGCTAAGGGGAAGGGTGGGAATGGGCACTTACCTTTGGCTGAGATGAATTTTACTCTGGAAATTGCCCTTTATTTCCATTTGCTATAAAGTGATGTACCCAGGCAAGTCAAAGGTACTAGTTTAACTTTGAAAACCTGCTTTCTCTAGTTTGGCAAATGAACAGACAGTGGGATGGTATGTCTCTTTTCTCACAGAATTCTCCTTTGTTCTGCTTCCCAGTTATATTTCAAATACTTTCAGGTTGGATCTACCCATCCCTCTCTTTTTTAGGTGCCCACACTGGGTAGAAGTTAAACATCCAAACTATTAACATCCAATGTGCAAGTTTAAGCTGTTCACCTTGCAGCTCCTTTTACAGAAAGTAAAAAGTCTTTACTAAGAGGAAAAAAAACCTCAAAATGTATTCAAGCAACAACATGTTTCTTAAAACAAAGGTTGTCATAATGCAAAAAATACCCCAAAATAAAAGATCAAACTTACTACTTTGTTTTGATATATAGGAATCAAAAGTGCTCTCTCTAGAGTCTTGGAAGGAACATCCACAAATGCACATTGTGATGTAGGTGTTTGGTGGGAATTTTTCTAACAGATCAATGTACAAGATAAAATGTTTAACAGATTGGAGGACTTCATAGTAATGCTAAAATAATAAATATTTGCAGCAAAAATACTCCCTCTAGCTATGGAAAGTAAAATAAAACCAAATTTGACTTGTGAGCCAGATTATGACTGAGCAAGGTCAGATAAAAACAAGTTGTGCTGAATGGAATGGTAGATTCACACAGCTCAAACATAGGTCAGGCAGTTAAACAACTGGAAATTATCAGTGAAATTTTCAAGAGCACTTTTGAAGCAGACACAGGTTCTTCAGTCATTTGCATGCTCTCATAGGCCTGAATATGACACAGCAACTTTAGCTAGAGACAGGAACAGCACAAGGCAAAGATTATTTGGTATAAGAAAGACAATACACAAGCCAACTTACTGTTTCTTTAGAGTAGGCAGGTTTTCATGAGATGTGCTTAAGGAATTGCTGCAGGACCTGAATTAACCTAGTATTGGAGAGTTTTCAATCAATGTACCCTCTCCAAGTATTCCAAAGCAAACTGTAGGGACTTTTTAAAATGTGCTCTTCTGACATGCAGAAGGAAAGAAAAATCCCAGAGAACTGAAACTGAGGGTGAGGTTGAAGAAAAGAACAAAATAAATCACAGAATCTCCTCCTAAAACCTGGAAAATCTCTACAAAACCAAATTGCTGATGACTGGAAATAAGAGCAATATAGTTATTGTGACTCTGTAGTGCTGCATTGTTTAGCAAAGACACAGAACCACTGGAAGATGAAGGGAATCCTGAGGGCCAGAGGAACACTGCAGCACTGATAGTGTTGGAGCAGCAAGGCGTGCCTTTGGAGCTCAGAGGCAGAGTAACATCTCTGATCAAATTTACCCTTGACTAGCCATAATTAGATTCTCAATCAGAGAGCTGGCTGAGGATAGAAGATGCTGACAAGGAGAAAATTGTTTTGGAAACCTAGACAGAACAGCTATGCACATCCATAATCTGAAGGCTGGATCTGATAAAGGGTTTGGAGAGCATGGACTAGAAGCTGCAATCTCCAGCTTCTAGTGGCTAGCTCCCAAAACGGGGAAGAGAGCAGGATGCAGTCTGACAATGGGACTTTACAGCAATCTAAAATCGCAATTCTACACATCCTACCCCGTCTCACAAAATAATTAGTGAACCTGTGACTGCAGTCATATAAAAATTCATTCCCACCACCATCTCATTAGATTTCCAAACAAAACAGGAAGGCAATGCTACTTCCCCCACATTATTGTCACTAATTGCACAGACAGAAAGGAGAAAGCAAAAACCTACCAGGACAGAAAGTCAGGAAGCAGAAAACTTGACCACTCTCTAAGCCAAGGGTGACTCCAGCACAGGAAGCATCACCACCAGCCAGGACCACAGTGCTGTACAGCCTGAGTGCAGCAGGCAGATCCAGATGTTGAACAGGCTGCACTGGCAGCCCCAGCTATGGGGAGGGAGCAAACCAGGTGTGAGGTCTGTCCAGGAGTACACCAAAGGCAAAAGATGAAGCAGAGACAGGTATCCCTCAAGGCAAGAGCAGAAGCCTCCAAGGCAGCTGCCTCCATCCCATGCCTCCTCCTCCTCTTTTTTTTTCCTGTGTGTGGGCCAAGGGCAGTAACATGCAGCCCCTCAGGGCAGCCAGGGCCAGGCCTCAGCACCCCATGGCACAGGCTGCCACTGCTCCCCTACCCACAGAGCTCACAAAATGCCAGGAATCACCAAACCATGATGTCCAGCAAGACGAAGGATCCACGGGGGCTGGAGAAGAGTGGCCAGGCACACCCCATCTGCAGGGCTCCACAGAGCAAATCTACTCTGCCGCAGCAGCGGGACAGCCTGGAGGAGAAGGAGCTCCAGCAGCAGGAGGCAGAGGAGCAGCTGCCTCCCTGACATGGTCTTGGTGGCTCCGTGACCAACCCAGGCAGCTGAGTGCCAGAGACAGGATGGCATGGAATGGGACAGGACAGGTTACACAGGAATGCATCCAGGTGCATTTGGAATGTCTGCAGAGAGGGAGACTCTGTGACATCGTGGGGCAGTCCCTTCCACAGCTCTACCACCCTCAGTGTAGAGAAGTTCTTCCTCAAGACTTGAAGAAGAACTTCTACAGAAGTTCTTTTCTTATCTGCCAGGTAAACTCATTTCTCAGCCTTGGGCAGCCAGAGCTGGCAGGCCTGGAGGGGCTGGAGGCCATCCCAAGCCTACAGAACATACTGGAATGGCTTGAAGCCCGTGTTCCAGCGAGCCAGGGACCTTGGCTGAGAAGGAGGACTGGAAACACAACATTGACAGAGGCTTGTCCCAAAGAGCTGTTCAAGGGGTGTGGAAAGACAACCTAAAATCTCCAGGGTGCTTGGAGATGTGGGAAGAAAGGCTGGTTTGGATGGAGCTCTGAAAAACCTGATCTAGTGAAAGGTGTCCCTGCCCATGCAAGGGGCTCAGAACTAGATGATCAACAAAGTCCATTCCAACCCAAACTCTTCTATGGTTCTATGATCTACAATAACATTTCCACTCATCTAGTTTATTTTTCTATTTCAAGGAGATGTCCAGGTTTTATAAAGTTGCTTCCTTTCCAGAAATAACTTGCTTGGATTGGTTTTATAATATTTATAGATACTTATATTTATATTTTTTCTATTTTTCTCCTTGTCTTTTTTCCTTTTGGGTTTTTGGGGTTTTTTTGTTGTTTTCTTTTTTTAAAACTCATGTATTTATCAAGGGATCTATGTATAGATCGTCTTTATGTATAAGTATGTGGTATATGAAACCAATTTTTGGAAAGAAAAGTAGCATCCCAAAAGAAAACTGAAGACATAAAGGAATCTGATGGCTGAGCTGTATGCACACGCTCCCTACCAGAAACACACAAATTGTGATCAATAAAATATCATCTCTCAAAAACACATAATTTAACCCCTGAGAAAATTCTACTAAGTAAAAAAAAGTTTTCTTAATGGGGTTTAGTGAAGGAGATTCATTTAGAAATCACTTTCTGGTTTGTGGATTAAAATTGGAGCTGTCACATTCTGGAGAGATTTTATATTTTATCCTTAAAACTTTTCAGCAGTACAACATTTTATGTCAAATTTCTCCAGGCCTCCTTCCCTCCTTTCCTTTAATGCATTTTAGTGCTTTTCTCTGTTGGTTCTGTTCTCAGTCTATTGCTGTTCACCAGACCTTTTGTGTACCAGAAATGGTGAAGTTACTTGCTTCCACTGCTAATTTGTATATATCCACAAATCCAAGATATCCAAGAATATCCACGGAATCACCCTTTCTCTGAACCCAACAAGCAGACATTTTTGCAGAGATACAATCAAAACTAGAATTGGAGATTTCACAAATCAAGTTTAAATCCACTCATGTAACTTCCAACATATTTATTCTTTTAGTGGGGTCAGAAACTATGAAGAGGTCCCTCCTGAAAAATAAGTATGTCAGCAAAACACATGTCTATTCATTTTTTTTCTCTGTTAAGTGTTCAAAAACTTGCCTGAAAGATGGACTGCTCAGTATTATTTACTTGATGTACTCCAATAAAATAAATTAATCAAAACAGGTTTTCAAGCAGAACAATTACATAAATAATGAACATGAAGGGGTTTAAAACTTGAGAGCAGCACCTAGGCCTGGTCAGCAGCATCACACACAAGCATTGACCATTTTTCCTAAACAATTCCAGCCTATGGAAAGACCAGTGTTGGAGCCAGGGAGCAGTATGAGGAGGGAGCATCAGGCAAAGTGTTATGCATTGAGCACAACCCTCTACCTCTCATGCTCCCTGCACCATTTGGGGTTAAGGGGAGAGGAGTTGGAAACACATGGTTGAAATTGAGCCTGTGGGAAAAAAAAAAGAGAAGGTGTCGGTTTCATATTTTGGTTTTGGTTTTCACTACTTATATCTGTTTTAATGGGAATTAATTAAAGTAGTTTTCCCAAACCTGAGTCTGTTTTGCCTCCAACTGTAGTTGCTAAGCAGTCTCCCTTCTCTTTATCTTGCCCCATTAGCTTTCTCATCCTATCTTTTCCCCCAGCCTGCTGAGGATGGGGCAGTGCGAGAGCAGATGGATGGACATTTGGCTGCCAGTTAATGCTAGCTCACCATAACACCAAATTCAGCTGCCTCTTTATCTCCCAATGCTTTCTGAATTTACCAGACCTCTTCCCTACATACTACAGTTTATGCAAAGAGCTGAAAGGAGCTGGTTTACACAAAATGATGAGCAAAAGGATCACTCCCTAGGGAAATGGAAAACTAAGTAAAATAAATTTCAATAAATTGAAATAATTATATAATAACATCTAAAGTATTAATTAGAATGCAATTAGGCAACAAGATTAAGAGCTGTGAGCAACCTCTCCTCAAACTAAAGTCTCAAATCCTCTTCTGCAAATAAGATATAGCTACATGTTGAGAAAAAAAAGATAAGAATATTGAGCAAGGATCTTCTTTGGAGAAGTGAGAGAAAGTTGTCACAGTGGCCTACCTTTAATGATTTCCTTCTTAAAA
Organism: Pycnonotus jocosus; assembly: GCA_013400435.1. Taxonomy (NCBI): domain Eukaryota; kingdom Metazoa; phylum Chordata; class Aves; order Passeriformes; family Pycnonotidae; genus Pycnonotus; species Pycnonotus jocosus. Next base: position 470,660 of record VWYP01025445.1, on the reverse strand, counting down.
CAGTAAGTCTGCAAATAGGAGACCTGAGGGCAATGAGCCTGACAAGATTCAAAATTACGTTTTTTGCCTCCTCAAGACCCACCTTACACGCTTGCTAAGTATGGTTAAATGGGAGAACCTTTCTGGGTACTCTGACCCGGAGTGCAGAGGAGAGGGTAATAATCACCCCCTGAAGTCTTACTGATGGTCATGAGTTCTGCTTCCTCCTTTGGTAAAGTCACTGAAGCAAACAAAAGCATAATCCAAATCACAGAGAAGGCCTTAATCACTGCAGTAATCCACTTCCTTGTGCTATCTCTCTTTTGATCAAAGAAATGTTCCATTTTTATACTAGCCCTGTTTACTGGAAGGCATCTTGTCTCAGGCTAGCAAAAGAGCTGCCACTCAGCACTTCACTCTCCTGGGTGAGTAACAAAAGGTAAAATTCCTTCAGGCTGAGAAAGGAATTTGTCCTGGTCACACAATCTCTCAGTGTGTGTTCTAAACAATTAGGTTGTAATACAAAAGATGTGTAGCTGGACCATCACATCACTTTTGCAGCTTTGGAAAGGATCTACTTCTTATGAAAGATTCTCTGTAACCAAACATTAACTGAAATCTATCTGATCTGATTAAACTCCTGAAAGCTGAAAGAATGACTGCCTCCTTTCTGAACCTTCACCAGAGTCAGGGGGCTTTGGTGCTAAGGGAACTAGCTTGGGGAGAGCGAAGTTCAAAACCAAATCTAGGTCCCCAGAACTGCCACATCAACAGGGAACTACCTGTAGGGAAAGATGCTTAAACTTCTAGTTCTGATGGATTGTATTTTTGAAAGGAATTTGCCCTTATGATCTGTGCTTCTCCAGCACTGAACTGGATGGTCCTGCTCAGTTTTCAAGCTGGAAAAAACACAGTTTCACCTCCTTGCCTAGTTTGTCAACCAACAGGCTTGCCATTTTATCCAAGTATAGTGATTGCTTATCAGTTTTCTTTCTGTCATGGACTAACCTTTCTGCCAGGCAGTTTGACTTCCAAAGCTCTTTAAAAAATGCATAGTTTTCATTCTGAAATTAAATTACACCACCAGAGCATTGATGATAAGCAGTATGCACACCTGCATGTAAAAAATCCCAGGGTTAGATTAACAGCTCTTTTATGCAAAGGAAAGAGTGAGCAGTGGAAACTTGGAAGGTCCAAATAATGAATCAAATTCACTGGCAGGCCAGACCCCAGGCTTTCCCTCAACATCTGGAAGTTGCTGCTAAGGCCAGAAGAAGTTATTTAAAATACTCCTCTCCTAATTCTATCCCATTGACCAGGCTTGAAAGAGTCAAATTTTCAGACGGGCCTGTCCCTTGACACTGAATAAGCCCAAACTTTTAAGTATTCTACTAGCTATCCCACAGAAGCCATCATAGCTCTGACTCTGAACAAGACCCTTGTCTGCAGGATGTTCTTAATGATGCAGCAGGATCAAGGACTTCACAGTTACACCAGTCTCTTCCTGTCACCCTCCACTTCAATTAAAATCCTCTCACTTCAGCTTATCAACCACTAAAACATCTTTTTTTTTAAGGACAAAGGCTTTTAGGCATGCAGAATTACTAGGGATTTTAAATTATTGTCTCAAAATCTAGGAAAGGAGCATTTCTTAGGTATTTCCAGCTGGTTTTGACTTTCAAAGCAGTGTTCTCTGTCCATATCCACATAGCACATCATGATGAGACCAGGATGCGTGTCCTTGCTTCCCACTCCCTCCTATCCCTTGAAAGACCTCAATGGCATAAGCAAAGAATGTGTTATGCATACTCTAAGATCACTCCCCTGATCCCACAAAGGATGTCTGGGGATCTGTATTTAACACTTGTACAGTAGCAAACAGTCCAGGACATTACATCTGACAAGCCTACTGACTTTCAAAGCAACTTCATCCCACCACTTTGGCCTGTGGAAGAACAGAGAGCTCTCTACTTAGGTTAGTGATCAAATTCCAGACTTCTACAAACTTCACTTCCTAAATCAAATAAAGTTTTAACAGAAGTGCTCCAAATATTTTCATCTATCAGAATCCTAAGGGACACTTGGCCCACTCCCACTGCTCCACTAGCTGCTCCTTCACCTAGTTTCATCTGGGAATCCCATTTATTCTTGTCCATACTCACCATCAAATCTCAATGCTATTCCCCATAGGTTTTTCTACTTGTATTTTTAAGAAACATCACAGCCAAGTCAACATATGCTGAGGCTCTTTTTACCATGTATCTGTCATGACATCACATGGAAAGGCTTTGTTCTCTGCATAAGAATTTAGTTTAAACTACCTAGTTGGCTCACACATGTCCTTGGTCTAGCAAACTAAGGCCAAGTTGCTTGTGAACTAAACTGCTAATTAATGATCAGAGCTGAGGCGAATGATGATGTTTCCAGTTTTATCTCACTTCAAAACAGCAAAAATACCTGGAGAGCCTGGGTAATGTGCAACCCTAAGAAAAACATGGCAGAGACACTTGCAGTGGCTGTACAAAAAGCCATCTTGTGTTCAAGCCAGTTTGAGCTGGGCATTGACCCTCTCAGACCTGGACTAACTCCACAAGTCACAGGGTTGTCTCTGCCCCAGGCTGCTTAGCAAGACCCATTAATCTGTGAATGGCAGTGGATGAGGCCCTTAACTAACAGGCAAACAAGACAGCCCAGCAGGAAGAAAGATGGGCTCTCTTTTATGTTACTATGCAAGTAATTGTGGTAAATAAACAGTTAACCTGGACAATAACTCACAAAAAATTGTGGGTGGCTTCTGACAGCTGTAGAGAAATATCTTGTCTTTTTGCTTTTTATTTTCCCTGGGCCTCCTCTTTTCAATAAATAATTCACTGCTTGGACAGTATTCAGCAGAAATTAGTCTTTAATTAGAATTTAACAAAATACATTCCTTAAGCTGGCTGGCTGGCCTTCCCTCAACAGTCTCATTATCCTTCCTTAATGGAGTAAACAGCACATCTACAATCTTCAGGAGCAATTTAATATTTTTGCCTTTACTATCAAAGGAACTTTTGAAAATGAACTTTTATGTTCATTTCCTAGCATGGAATCAATGCCTACACCATGAAGACAGTGCAATCCTCCTGTAATAAGATTCGTTGTGCCTGTGATGAATTACTTTTGGGTCTTAATGATTCTCAGCATGGGGTGTCTTTTCCTCCTGCTTCACTTCTTGGAACATTTGAGTAATTTTTTTTTCCTGTTCAACTGATGTCAAACATCACTGGTTTGGATCTTAATTAAAGCACTTAATTGTTGAGCTGACTTTGTTTCATGCTAAGGTGGGACAAGATACTGTTTGCCTATATTATTTCTCTATCTCACATCTTTTAAAAAAGAACTTTCTCATTGCATTCATTTAACAAGTGCTTTTTTCCTACTAGAGGTGAGTTTCTCTTTCTATCACATGCATTTTTTGGTCTTTCCAAACATAATTCCTGTAATCTACTATCTGGCACGTCTCAATCCTCTGTTCAAATCACTTCAAAAAAGATTCCAAGCAGAATATTCAATTAGGAAGACATGACTGAAAGACAAAAATGAAAATTTAATGATTTAGTTAAAGTCCATGGCTACTTCAGCTAGGTTATCTTTAGTTCTGCTTTCATGAGCCCAAACTATATTCAATCAAAGCTGTTCTGGCTGTCATCTCTTCATTAGCAAACACCCTCACCTGCCCCCGCAAAAAATCCCACAAACAAACAAAACCTAACCGACAACAAAACCAAAACAACAGACATACACACAAAAAAAATTCCACACAGAAAAGAAACAAGAGGAGGGGAAATAAAAAGCAAGATGTCTGATCATTTATCTAGAAGAATATCCCCTGTAGAAGCAGCAGATCCAGACAAAAGAAATGACAATGACGTGAGGAAGGGGACTTCACATTGATTAGTCCTTATGGGACAAATGAGAGTTAATTCCTGCTTTTCACCATAGTGGCTCTTCTAAATCAGCACAAATGAATTGCTCAATAGTCTCTGTCCTAGCACATGAGTCACTGTATGGATTCCAGCTATGTTTAAGAACACGGGGGACAGAAACAGATAACCAAAATTAAAACAGATGGACTCCTTCTCACAAAATATTTCGATTTTTTAACCAGCAGCCTCAAAAGATGTAGCACACACACAGCCTGACTAGCTTATCATACAGACAGTTGACTTTCATCTTGCAAGGTGGTTATGTTATCTACTAGATTATACCCTGGCAAGAAATTGGAATGCAGAGCCGTACACCTACAGGGCTTCTGGCAACTGTTCGCAATGGGATCACTAAGGAGAATAAGAGCACACAAAACTGGAAAAAGAGAACTTACTCTCATGAATAACTACATAAATGCCCAGCTATCATTAGTAGCTATATATATTACTACCCCAAAAAATTGCAGGAAGGTTCAGTACACGTAAGAAAAAAAATCTTTTCAATATGTTGATAATTAGAGGACAGACCTAGTCACAAAAATTTAATATGGGGGTAAGGGAAAATTCATTAAATGCCTGAGACAGAAAAATCACCAATGCTGTGCTATGCTTCTGAGGTTTCATGAACAAGGTGGAAAAAATCTTAGCTAAAATAAAATACCACCAGGGCCTCCCGCCAAATATAACAAACAGTGAAGGCAACAGTGGGAAAATCACTCCTCAACAACAGGATACGTGCAAAATGTCCAGGGCATGATACCAAAAAGGCTGCAGGCAATCAGGAAAACCACAGGAAGTAAGACAATCTACCTTGCTAGAAGATGTTAAAATATCAGCCTTGACAGAAACTGGAGGACAATTATCATTTAGGCCACAAGAAATTACCTGACACCAGCTTTCCCACAGTACAAGGAAATTACCTATTTTACCTTCCTTCTGCATTTTAATCACACTGGTTATTAAAATGGTATTTAAGGCATTGAAAGGATAAGGGTTGGAGAGTACAATATGGTTATCTATGCCAACTCCAAAAAATCCAATGCATTGCTAGAAGGACTGTGGAGCCACAGTGGGAAGCACTGAAGGTGTAATAGTGAGAAAGTAGAAGTGTATGCCATCAGCATTACCAGTCCTCAATACAGCCCTGGATTATGTAGGCTCACATGAGCTCACAAACAGCTTACATCGAGGAGATGAACTCAGCACTGAAGGAAGAATTAGACAATTAGGCTACAGCAAGCAAGGATTTCCTGGAAATCTCTGATTTTAGAACTACACTGGAAGATCAGAATACATGTGTTATGGCAGAAGCAGTTCATAAACTTTGGAACTTATGGATGTGATGAAAGCAAAAAGAACCTGTGACAAAATAAACTCCAAACTTCCATTTTGCTGAGGTGATAAAGGTGTGATGGACTCCATTAAAAAACCAAACACACAAAAAAAATCACACTCACAAAAGAAACAATTCAAAACCACAAAACCGAAAAACACAAAAATCCAAACAGACAACAACAAGATAAACCGCCCCCCCCCGCAAATAACCAAACCAAACCTATTTAAATGCTGTATGCCTTTTCCAGGGGTTTGTGTACATGGATGTAAGATAGCTACATCCCTAAATTGTGAAACAGAAAACAAAAAAGAATTTGAAGACTCTGGCACTCATCAAAGAAGTCATTTGGGATCATAAATGTTTCTACCAGAATATTACTGATGTTGCAGATAATTTAGTAATTTCTACCTTAAAGTACAGCAGCCAGTCACTGAGTGGGACTATTCCCAGCAGCTTCAGGCTGCAGTATGCAAGTGTTTACTATGCATTTGTAGTCTTTTGCTATGCAAATTTTGCCCACATGGGCTTTTTAACCCAAAAAGTGTTATTTACAAGAGGAGAGCAAAATGGTTTTAAAGCACTCCTTATGAACGTGGGATACAGATTTGGCTAGGAAAGGGGAAGAACTACAGTCTGAGCTCAGTTTCTATAGCGACTTTAAGAAACCACAGCACAGACAAAAACTTGTTCAGGATGATTCCGGTTTTGCCTCCCAGCAAGGTTTTCTGCTTTCCACATTAGTGACACTCTGAAATCAGTCATGCTTGCAGAGATAAGCCTTTATCATGTTAAGATCTAGAGTAATTCTACTTCTATCAAAACACATAATTTGAAATATTCATTTGACTTTTCTGGTTGTAAATTCTGGTTTTGGCTTCTTTTTCCATTTTGCTGCAGACCCAGGAAAGAAAAGTCTCAGCCTGGGTGGAAAAATTCTACTGATTTCTCTACTCTTTGTATTCAGAGGGGAGAGGTCACACTGTAATGATAAAAACATAGGAAGCCAGCTATGTTAGAATTAAATTAGAATTCATGCTCATCCTCTCTGGAACAACCTGACAGCTTCTCTTCTTCATTAGCAGAATGAGGCTGAGAGGGGAATGTAAGTATGCAATAGTATGATTTAAACAGCAGATCTGAAGAGGAGGGAATGTGAACCACAAGTAATCATAACCAAATGTGACTATATGGAAAATACCAGCATACAGTCATTTTGCTTTCATACATTTCCCTTAAGGAAAACAATATAAAAGTTAGATGTTCAGAGATTTTGCAGTCACAGGAAACAAAATGCCTCTTGGAGTAGCCACTCTGAACAAGTATCACGTGACAGCAAAAGTTTTCCAGCATTAGCTTTCAACTTTTCCTCTGCACCTAAGGAAAACCTGGAAAAATAACAGCAGATTTCCTTCTGTCTAACTCACCTACTTAAGAAACCAAGACATCCAACATCAGATATCGAAGGAACAGAACCACACATCTATCTAATGAGAGCTTATCCATAAGGAAAAGGGCACATTTCTAGATTATATTTTATTCTGAATTATGAGAATTTATGGTCTATTTCAGTGCATGATAAGTTGTTTTCTGGGAAAACAGAAGGTTGCTTTCAAATGGAGAAAAATGAGTTTGCACACAGCTCTTAGCATAAAATGGTGAAGCCCAGTGAAGAACATATCCTGAAGAAACATTTGGGAGTCTATTAAGAAGGCAACCCACTCGGATTCTTCACAACCTTCTGCTTCTTCTCTGTAGGGAACTCAGATGACTCCTGGCAAATACAGCCGTAGAGACAATCTCACAGTTGGAAGCTGGAGGTTTCCTACAAAGCCATTGGAATTTGACCCTAAACTTGCTAAGTGCTGCAAAAAAGTCTCTGCCCAGGGTATGGGCCATAGGGGCTTTTCATTTTGGGAAAAGAAGAATAAAATTAAATTTTAAAATATCATCTGCTGCAAGGCTTTTGAGGAAACAGCTTATCTGATGTGAAACTGAGAAATAAAAGGGCAACTCTTGCATGTCCTCCTGTTGCACGTGTTCACTGAGAGGGCAGAACTGAGACTTCTGAAAGGACTAGGAAAAGCTTTCTAAGGTATTATCAGTGTATTCCCATCTGTCACTAGTTTTCAACACCAGTGATCTAAGGCTAACCAAAGGGATGAGCTACTTTGCCAGGGATATTTTCATACACTTTTCAGGTATGAGAATAGGTCATTTCCCATTGGAAGGATGGCTACTTCTTTCAGAAATCTCCTGGATGCAGTGAATTGAAACCTCTGCTGCAACAGAGTTGAATAGCTCTGTTGTGCTCTCTCTCCCTCTCCACAGCATATGTGTACACATGCTATATATATAAATTACATATATTTTTATATCATATCTATATATGTTGCTTTGTTGTTGAATAGCTGCAGTTGCTTTAGCCTCACAGTTCTTCTGGACAACTAACAGGATCATTCTCTGTACTTTACAAGCAAGCAAAGCACCTGCTCAGTGTGTGACAGGACTGAGAACTGAACTATTTCTTTCCTGTTGAGGAAGAATGCAGAACATTTATTTTTCTCACTCTTAGTGAAGAATAAGTGTTTCACTGATGTCATTTTGATAGATCAGTCTATGCCATGAATTACATTAAGATTCAGATCCATGCCAGGCCAAACCATGTCCTCTCTACAATTGTCAGGGTGACAGCAGTCACCTCTGCATTTTAGCAGCAGAGGACCTATGGTAACTCCAAACTCTTCGCTTCAGGAGGTACTTCTTGATACACTCACTGATCCTGCTCTAAACTCACTAAGCATGTTCAAATAATGGCAACACTGTTGGAAAACAATTCACAAACCCAACAACATAACTCAAATGTCCTGCAAACATCTTGGCTGAAGCTAAGAGCTACGTGCATATTTGGGCAGAAACATGTGGGAGCACCTTTCTTGGTAGGAAAGCCTCTGATCTTTTCCTATGTATGAAATGCCAAGGAAGAATAATGAAGTTGACAGAAAAGTTAAAAGGCTAGTACCCTCTGTAGTCAAAGAAGAGAGACAGAGTGTCATTTGGAGGTGAGGGCAGACACTGATGAAATGGAAAAAATTGAAAAAGGACAGCAGCACCAGGATATCAAGAGAAGCCACCCCTCAGAGTAAAAATACAGATCATTACCAAATCTCTCAGCTCTTTGGATCAAAAGACTACAGCTTTGATGTGTTTCCAGGCTTTAGTCACCTAAAAGATATGGGACAATTTGCTAGGAAAACAGAGCCTCGAGTAAATGTGAGGACACAAGATGGTAGTAGAGACACCTTACTAAGTGGTTACTAGAGAGGTACACTCTTTCCTCAAAGGATCTCCTTGACCCTGGGTCTTGGAATGCAGATACCTAGTCCAGGAGCTGCCTTGTGGCCCATTTCCCACACCATGACCAGGAAGAGCACAGATCTAAGAGCAACTAGCACAGAGCTGATCTATAGCACTGATGTTGACTTTGCATCAAGGACAAAACAAGACCAGGGCTGACAGTGGGATGCTGATGCTTGTGCACAGAACCTGGATTATCCAAACCACAGGGTATGGGAGAGGTCTACATGACTGATAGGACAGTTCAGGAAACAGATTTTTATGAATAAACTGCTGTATTTGACATTCTCTAACACCCGTACAGAGAGGCAGGACTGTGAAAATACTGCAGAGTAACAGTGATATTCAAGGCCTGTTATTCACCAAAAGGAAGTAATTTCCTCTTTTTTTTTTCCTTTTTAAACTAACTGCATTTTTTCCAGCACAGACTTAAAATTCATTTCACTTCTGTTTGACACTTACTGTCAACATAGGGTCAGTCCTTTGTGTGTTAGATTTTCACGCAGTTCAGGGAAATGCCTGCATTTGTTTATTTTAAAAAGACAAGATTTTTTTCCCCCTATCAGGCACAGTATTTTTTACAGCTTATTTACACAAGATGTTAACAATGGGTGAGATTTAAGCTGACAATGTCTCCTTAAGTTAAGGCTGGTTAATTCTACAGTCTAATAAATTTCAACGTTCCTATAAATATATGAACTTCTCCTTCACGCCAGGCCTAGCTTGACTTTGACAGTCTTTGAGGGAAGGTTATCAGGGCCCTTTATAAAGCTGCTACAAGAATGGAAAGTGATCCAAAAGCTGGACCACTTTGAAGGGCATCTCACTAGTATGATGAAAAGGAGCTGCTTTCCATCTAGCATCAGTATGATTGTCTCCTTCTCTCTTGCCAATATGTTGGCAGTAATACTAGTAAAATATCATTCTTTAAATGGAGATAGTTCAGCTGGTACACAGGAAAACAATGCTAAAAGAGTAAATTAAAAAGTGGCTAAGAGCTAGTGAAAATATGACTGATTAGGCAGACCAAATTACTAAGATACAGTTACTGTGTAAATATGCCTGAGGAAGAGGGAATAACTTTTTGTCTCTTTAATGTTAGCAGACTCTCTTAGTTTTTTGCCATCATCACAGGGAACTATTGTATTCATCCTTCATCCGTGGATCCCTCACAGGGGGAGGTTCTTGGACAGATAGGTTATGCCAGGCCAGCATCAGCAATGTAGCCAGCCCGAGTACCTTGTCTCTCCACTCTGTTCTCCATCTGCCTGCTATGCTCCCTGCCTCAGGTAAGAGCTAAGAGGGGCCTGAATTGGTTACAGGGCAGATTGCCTTTCTTTGCATCCAGTCACGCACAGCAAAAACTGCTTCTGCCTGTTACCTCTTGCCAGGTAGATATTGAAATACTGTCCGTGGTTATTTGGGCATAAACTGCTCAGGTGACAGTGCCCTTTGGCTGAGTGCTAATGTTTTTGCATTCAAACCTGTTGTTTCAGTCTAAATCTTGTGTGCAGCTGCCTACATCATTATGAATTAATTATTTTAACTTTCCAAAAATAAGTATTCACATCCTTTAAAAACATCTAAGCTATTCGCACTGCCAAGGTCTTTCCCTGTCTCCTTGACATCTCTTCCTGCATTGGGATGTAAAATGAAATTCTCTGCTCCTTAGAAAAATCTGGAAAGAGGTAAAATGCAAGGAGAGGAAGGAGAGTTGCTTCTTGCTGCTTTAAAGGAGTGCCCCTCAAGTGTCTGTAGTTTGTCCTCACGTCTGTCCTTGCTCTTTGCTTCCAGTCCCCTCTGGCTTTAGCCAAGCTCAGCTGGAAAGCTTCCAGTCACTTACAGGAATGAAAAGTTTAAAAATAAAATGGGAGCTTTGATCAAGAAAGAAGTTCAGCTAGGAAGGAAAAGGGGAAACACAAGCACTGACAACTCAGGCGAGAACCAAGGCGAAGGCAGGTTCATTATGGGCTGACAGACGTTTCTATGTCTGCTTGCAAAGCCAAAACCTTCCCTGCTGCTCTTTCTTCTCAAAACTGTCTGCATTAACAATGAAAATAATGTTCTGTTTTCACCTCGGGCTTCCCCCCATGTGCCAGCATTCTTTGCTTTTTCAATTTCAAAAAGTTATTTAGCAGAAGATGTCAACTGTGCTGACCTCCGTGCTTGTGCATGAGCACATACGTGTGTCCACACAGGCACCCACAATCATCTGCTCTGGGATTCCTGTTTATTCATAGCCAATTCTCCCTTCCCCTCCTTCATTTATTTGTGTCTTAACTTGAAATGTCCATGTCAGCTGCTGTTAATGGAGACATCTCCTCACTGTTTTTCTGTTATAAAGAACACAATAAAGCTGACATAGAAAGTAGTACCAGGCTCCTCCCAGATTTTTCATTGTAGACAGAACCTAGCACATTTTGTATAATACCACAAAGTCCTCCCCCCCCACCAAATTCTAAATATCCAAATCATCCTCCACACAAATCCCTGACTTGCTTTAGTGAAAAAGATTGAAAAAACCTACTCCATACATGCAGTCTTCATTGTTTGGGACCTCCAAAAATGCCACTGCTTGGGATGTGCCCTAAAATGAAGACAAGATGAAGAACAGGGAGGTTCTGGAGAGTACATTTCCAGTAGTTGGGGTAATTATACTGCATTTGTGACACTGGGGAGCCAATTGGCCGCTGCCAAAAAATTGGTAAATGTCTGCAGAAGGGGCCTGATGGAGAAACCTTTGGGCAACAAATAACAGCAATTTCAGTGTATATTGTTAACAACAAAAGTAGAACTAAGTTATTGCAATCCTAATATTCCTAGTTTCTTAGCCGAAACCAAAAATCTGCAAAGGAACCCTGGGTGCCCATCTGGAGCCCTTACTTTGTTGGAGTTTTTTGGGGGTTTTTTAAGACAAAAAAATAAAGTAACTGTCACACTAATTAAAAGCACAAGTGAACCAGAGAAATATTATCCTCAAAGTCATAAAACTACAGGGCTTATTTGACTAATTCTTTTGTTTATTACACTTTCAGATCATGTTTTGATATTGAAAGAAAAAAAGCACACAATCCAAAATGAATACACTCTCTGCCCTTCAGAGTTCCAGTGTTGAGATACTGGAAAAATGCCCTTTCTTCAAACCCAATTACACGCTTTGACTTGTGATTAATTTTTTGCTTGGCTTTGTTTTCCACTTTATCATGAGAAGGCTAATGTATAATTAAGAAAAATTACAGCAAAAATGTCAAAGTACCTTCAGATGCTGGAAACACAGGTGTTTTTGAGTAATGTCACATTTCCATTTTGACAACTACCTTTATACACCAAAGTGATTTTTTTTATTATTATTGTATGTGTAAATTAAATCAATAAAAATTGCATGTGTCTGCTTTGTACTATGTATTTTGGAAAAGGTGTTAAATATTGTAGAGGTATAATCTACCTGTACAGTTCAATATTTATTATTTTTGAATTACTGCATGCATACATATGGATGAAGAGGCCTGTTATGTGCACAGAATTCTGTGTTTTAAAATCAGAAATGACTACTGGATAATTTACTTCAATCTGCCATACAATAGAAGCCTGTGAAGCCTGCTTCAACCCAGACATTTATATTTTGTTACAGTATATCTTGCAACAAGGCAGCACATTCTTTGTTGAAAACTTCAAAAGGGCTTGTTGGTTTATCCCAACAGTTAACCACTCACCCTGTTAAAATCATGTCCATTGTCCCCCAAACTCAACTGTTTCTCTTTCAAATAGATTTTGTCTGGGTTTAACTCCCAGCTGTTGTTTCTTGTTATGCTTCTTTCCGCAAGATAAAGGGGCTTTTTAAGAACTCAGCATTTTCTTCTCATAAAAGTACTTGCTAAATTCACTCATCTAGTCACCTTTCTGTGCAATGAAGCTAAACAAATGGAGTTCTGTAAGTCCTTCACTGGAAGATATATCTTACCGTTTCCCAGTCACGCTTTGCAACCCTATCTCCACTTTTTCAATGTCATTCTCAAAGTGTATGCAAGAGATCCAAGCATGCCATAGCAATCTTTTGAGTATGAAGTCATTATAACCCTCCACAAGTCAATAAACTCCCACCTATTTTAAAATTAACAAAGCCCAGGCAGTGAAAAGGATTGGCTCAGCTCTTCAAAGAGCAAGTACTAGAATGAGGATAAAAATACAAGAATAGTTTGGTCACAGGCCTGATTTTCATGTCTTATATATGACTAAATCTCTTGCCTCTACTACAGCAGCTCCTAGGTAATGTGCTAGTGACTCTTTCCAGTATGTTTAAAAAGGGCCAGTGTCAGATTCTGGGGAAAAAGATGTTGGAGAGAAGCACCACAGTAAGGAACCTGGGGGTCCTGGTTGATGGGAAGTTGACCATGAGCCAGCAGTGCCCAGGCAGCCAGGAAGGGCCAGTTGTGTCCTGGGGGGCATCAGGCACAGCATGGCCAGCTGGGCAAGGGAGGGGATTGTCCTGCTCTGCTCTGAGCTGGGATGGCCTCACCTCGAGTGCTGGGGGAAGTTTTGAGTGCCACAATATAAAAAAGGTATTAAAGCATTAGAGAGTATCCCAAGGAGGGCGACAAGGATGATGAAGGATCTGGGTGCAAAGCCTTAGGAGGAGTGACTGAGGTAATTTGGTCTGTTTAGCTTGGAGAAGAGGAGATCAAGGGGAGACCTCATTGTGGTCTTCAACACCCTCACAAGGGGGTGTGGAGGGGCAGGAACCAATCTTTTCACTCATGACCAGGAACAAACTCCAGGAAATGTCATGAAGCTGAGTCAAGGGAGGTTTAGTCTGGATGTCAGGAGAAGGTTTTTCAGTCAGAGGGTGACTCTTGGGGGATGGCCCTGTGCAGGTCTAAGAGTTGCACTTAATCTTTGTGGGTCCCTTCCAGATTAGGAGAGAATCATATTCTATGATTTCATGGGCTGCATTATGGACAGTAGTAGAGAAATCACAAAACTCAAAAGTGAATGACTTTCTCTCCTCCTTGCTAAGTTGCCCAACAGAAAATGGAGAGACTAGGTACAATGGGCTGAAATTCAGGAGCAGTTAAGAGAGATGGTTAATAACAGGAGCTCATTCCAGCCTCCAGTGGGTGCCAGCCCCCAGCCTTCTTCTTCGTGTGCACTGCTGAGATCCTCAGCAGCTCCACCTTTCATGCTCCCCAAAGCAGCACAAGACATACCAACCTGTTGCATTCATCTTCATGCCTAGACCCCACTAGTTTCAGTTATCTTTATCTCATCAAGATACAATCTCAAAATACAGTAAGAACAGGTCACTTTCAAGGAGATTTAAATGGCAGTTATTCAAATTTCACCTTTGTCTAGATTTATACAGAGTACCGAGGAAGTTTTCCTAATTTAAAAAAAAAATTCTGAACTTCTTAAAATTCAGATATCAGAAAAATACCAATTAGAAGGATGAAATTGTGAGTGGGAAAACTCCAGCCAAACTAATTATCCATTGTGGATAAAAGTGAAGTTGTCATAAAACGCCTCACAGACTGTCATTATTCTCAGCTTGGTTGTGTCTAATTAAGGCTAAGGTTTCAAGGAAACTGCACACATACAGACAGTAGCTTGTAACCCTGTTTACTGCCTGCCTGGATGCCATGCATCCAAGGCCTGGTGACATTCTTTTTCTATTCAGATTGGACGCTTTCCACAGGAGACTGGAGTGCTGCCAGAGGAAGCTCTCTCACAGCTGAGGGATGGCATCCAGCACCTGCACAGAGTAATGGAGAATGGCAGGAGTAGCCTGGTGCAGGAATAGGCACTATCCACCCACAACACTGCTGCTCTCCAGCTATCAAAGAGAAATGCTCACACTGAACAGAAATTAGTTGGCAGCTAGGTACATATGTGCCAGTTATAATCTATTAATTCCTCAAGAAGAAAAATCCCCTTACTGAGTTTGTTCAGGATTTGGTTAATTTTTGAAAGAAAACCAACACCTGGCCAAGTTTTCATTCCATAACCAACAAAACAAGAATGTACATAATATTCTCCCTACCTTTCTGCTACAGGCACTCACAGCCTGCAATTGGTAGTTGTGGCTGTAGTCCAGAAATTGCTCCTACGGTTTAACAACCATCCAGCTCCACAGAGAACTGATATTCAATTATGTTTTAGCCCACGCTGTCTGATTCTTTACTCATAGCTAGAGTAATTGCTGTTCCAAATTGAGAATAAATCTTATCTTCCTTAGAAATCTACTCTACCCTTTTCTCCCCAGCCCCTACATCCCTCTGGCACACGGACAACATGGTTGAACTCTGCAATTCAGAAAAGTTTATGAAATGGGCTCTAGGGTTTGTTTTCTGGAAGGGGATCTAAAGGGTGGAGAAAAAGACATTTAGAAAATCATTAGTTTCCTCTTCCTTTCAGAAGTCACAGGCCCATAAAAAGATTCTTGAGAGCTCACTACTTACAACCCAGTGATAGGACCAGTGCTCCAGGACAATGATACACATCTTTGTAAGGCAGGACAAGCCACAGGAAATCAACTTTCTGCCAAAGGATATGTAATAAATATATTTTTACAGAGCTTCAGAAAAGGAAGTAAAGCACAAAGAAGAAAGTGTCAATGCAACATGCTGTTCAGCTCTGGAAGCAAAAGGCAACCAGTGAAAAAGATAATGTCTCTACAATAATGATGTGCTGGAGTGCCCCACTTTCAGTTGAAAGAATACCCATTTAAGAGCTCACTCTGGGTGTTCTGCCCTCATCAGTGTTTGTTTACAGGGTTCAGTAGTCACAATGCTTAATGGATGAAAACAACATTTTTCAGAAATGTTTGAAAATTTCCCCCAAAACTGCCTCCAATCTGGGGAGGATGCCACGTATTGCTGCCCAGTGTGCACTACAGACCTGTATAAAAACCCCTGGCACCTCTGCTCATGGCACCAACACAAATGGGCTAGTGGGGCTTGTACCTCCCTTTGCAATGGTGTCTCACACCTTTTCACACTCAGAGAAATGACATGGTGCCCAAAGGCACTCCAGGAACCCTGGAGACTGAAATGGGACTCCAATTTCATGACTTTTGCCCTATTACTTTCAGAACAAAGAGGCCACACCTTCAGACCTGTATATGCTGCAAGTCTGTCTATAAACACTGCTCCAGCCACCACTCTACACCTTACCAGAAAGTGAGGCCACTGTTTAAAGCACAGTGTTGGAAAATGTGCTGGCTACCAGAATCTCTAGCCTTGGAACCAAAGTTTAGTGATAAATTTTCTACAGGCACTTTACACATGAGAGAGAAACCCTGACCTGTTACCATAGTTTTGTTAGCTCGAGGGACAGAAGCCTGGGACAGCTACAAATGGAACACATACTGTGCTCTCCTAAAACTGTGGCCTGTGACTGTGAAAGCTGATCCATGTTGGAATAAGGATTTACAGAAGTAACCTTTCCTCTTGCATTCCACGTTCAACTAGACAACTTCAACATTCTCTGAAATGTTACTGGCATTGTCCCAAGAGCACAGCTAATCACCTCAGAGGCGTGTGTTTTACCTGCCAGTGAGGATTAAATTCTATTTCCATTTGGGCCAAGTGGTGTCATGTGGATGCAATGTGTTTCTCTTTCTCAAAACTAACTTATCAATGCACTTTGCAGTAGTTAGAACACTGGGTGAAGAGACCAGACCTACATGGACCATGGAGATTAATCTAATTTCTGTTTCTAAGAAAATTCATTAAACTTCCACCTCTCATGTGCTTAGAGGTGAGAGGCATGCTTGCACATATATATATGACAGTCACTTTTTCCAGTTAATCTTCTTCCACAGCACTATCAAAAGGACATCTCTTACCAGCACTACATCCACACAGTTAAATAAAAAGGGCCAAGTGGCATGCAAGAGAATTATCATTAGTGAAAGAAGGGTATTGTCTTCTGATTTTTAGACCATTTCACACGCTGAGCTGCACAATAGCTGGCAGCCAAATCAATCCAGGAGTGCTATTTGAGGGCTTTCAGTTAAATAAAGAAGTCCTCAAGAGTTTTGAAGGTCTCCCCCAGCAGCATCAGAGAAGTACTGATGAGATCTGAGCAGCCAGAACCAAAAAAGAAAGGCCATAAGAGGATACAACAGTCAGAAAATACATCACCTAGTAAAGAAATAACGCTGCAGGTTCATCTTACCTGCAAAATCACTGCAGTTTTTTAAAAAGCCACAGAGCCACCTGAGCCATGTCAAGTGCTGTTTCTTCCATAAGATCAAAAAACAGACAGGTCACAGCATTGCACATATATTCATCTTTTTTTCCCAAAAGTTGGATTTAATAGGAAAAAAAAAGGAAAAGAAAGAAAGGAAAGAAAGGAAAGAAAGGAAAGAAAGGAAAGAAAGGAAAGAAAGGAAAGAAAGGAAAGAAAGGAAGAAACCCCCAAACTGTAGATTGTAAAGAAAATTTTTAAGAGCTACCACATTTCAACAAAATTTGTTTCTATGATCCTAAACCATAAGTTAGACTATCAGCCATCCCAGCAGTGATTTTTATTAAACCTGGAAGACAGAAATATATGGTGGTGGCTTTGCATTTAGTTTTCAATCTATCAATTAAGCTGCAAGGTGACTGTGAAAACTGAGAAGTTACATTTCAACTTACAAATCATTTAAATATGTCACAACACTTCCAGTACTTTCATAAGTGGTCTCAGGTAGATATCATTTAGAAATAAAGTTAATTCTTCATTTATTTCATTAATTTCCCTTCACCCAAAAGCATGAATGTGGGAAGAAGTAGTGTGTCTGCATGGATGGTTGGTGAGTGATTAGGTAAGGGTTGTTGCAATTGAATTGCAAAAGCCTAGACTTGAATTTACACATGATAATTGAGAAAGTAAACAATATTGATTGTAGCTCAGTATCTTCTTTCCATGGAAGGCCAGAAAGAAGCAAGGCTTGAAATGTTCTAACCAAATCAATTTCATGTAATTACCCTTGAAACATGACTTTACCATCATGATTCTATCATGATAGTGGGAAAATAAGACTGTCAATCCAAGGCATATTATAGAAAAAGGTAGTCATGCAATACAGAATTTCCATCACCTCTAGTTACAGCGTTCATGCATGCCATTTTAAACAGCCACATTATCTCATCAACCCCCCAATCCTCCCCAGAAGTGTCACAAATAATTTTAGAAAGAGTACAAAAATATCTACAGCAAAAATTGATGCCCCACCTGTCAAATTTGCCAAGACTCAGAAATATATACTTTTTTTACATGCCTTAAAATATGTATATTAAGTCAATAATCTGTGTCCCTCATTCTAACCTCGGGAGGAAGCCAGTAGTGTCACAGAGCATTATTTTTAGGGCAATTAAGCCTTACATAAATGTGTGTAAGCAACTTTCTGGCAGTGCAAGTATTTTTGTCTTTTTCTTTATTCTAAGGAAATAAACAGAAAATTTAAGCCAAACTTCTCAGAGAAAGTTGAAACAAATTCTTCCCTGATCATGCCAGATTTTTTGTCTAAATAAAATAGTACCCTAATCTAAATCAAGTGTGAAAAAACAAATAAACAGCTTTTGAGTTATCCACCCTGTAAGAAGATATACAAGAACGATGTTTGTGAAGGTGAATTGAGATGAATTTGTTTAATGTTCCTGAAACCTTTTGACAATGATCCTCACAGAAGATTTATTTGGAAAACTGAGTCAGTAAAACCTCCCCTCATTAGCTGAAAGTATGGCAAAAAAAGCAGGAGACTAACAGAAACTAAACAAGTAGAACTGAACTTGAGCCAAGTCATAGCAAAGGACAACAGAGTGGTTGCAGGCACAAGTAGTTCATATTCATTAGTGTCTCACAAAGAACACCAAAATATATTTTTGGTGACATTAATGTTTTCCAGTTGTCAAACAGTGTAAGAAGTTTTGGATAAGAAAATCCCCCATGTTAAATTAAAAAACTGAGCACCAAAATGGCAGAAAAACTTGCTTTTTTATATACATTTATAGTAAATAAAGCACTAACAAAGAACATGCATTCTTCTCACACGTGTTAGTACACTTGGAATCACATGGCAATATTCAAGAGTTGACTGAGACAGCAGTGGTAGGTCAAGAGGAACATTTCAGTAAGAACTGTGGAAAAATTTGCATCAGCCGAGCACAAGCTCAGCCTGAAAGCCACTGGGATGCTTGGGTTGGATAAATGCACATTTGGATAAATGCAGTATCAGAAACAGCGATGTGAGCAAGGAGCAGGTTATCCCAAACTGTGTTTGGGCGGTTTGTCACAGCGAGCCAACCCTCACTAGGAGAATGAGGTAAAACATGGGAGTAAATGGTGAACAAGTGCTGTTTTTAACATTTACAGGCTTACTGTATAATAACAGGTCCATACCTACATGGTAGTCACAGGGCAGGGCAATGAACAGTCTGAGGAAGTATGCCAGGAGAAAATGAAGCCTCTGACTGCGCACTGTAAGGTCTGAACATCAGGAATGATGCTTCATTGGGAGCTGCTGGGGCTGTGTTCAACAGGAAATGTTTTGTGAGAAACGCATTAGAGCTCTACTAACATTCAAGACAAAACAAACAAGCAAGAGAAAAGCAAGTCACCATAATCTGGAGTCCCAAGAGCTGACACCAAGTCAGCTAAATTATAAATTATGCTGTGTGCAACTTGCAGAGAAAACAGCAGTTATTTTAAATATATATATATAAAAAAAACCCAAACCAAAACCCATCCTGACAACTAGAGTACCCTGTACAGTTGCCATCAAAAGAGACATGTCTGGAGAATCAGGTGACAACCCAAGATGGAAAATAGAGCTCCCTAAGACTCTAAATTGCCAAAAAACCCTCCCAAACAAACAAACCCCCAAAACCCCCTGATCTTTTGACTTTGTAATCAAAGAGAAGAAAGGAAAGTCTAAATGTTTCATGAAAAATCATACAAGCCATGTACAGACTGGCTGTCATATAATGATTAATTTAAGAACTGCTCCTTATAATACCTGATTTAATTAATTTCAATGTTCATAAATTCTTATTATTAGCACTTCTAAGCACACTTTCAAAACTTCATTTTCTTTTCTTTTGAATTGCTGTTTAAAAAAAACCAACCACTGTCACATAACAATCACAAGAATGGGTAACAATGCCTGCCACAGGAATGGAAGAAGGGTAATTACTTGAGCTGTATCTTTCCTTACTGACTTTTTACTTTTACCTTCTATCTGTTACATTCTACTTCCACGACTATCTCTATTTCTGTCAACCCTATTACAGGGCTTTTGTACATACCAGATATTTTTTATTATAAGGTCACAAAATCAATCTGCTCGCGTGACCTCAAAGAACAGATTCACAAACCCTCAAAGGTTTCACTCATCCCAAGCTACTGCTGCCTTTGAAAAGGTGAATAAAATGTCATCTCAAAGCATTCCTCAAGGCATCCAAGTCCTGTGTAAAAATGAAAAATCGAGGCACTGACCACTCATGATTGTGGATACAATGCTGCAGGCAAGGACTAACCCAAACTCACATGACCTTTTCTCCTCCCTCTCCCATCAGCACTCTTGTATATTCCAAGTTGGACTGAGTGCTTGTTAATGAATCCACAATACCTTCTCTCCCTTCTTTTTCCCAGCACAGACATAGCTGCAATCCCATCCTCTGTGCTTACTAAAATGCACTTAAATAGAAGAATTGCAAAAGGTAAGTTACTTTTATCAAGATACTTTCTAGTAATGGTCAGTTTTGTTGTTGATGAAGATATGAGAGAGGTGCCTACCTAATGAGATTGGCATATACCTCTACCCAGACTATTCATGCTTAACTCCTATTTGAAGGTCGACATTTATTCTTTCCCTCCCTCTTCAAAACATATCAAAGGTAACTGATTTGAAACACATGATCAGTCTTCCTCTTTTTCCTGCCTTCCTCCTGAAATATCCAGGAACCTGGAAGTTGAGAGATTCACCATTCTGAAACTTGCTGTACACAAAATCTGGTTTTCACTTTACTCAAAAAACATCTGCATGTCACATATATATCTTTTAAAAATGAAACATTCTATTCCAAAGGGCGTAAACTATCCTACAAACTTTCCCTCTGCTCTTTTAAAGGCAGTTCTAAAGGTAACTCAAAAATTGTCTGGAATTATGAAATCCACCTCTTCTCCATTTTTCCACCTCTAAATTCTTTATTTGTGTCTTGCCCTGTATCTGTTTCCTCCTTTCTAGTCTCCACACCTGTTCCGTTTCTTTCTCATCTGGCTGACATGCTGAAAATAATCACAAATTGTCCCCTGTCACTGCTGCCATATCACTTAACCCCCTAACTCCATTATCAGAGTGCCTCTACAATATGCCTGGCCTTAACTACTCATTCAAAGCTCTTCAGTTACACCAACAGTGTACCAAAACCCACCTTTCAGAAATCTTCTTACACTCCACTGCATTCACATTTTATTTACCCCTTTCAGTCACAATTCCCTGGGGTCTTCCCAGCTGCGCTGTTGGGTATTGCTCCCACCAAGCTCCAGTTTCCTCAGATCCTACACACTCAGACTCTTTTATCTCATCTTCATTTGAACAGGGGCCCTCACAGCACCTGGCACATCCGTAGGTTTGGAATGCAAAGCAAAGGGGAGGTGTGTGGAATTAAACCAAAGAGCCGGTGTTCAGGGAACTGAGTATCAGCAAACGACGACTGAAAGGGGGTGAACTAAAGGAATGCTTCCAGTGTAGCTCCATCTCTGCTTTCAGTGACACCATCCCCACCCTCCCCAAATAGATCAACAGCTTGTTCCAGCAGCACATGGAAGACTGCACAGGCCTCAGGGGCAGAGCTCATCTTGCATCTGAAAAACATCAAGCAAGTCTGGACTGCAGAAGAAGGTGAGAGGGGACTGAAAAAGATGTATTTTTATTTAGCTCTAATTTAAGTATCATTAGATCAAACTAAAACACAAGTCCAAATAAACATGCATGATAACTTGAGAAGTCACTCTTTTTCCTAATAAAACTCTGTTACCAGTCTCTTGTCTTCCTCTCCCTTTGGCAGTACCTCTCTCCTCAGCACACATTTCAAACATGCTTGCTGTCCCAGTATTCTGACATAAATGCAGCATCCAATGAACCTGATCCCCATGGCCAATGTGGCAGGATCTGGGCTGCTGAACAAGTCCAAACTTGAGGCAAGGTCTGTCCATAACAATTCCTAATTTTTGCCACATCATCAGAGCAGTGGCAGACTGGACCTTCAGACTCGAAGGTCTGGGGGTGCTGGAAGAACCAGGCACAGAGCTCCTGTCTCTGGGCACGTTACTGTCCTGCAGAGCATCACCCTGGCAGCCCCCACTCAGAGGGGGTTTCCCCTCTGGAGAGCAGCCTTGTGAGCCCTGGGTTCATACCCGGGCTAACACGCCCTGCTCGTTCTCCCGGGGAGCTCAGGAAGCTCACACACCAACAGCAGCAGCTTTGCTCCCGTCAAGGGCAGAATCACCCTGAGAGCAGCACCGCTTCCAGGCTCTGGGGGAGGTACCCAAACACTTCAGATGAGGCGGCTCAAAGGGTCAGAAACACAGCTGATCACAGAGATTGCTGTTTGGCTAAATATTCTCTTTCTTCACATTCACTGCCGTGCAAAATCACTTCCCCTTGCTTTAAGCTCTTTTATCAAGTGTTTCCCTAAGGAAATACTTCTTATTATCCAAATCAATATTCACTGAAGTGGATTTAAGAACCCTAAAGGCCTGGATGCCTGCTATTAACATCAACTTAGATAGCTACTCTGTTAAACACAGGCTTTCAGTGGTGATTCATTTGCTTGAGTCTATGTGCCATGGGCAGTGAATTGGTTTTTCACCAGAATATTCTGTACCGGCTTCTAGAAGGCATCACTGGATTGTCACAGCTTGTGGCAGTGATTGTTTTATTAGAAACTAAAGTATTTGCCTGAAAACACTAAGTTTCTTCCTCCTATCCTGTACCATCACCCTGAGACTCCTATCTACTTGTGAGATGTTGCCATGAGCAAATCATCCCCACTGCCTATTGGATGATCATGAAGCATTCTTAGAGAATAAACAGAGAATAAAATCACAAATGCTTTACATAAGGTAAATATCACATTTCTTCACATTTCAAATTGAGAAATACCTCATAGTTTTATGAAAGTGTGCAGTTATTTTCTTGGGAAGCTTCTGTTCACCTAACAAACTGTATTTGTGCCTGCATTTTCTCAAAAAGTAAACAACTTTGCATACTTATGTAATAATACCAACATGACTCATACCTACCTCTTAAATGGTTTTGCATCATGTGCATACTCTTTCAACCCATCCATACATCTTTCTTCATCACTGAGCAGTTCTAGTCACAGAGGGCCTGACCTCCTGAAAGGAAAACACTCCTGGCTGCTTCTGATTGCTCACAGTTGCAGGTACTCAGCATTTCCCAGAACTGAGATCTTAAAGCTGTCAGCTTGAATTGATTCCAAGGAAAATATTATCAAAATCAAATCTTATTTCCACCTTCATATATACCTCCTCCTTCACAATATATAGGAAATCAAGGCTTTAAGACAGTAATTAACCTCACTTCACCTCTTTATTCTGAGAAACTAAGTGTTCTACCATGCTGAACATATTTAAATTGATGGAACCCCCCTATCTGATTTTAATCTTTTAAAACTTGCTAAGTTGTTCTAAAATGGTAGATCAATTATTTACTTCAATCTTTATACAAATTCCTGACTGAAAAGTACACATATAAAAGAAATTGAAGTTTCAAAATTAAGGAATCTGATAATCCATTCTACATGAAATATTCCAGATGTGGGATGTGTTCACTGTGTGTCACAGCTGTTGATGAAACAAAACCTCTAACTTGGTTAAAAGTTGCAGAATTTCATATCCCTATGTTTTATGGTAGGGTGGTTGATGGCTTTTTTGGGGGGGTGTGGGGAGTGGGGGGAGAGAGGTTTTAATATTTTTTACATTATTACTTACATTACCTAAATCTCTCAAATTTGTATTTAATGTTTCCTTATTTTCTCACCATTTTAAAATCAAATATGAAATAGTAATTGCACTGTATCTTATTAGGGAAAATGCACTAAATTCTTTTACACTAAGAGAATAAAAGGCTTTAAAAAAGAAAATCTAGTGTATTTACATAACCCTAACTATATTTTGCACTTGCACAGAAAGGAAACTGAAGAAAATTTAACTCTTCATGAAAGTCATATTTAACAGTAATTTTTCTTGCACACCAACTTGTTAAAAATACACTCAATCTATTCACAAATGTGTGACGTGTAATGTTTTCAGATATTTTTTTGGGTTTTTGCTTGGTTTGGTTTTGGGGTTGCTTTTTTTTTATTACAGTACTGCTTTTGCACAATTTTTCAGATTTAAGAACCTTATGGTTGACATTTCATCAGGCAGCATGTGACTCTGTTATTTCCACAATAGCAAACTGCATTCTTCTGCTCTAAAAATCTCAGCTCTTCATGACGCTGATTCAGAGGGATGGTTACAAACAACCAGTGGGAGGCACTAGCTGTGTTCACTGAAATGGAAAAATCTGCAGATGTTTGATAAACACACAGATGTAATTATCATTTCAGATTTTTCAGCTAAAGCGAAATAAATTCTTTATTGTCTCTGCAAGGCAGGCACAAGTGTATAACTATGGTGGTTTTTGCACGCAGCCCTCCAGCTGCTTGCTCATCCAATACAAAAAAATTACTTTCATCATTATTTTGGATAAACATAATTCATATTTATAGAATGTTTTTCTATTTATTTCACTGCAAAGAATGCAAAAAAATGTCATCTGATAACTGTTGTACTTAGATCTCTTAGAGTAGGAAAGGCAAGAGGAAACCAAGACAAAACAACATGTAATTCAATTGGGCTCCCCTTTTTCCTGCACTTCAGAACACCCCCTTACAGAAGGACAGGCTGAATTCCATCTTTTCTGGAGCGTTGTTGAGGCCTCAAGATTATCCTACACAAAGGATATGTGTTATCAGCTCCACGGCAGATCTCACAGGACGTACCACATGGTTTCTAGATAGCAGCATCTAGCCTTCATGGGCTACATTGAAAACAGTATTTAAACAAGTCAGACTTTTGAAACTTTTACACTTTTAAAATATAGATATTACAAAGTAAATCCACTGGTTCTTAGCTTTTCCTGTTAAAACCAAAATTAAAATGTCAAGTTTTTAGCATAAAACATTTATATTTCTGTGCTTTACTACTCATGAAAAAGATTTTCCGCCTATATTTTCCAGAGGTGACACCTTAGGGCTTGACCATGCAACTAAGCTACCTGGGTCATATGAACACTAAAAATAGATGATGGACATGCTCTAATATCAGGGGAAAGACAGAGGTAAGGCAACCTTGCTGAGATATGCTTTATTAAATTAACTTCCCTTGCCTCTTCCCTGGGCTAAGA
Source organism: Pycnonotus jocosus (assembly GCA_013400435.1). Classification (NCBI taxonomy): domain Eukaryota; kingdom Metazoa; phylum Chordata; class Aves; order Passeriformes; family Pycnonotidae; genus Pycnonotus; species Pycnonotus jocosus. The sequence goes on along the minus strand of VWYP01025445.1, from coordinate 445,567 downwards.
GCACAAACAGAGACAGCCAGAACTGCTGGAACTCAATCCTGAGCCTGAATGTTGGCCTTGGCAGAACAACAATCAGAGAGCTCTGTGTCAACTGGAGTGAGGGACTGAGGAGAATGGCAAATATCTCTGTCCCTGCACCCTACACCTAAACCACCATCATCTACTGCTACTAGAGCATTTCTCTGCAGCCTAAAGTAATTGTTAGAGACAAAATCAGAAATCTGTAGCCTGTGTCTACAGCAAAGGGTCTCACTACCCACCTGCAGAACTTCCCCCCTACTGCAAAGGTCAAGCCCAGGCCAGGGCTCTGGTCAGGGTTGGGAAAAGCAGTGGCTGAAGAGCACTGTTGTTTTAAGGGGATCTTTCTTTAAGGATATGTATAAACACACAGTTGTTGTTTTTTCTATTTCCATTTCATAAATCCAAATGAATCACATTTAAACGTGTGCAATCATGATCTGGCTTATTTATAGTCTCTGAACCCCTCACCTGTCTTCCTCAGGATGCAGCTAAGTTCTCCAAAGGTAACCAGGTACTCAAAATGAGACTTTCCTGTACCATTTCAAAAATGCCTACAAGCAGTGTGTGCCTGCTCTCCTTTCTTTTGGCCAAAGACAAGATAGATGGTATAAAACAAAGGAGTAAAAAGTTACAGCAACACCTGAAAATCCGGTGAAAACTTCAACAGCAAAGTCCCTTCTCCTTGACAGACTTCAGAATGAAAGTGGCAGCAGTGTCATTTTCTATGAAAAATGTATACTTGAGGTAGAAATGTTCGACTGTCAAGGGGAATATTTATGAAAAGTTGTAAAAGAGTTGCCTTAATAGCTGCCAGCTCTATTATGTACATAAAAGCCATAGTTTAGATTTTAAAAATATTTCAAGGCAAGAAATAAAAAATTATTCAAATGCATGCCAGCACTATCTGTTAAATGCTATAGCTTTTCAGTGACCTTTGCTTTTGGATTAATTATGCATCAGACAACACAGCCTTCCAAGTTCCTGCTAAGATAAAGCCAATCAACAGATCCTTTCCCCAAGCAATAACAGCCTTACTGTACAACAGTGTAAATCTCTTGACAACACTGCATACAAAATTCTGAAATAATCCACTGGAAGTAGCCGTTTCTCCAGAACTGTTGGCTTAAGAATTAGCCAGTAATTGCACCTGATACTAAGCTGTTCCCAGGATGAAACTATTTGCTGACTCTGATGATCATGGCATTATTATTATCTATCAAGTGTCAATGAGATAAAACTGTAATATATGCAAATACCACACATCTCTCCCAAGGTATTTACAGTACATATTAGAAAGATAATACAATTTATCACGCCACAGCAAGTAATTAGATAAATTCCCTGCAAATCAGGATCTCTTCCCTGGGAATCACTGTTTTAACGATGCAGTTAGACCAGGTTTGCAAACCACACTTCTCCTGAACCAAAGGAACTACCTTTATTTTCTAAGGTCACTGCTGAGTACCTGGTTTACAAAAGTGTTTGGATTATAGAAGTATATTGAGTGTATAGTAGACTTGGAAATTTCTAGCTTGGTAAACTATTACTACAACAAAGAATGCATTTGAATCCATTTCTTTACCAAATAATCTATTTCTAAGCTAAGGATAAGATCAGCAGCAATGTCTGTGTGCAAAACCACTCCTATTTGCAAAGTCTAAAGCCTATTTGTTGCTTTGCTGATCCAGTATCTTTTCCCTCCCAAGCATGCTGGTCTCCCCAGCAGCACTGTTCTTTTAAGAAAAATATACCACAGCTATAAACTCAGGAACAATTTGCCAAAAAAGTGATAACATTGACTGGTAGAAATAACTGTGCATGTTAAACACAAGCCTTCAGAGAATCTTTATGACATCACTGTTTTTATTTACTGAAGTCTGTGCCTATTTCTCAAATACACATTTCTATAACCAATCATGTTACACTCTTTCCTGTCAGCCATTGCACTTATCACCTGCTGTGCCTACGAATTAACTTAAAAATAACACATGTAACTATTCATATCCAACTTCTGATTATTGTTTTTAGCTGTTTGCCTAAAAGTCTGTTTAAGCTACTGTTCCAAGCTGGTCTGAAAAGGAAGGTGGTCTCGAATGAATTTGTGGGTTCACAATAGGTAGGTGTTACCTCCTACTGCTCACCACACTCCAGACCAGCATATTTTAACTCTTCCTTAACTTGACTGCACAGTCTGAATCAAATTTATCAAGGTGGAGTAAAGGAAACGTAGAGACTTAAAACTTCCTTCTTTCTCCAGAGTCTGCTTTAGACTGTCATATAAGTATGGAGCTGCCTGCAGAGCATCTGTCCCTCCCATGGTCCCCAGTCACTGCAGCAGTGTTCAGTGAAGCCCTGGGCTGGCAATAGGTTTTCAGGAGCATTCCACCAATGGAGTCATTGTAAGAACACACAAAGTACCTGGAGGTCAATAGACCCAGCCCAGTCCCTGGAGTCTTCCTTGCCAGAAAGGACTTTCAGAGCAGAATCAATGAGACTCCTGAATTGCTGTTTCATGAAATGTGAAACAAGAAGCATACTGAGAAACTTTCTTCCACATCTTTTAGCTGTTGTTGAAGATAAAGATGATATTTATATTTTAATCTGGTGTGCTCCACAACATGCTGGCAGTAAATTTTTCTCTGCTGGACTTCTTTGGCTATTCTCCTGTATCCTCTGAACCTGAGACAACCAAGAGTTTTCCATAAGTAATTCACCTCTTAGAAGTTTGTTAATGGATTTTTTTTTCCCTTACAGGGATATGACAATTCTCAGTAAATATCTCAGATAATCAATGAGTAATATTCCAGTGAAATTTATGGAATCAATGTGAGTATTGCCCAGTACTCACACTGGGAAAAGTAATTTGAAACTTGGTCAATGACAGATGAAAGAAACTCTAAATTCAGTTTCCAGGAAAGCCATATTTTAAATTTGCCATTTCAGGTGGTGAATGCTTGCATTTTCATTTTGTGCTATTTTCCTATACTTTCACTTCCTGTTTTAATTACAACTTCATTCTGAAGCAAATTCTTGCAAATTCTTTGCAAGATAATAATTTTTATAAAGAACTGCAGCTCCCAGAAAGAACACGGTCATCAGAAGAGCTGCAAACAGTGATATCAAAACCTGCTAAGCATAAAGATCTTGAGAAATTTCTATAATGTAAGCTGCCAAATAGTTCTTCCTTTTTAACTGTGCAGTCTCACCCTAGTCTAGGATGGTTTACTCCTCCATGAAAATGGGGTATAGTACACAGCCAGTGCTATGATCCCTTCACTTTCTAGCAAAATGCTTTTCCTTTGAAGAGCAGTGTCTGCATTTCATGAAGTTCCAACTCCAATCAGGAACCTACCAAGCAGACATTCTGCTTGGAAAAAGCAAGTTAAATGGACAAGTCCTACAGAATTCAGAATCATACTCTTGGGGTTTTTTGCTTCCATTCTCCTCCAAGGCAGACAAGCCATACTCTGAGCACTGCTTATTGGACATTTATGGCAAAGATGTTTGACGTTCATCTGCACTGGTACCTTTTTGGGGGACACTTTTTGGCTTAGGACTAAAAGCTTGGAACCTCCTCCTAAAAGTATGTTTCTGATGGAAAAGAGCAGAGTATAATTTTTTTCTTAACAAGCAGCAAAAGCAAATAGGGTTGCATCCAGCCTGTTTTTTACCCAACTGCTGTGTGTTTGAAAACCTGCCTGAGAGGGTTCAATACTCTTCTCTGCCTAAGACACTAAAACATTACTCTTCCCTCCTAACTGCTTTCCCCATCTAGAGCTGGGAGGGTGGTTTCTTTGCTCAGTTAAAGCTGTTCTGTTGCACACTGAATATTTAAAAACCTATTAAAATGAAGTGAGCAGCAGCCTCTAGACTACATATAAAAATAAATTCACCTACTTAACATGAAGTTGTTACTGTAGCAGCAACAAGGAATTAGCATCCCATTCTACACAGGCTGCTTTCATGAAGAAGAGTAAGCTGATCTTGCATCCCCAATTAGTGTGTAAACCACCAAGCTAACTTAAAAAATCCCATATATAATGCTTATGTTGGTCCTGCTTTACAATACAGCATCAGTCACTTCTCCGTTGCGCTAAGAGCCTAAATTCAAACACTCAAAATAGGTCAGCTGAGAGTATGTGCAGCTACTGGAAGCAGAGGAACCACACCTGGTTACAGGTTTGGGAGGGCTCAGGTGCCTGTCTGTTTCTGAACTGATCAGCTCTGCCAAACTCTGCCAAGATTCATCTAAAAACAGCTTTCATGGAACACAATAATAAAAACAGTGATCCTACAAAGTTTAGTTTCCTTGAGGATTAAGAAGAACTCAATCACATAGCAATTGTGATACTGGGCATATAAATCCCAATTCACTTTCCCTCCCTTTGTGTCTCTGAGTGGATGTAGAGCAGTACTCAAATAACAGCTTCCCTTGCTTGTCTATATTTTATACTGGTTGGCAAAGAGAAGAAACGGGTTGCCTGGAAAGAAAAAGAGAAATGAAACTCAAAAGATAATTAACACTCTCAGTGGTCAGACTGAGAGTCCAAGACTTTAACTGTGACAGAGCCTGAGGAAATCCTGACACAGCAACACTGCCAGAATCATCAGCAGAGCCATGATTGCTTTTTAGCCTTTCAGCAGGGAAAAGGCAGCTGTAAATCCTCAGTAGGGAAAAGGCAGCTGTAAATCCAATCTGCAGTGGGCAACAAGAAGATTCAATAGTTTACAACTGGGGTGAACTTTAAACAATCCCACAGAAGTTGTAAGGGTGCACTGAGTCAGAAGATGGCATCAGAGCAGGTCCAGGAGGGGGTACCCACTTCCCCGAGGTTCTCCTGCCTCAAAGGGCAGAATGCCACTGGGACAGACGCAGCCAGGCAGTCTCACCCTAGCCTCACCCCACAGGCAGCCCCACCCCTCCAGGATTTCCCTTCCTTTGGACCCCACCTGAGGCATTGGCTCCTCTAGTTACACCTAAAGGGCTCTTTTCCCCTTGCAACCCATCTACCCACACCACTCAGCTTCACCTTTACAAAAACGCATGTTGCCTCCTGGTGAGGTAACGGGCCAAAGTCTGTGTCAGACAAAGCAACTTTGGTGGTAGCAGATGTGATATATTCTGTACACAGGTAGGACACATAGGAAAACAACCCCCTGATCTCTTCTACTGCTGTCCCACTGGCTTTCTCCATCTTCAAAAAACTCTGCAGAGTGAGATGTTTCAAAATCACTTAGAATATGGGTTTAACTCTGGTGCCTCTGAAGTATCTGATTAAACTCCTGCCGTTTGTAATGAAAGCAGTGACATCAATGTTGTTTATCCCACCAAGAATTTCCCACTACCTCATTTTATCTGTGAATAATAAACACTTAACAACAGTCTCCTGCTTCTCAGTAGGCTGAGATCTCCTGTTAACAAGTTACCCAAATACCCTAATCTGGAAAGAGCTAAAGAAAAAAGAACTGTCTGGCAGTAGGAATATCCATTCTTTTTCCACAAAGGACTCCATGTATCAGCAAAAATGTTCCACTAGTTTTTTGCTTTGGGGATTTTTTTGATTATGAGAGGAAAAATGGTTTTAAAGATAAAACTTAGTCATGAGCAAACAGTACATGAAAAGGGTCTGTCTCTTTACAAGAATTGCACCACTGCCTCAGTATCACTTAAATGTGATAAAGAGGCTGCTGCCAGCAACAGTTTACCCAGTTCATCTTCTGCACTGGATTTCACAAGGATTAAAAAACAAAGCCAATGAGAAAAACAGTGTAGTGGGACTTTTCTATACTTTTACCAACTCAGCAAATGTTCAAGGTCATTCCTGTGTACCATAGAGCACTATGGATTAGATTGCTCCTTCACTAAGGAGCAATTAATACTTGGAAGATAATTAGTAACCACAGGCCATTTCAGAAAACATATTGGCTCTGAGGAAAATGAAGCAGTGCCTAAGCAAATCAGAAAACTTGACAGCGTTTTCCAGCACCTCAAGCAGCAAATGTTGCTGTTAAGAGAGATCAAGGCAAGGCATCAGTTTTTGAAAATGACAGAAAATACAGAATGTTTTTTCATTCGACATCACAGGTATTTATTTGGAAAACATGAAAGTCAACAAGCTAACATCAAAGTAAAACCATACAGAGCTGAAAAATTTATCTGGCTTCAGCATGACTCATGAAACCATTTCCATTCCTAAATCCCCAGCAAAAATGCCCTTGTGCAGCCACCATTTTTGTGTTATAATAAAAAGATACATTAAAGGACAGAGTTCAGTAGCATGGAAGGAACTATCTTGAAATTTCAGATGCTGATCTCGCACCTGCCAAGACAGCAGGCCTTGCTTATCTCTCCAGACAACTATGGATGCGTTATATACAAGAGGGAATTTAACTGAATGAAACATTCCCTATTCTAAGCATTTACAGAATTTTGTGATAAAGTGTTTATTCTAGGCCTTATTCCAGCCTACAAAACAGAGGCCATAGGACTTTGTTAATTCAGAAACTCAGTTGTCCTAGACAGTGCAATGAATGATTTTAAATCCTCTCGGATGATTAATACCTTCATCAGTGAGATTTTTCAATTGGTTAATTAGGGTTAAAACATGTACCTTAACTTGAATACAAATTTGTTTGGAATCAACTTCCAGCTACCTGATACTGACATTTTTTCCTGCTTGAAAGGAGGCCCCTTTGATTTTTCAATTTGCTTTTCCCTAGACTTTGATCAATCCAATATCAATGATCTCTTCCTTGGCTAAACACTAAAATTAAGATTTTTTTAATCTCACATTAGAAGAAAAAATTGTCAGGACTGAATCACCTTTTTCTGATTTCAGAACTTTTTTTACAGTCCAACACTCTTTCCAGTGAGTGAGCCTCAGGATTAGCCTGAATATTTTTTCAGTTCCATTATTGCCGAAGACAGATATGGTGCTATCTTTTTTACACATCCAAGAATCATATGTCACAGACTTACAGAATCAATTAGGTTGGACAAGACCTTTGAGATCATTGAGCCCAACCTATGATCCAACATCACCATATCCACTAGACCACTCTCCACTGAGTGCCATGTCCAGTCTTTCCTCAAACACCTGCAGGGATGGTGACTCCACCATCTCCCTGGGCAGTCCATTACAATGTCTAATAAACCCTTCTGTGAAGCAATTCTTCCTGATATTTAACTTAAACTTCTCCTAGTACAGCTTAACACTGTGTCCTCATGTCTTTTTCTTTCCTGCTGGGAGAAGAGGCTGACGCCCACCTGGCTACGCCCTCCTTTCAGGCAGTTGTAGAGAGCAATAATTTCTTCTCTTCTCCAGGCTAAACAACCCCAGCTCCCTCAGCTGCCCTGGGCCCAGCCATCCAGCCAGTTCCTAACCCAGCAAAGGTCACCCCTGTCCAAGCAGTGGGCTGCCAGCTTTTCCAGGAATGCTGTGGGAGATGGTGTCAAAGGCTTTGCTGAAGTCCAGGCAGACACATCCACAGCCTTTTCTGCATCCACCAGGTGGGTCAGCTGCTCATAAAGGGACATCAGGTTGGCCAGGCAGGACCTGCCTTTCCTGAACCTGGCCTGGCTGGGTCTCTTTCCTTGCTTGTCCTGTAAATGCTGTGTGATCACAGCCAAGGTGATCCGTTCCATAACTTTGCTGGGCACCAAGGTCAGGCTGACAGGCCTGCAGTTCCCTGGATCCTCCTCCTGGCCCTTCTCCTGGATGGTGTCACATTGGCCAACCTCCAGTCATCTGGGATGTCTCCAGGACTGATGGCAAATGATGGAGAGCAGCTTGGAGAGTCCTTCCACCAGCTCCCTCATCCCCCTGGGATGGATCCCAGCTGGTCCCATGGACTTGTGCATATCTATGTGACTCAGCAGGTCACTCACTGCTTCCTCCTGGATTACAGGGAGTCCTTTCCTCTTCCTGTCTGGGTCTACCAGCTCAGGAGGCCAGTGCTCCTGAGGATAACAGGTCTTACTGCTGAGGACTGAGGCAGAGAAGGTCTTAAGTACCTCAGCCTTCTCCTCATCTTGGGTAACTATGTTCCCCCCAATACCCAATAAGGAATGGGGGTTTCCTTTGACTCTTCTTTTGTTATTAATATATTTATAAAAACACTCTTTTTTGTGTGCTTTACAGAAGTGGGCAGGCAAAGTTCTAAATGACCTTTCACCTCCCTAATTTTCTTTCTGCATGACATCCTTAAACATCTCCTGAGTTGCCTATCCCTTTTCCTAAGGTTATACACCTTCTTTTGCCTGTGTTCCTGCAAAACTCCCTACTCAGCCAGGCTGGTCTTCTTCCCTCATCTTCCAGCACATAGGGACAGCTTGTTCCTGCACCTTCAAGATTTCTTTCTTGAAGTACATCCAGCCTTCCTGAGGAGCCTCTTTGCTTTTAAGGGCTGCTTCCCAAGGGATTTTCCAAATCAGTGTCCTCAATAGGCCAAAATCACCCTCTGGAAATCCAAAGTGTTTTTTACCACCACCACCCTCTGCCCTTACTTCTCCCAGGTATTGAAAATTCCTTCATTTCATGGTTGCTGTGCCCAAGACAGCCTCTGACCATTGCATCTCCCACCAACACTTCTCTGTCTGTAAACCATAGTCTAGTGGGGCACCGCCTCTCTAGGCTCATTTTTTACCAGCTGGGTGAGAAAGTTCTCTTCCACACACTCCGGGAACATCCTAGACTGCCTCCTTGCTGCCATGTTGAGCTTACAGGAGACATCAGCAGGTTTAAGAGAGCAAGGGCTGGAGATGATGAAACATCAGCCAGCCACCTACAGAATGACTCATTTCAATATAGGATGGTTTGTTTTAATCATCATCCAACACCACTAATTTTCACCCTGTTAGATATCTAAACTGAACCCTGAATGCCTTAAGGGGGATTAGCTTACAAAATACAATCCTCATAAAAGATGTGTCACCTTGCATCTGGCTCTATTAAAGAGATCAATTTGACAAATAATCAAGATTTCTCAGAAATAATTTTTACATGTCATTGCAAATCCTGAGAGTTATCACACTTAAGCTTCAAGTAGTTAAAATGTTTCCTCCTACATCACAATGCTTTCTAGAAGTATTCCTATTTATTATTTCTACAGTCACTATTTTAAAATTAAGTTTACATGTGTGTTACCAATTTTTTAATCTTGATCTTATTTTGACATGGTGTTTGTCAGGTCTCATAGGAGTCCATGTGGTCAATAAAATTCTTCAGAGTCAGTCTAAATGGAAGCATTCCCTTGGGCAAGGCCTGCCATGCAAATGACTGCCCAGAAAACAGGAAACCCCTTTATCACTGAAATTTATTCAAATAATTGTTTTTCAAATTTTACATAATTCACATGAACATTCTGAGCACTTCTACTTTGAAAGATGGGACTTAGGTATAGAAAACCAGCTGCTGTATCTAGGAAGAGGCTGGTGTCTTTGCCCTATGGTTTTGGTGAATTTCTTACAGCTGGGAGAACTAAAACTCAGAATAATTTTCCTCAAATATTTATTCCTGAGAGATAGGGAGAACAGCAACATTTGAAAATGCACAGACAAATCAGATATTCTCGCACAGATACTGAGAAAATTCTGTTTAGCTACTTAGTAGCTACCACTGCCAGGTAGCTCATTCTGGCTAGAAAATCAAATATATTGAAAGCTTTTGTCACCCTAGAACATTCATTTCCTCTCATAAAAGAGCAGAAGTGCATTGAAGGCAAGCTTTTAAATGCTTGTAAACTTGTAGTGATGGTAAGCAGAGAGTTCAAATTAGCTGACACTTTCCCAGATAAATATGGCTAGGAAAACATATTGGATTCTATCAATTTGCAGTAACTGGCAACACTTCAAAGAGAAAATCAAATTTATTTCCTCTTTAAGGCAAAAAAAATATATCAGTTTAAATCTTCATGAAGAAATTGGCTTTACAGTGTACAGGCAGCTTATGTTTGTCAGGATGTGTCATAAAATGGGAGCAGAAAAACCACCACTGAAATAGTGCAGCAATGGCAGTCTGGCTACACCTACCTACTAACTGTGATTCATAAAGCAAAGAAATAACTTATTACATGTCAGTTACAGAGCACCGAAAAGCACAAGAAAAGGTTTGGCATTCCCAGTGTGTAAGCTTCCGAATTGCCCTGTCACTGACTCACTTCTTGAAAGTCTCCCTCAAAACCAGCACTTGACAAAAGCAGCCTTTGCTCTACACAGAACAGAATTTGTTTGAAAAAATCTGTAGATTAACTTTTTTTTTTTTAAAAAAAACAAACCCTAAAGAAAAGCTGACATTGCTGCCTCCTGAAGGGTTTTAGGCTTTCCATCAGATATCTGAACAGGATGCTGTGACTTTTACCAGGTTGAATTGAAATGAGTAGAATTGACCTGTCTTGGCCAAGAAAAAGTTCTGGCATGTCTCAGGGAAAGATGACCTTTTTAGGACCTTTCTTTGACAGACATCTAAGCAATCATTTGCTTTGATAAAAATCAGATCTAGATTCCCTTTCTGAAGTGCAGACTGGTTGTTTGGGTCTTTTTTTTGGAAATGCATCACATTTAAGCAAAATCTTACAACAAAAGTCCACACCACAAAGTCCTCTTGGAGCCTCACATTGTTCTTACTCCCAAGACTGATATCCCCACTATCACAAAAAAACCTGCAGCCACCTTTCCACCAGCAGACATAAAATAATGAAGTTATCCTTTAACTGTCAATCAGTATTATTCAATTGTTTTGTTCTATGTTTTGGGCTTGTAACCTGTATGTGGACACTTACTGAACATGTGTCATCTTGACTTTACCATGTAAAGCCTCCAAATCACCAGTCCAGTGCCAAAATCACTGGAATGATTCTGGCTGGCAGGACTGCCATTTCTCAAGTTTGCCATCATTTTGATAAACTTACCTGGATATACTCCTTTGTATAGTAATTATAAACATATTCATCATTACAAGTCATTGACTGCACTGTCTTAGAAAAGATTAATTATTTAAACTGTGACAGGCTTGTTACTTCTGTTGGTAAAATTGAAGTAGAAGAGAATTATATGGAAGTGTTTCTTTGCCAGAGTGCTTATTGTTAATCTGGTGATCATTAACCTGTTTGTACCATTGGTCACTGATTAATTACTAACTCTCCATATCAAATGCTCCCAGCCTTTCAGTCCACAACCCCAGATGAGGGGCAGCAAATTTAACCCACCAGCATAAGGGTGAATGTCCAAAGAAACTGAGGAACTGATGAAGGGTCTTAAGGGGAAGCCATGGGAGGAGCAGCTGAGAGGTCTGTTCAGCCTGGAGGAGACTGAAAGGAGACCTCATCACGATTACAACTTCCTCGTGAGGGGAAGAGGAGGGGCAGGCACTGATCTCTTCTCTGTGGTGATCAGTGACTGAACCCAAGGGAATGGCCTAAAGTTGCGTCAGGGGAAGTTTAGGTTGGATATTAGGAAAATGTTCTTCATCCAGAGAGGGTGGTTGGGCACGGGATCAGGCTCCCCAGGGAAGTGGTCACAGCACCAGCCTGACAGAGTTCAAAAGTGTTTGGACAGTGCTCTCAGGCACAGGGTGTGACTCTTGGGGATGTTCTGCACAGGGGGAGGAGTTGGACTCAATGATCCTGATGGCTCCCTTCTGACTCAGCATATTCAATAATTCTATGGTAAGTTCAAACAAGCCAAAATTTACCAAAGTATATCTTTTTTAAACAAGCCCAACTACATTCATTCATGACCCTGAGAATGATTTTTTTTTTTTGAAAACTGAGAAACATGAGGTGCAAACTTTCAACCTCTCCAGTTCTCTGAGCAATCCAAGTGTGCAGCCAGCAGTGCTTTAAAAAGGATGTGCTGTGTTAAGTCATGCAAAGCTTCTAAATTAGATATTTTTCTCTCTCATAAAACAAAAGGAGGGCTTAAGTCAGGACAGCCATGATTATGTGTGATTTTCCCTAAAACTTGTCAGACAACTTCAGCTGAAAGATACTTATCAACAAATTATGAAAGCACCAAAAGTTCTCAAAGTTTTATCACAATAGTCTTCTCTCTGCTGTTTGTCTTCTAAAATAAAGAAAAGCAGGTGCTTGGCCAAGATAATCTTGGTTTTATTTTTTATTAATAAAAAAGATCAGATTCTGGTAAGAAAGGAAAAATCAAAACAAGGAGCCTAGTTATCCAAGGCGTAAGGATTTGATTTCATGTGTGAATCAAGAATACAAGTGTGTGCACAGCTGTAAGTCTACAAGGGAAAAAGAGAACCCAAGAAAACCACCCCACCCAGCTGCTGGTGCATACTTTGAGCCCTGCTTTCACCTGCATGTGTTGCAAGTACTCTCAGTTTTTAAAACCAAGTTATGCTGAAGGAACAGATGGAGATTCTTATAGCTATTATTACAACACCAATGGTATAGAAACAGTGGAGGAGTTTAGCGTGCCTAACCCACCTCTTCCTTAAACTATCCTCCATCTGCCAGCTTTACCAAAACACGTCCAAGGGTGAATGCTCAGGACTTCAGGGAACCAGATCCTCAAAGAAGTTGTCAGAGCCCATCACAGCACAGGTAATGGCAGCATCAACACACTAATTTCAAAGATTACCTCATGTAAAACAAAAAAAAAGGAGCTACTTGTAATGATGCAAAACATGAACTTCCTTGTGAAAAATAGTTTCTGCAGAGTAATTTCTGGTTTGAGAAAGTGGAAGAAAGCTATTAATTACTTGATATAAAGCTATGCCAACTGATACAAACGTCCTTCAGTCAAAAGTATGGAAGTAGAATTCTTCTTGCATTTGATATTATTACACACTATAATTCAGTGGCAGCACAAAATTTTATACACAGCATGAGATACAATCTCAGTGCCTTTTTGAACAGCCTTCAGTTTTCTTTGTTATCATTCACCATGTGTTTGGATGTCAACTAGATGTATTTGAATGCCTAGGGTATATTTTTTCTCAAAATGCCAATTGCTATTTTCTAAGTGGTAAAGCCAAAAGACTGCAATCTTTTAAATTGCATCTCTCGTCAAACTCAAAACCACATTTTCTGCTTGTTATTTGCCTGATCAGTCCTTCATAACCTTTATCCTCCCACTCCCAAAATGTTAATGAATTACATGTTTAGGACATGTAACACCTAAACTATTTTGAAGAAACACCTGAGACTGAGTGAATAGGTTGGTGCTGCATCACTATAAGGCTTTATCTGAGAGGGGTGTTGAACAGAACTCCTTATTTTCTTCAATAAAAACACTATTATGTGCAAAACAAAATGACTAAAAAACCATACAAGAGCTAAGGAGTTCTCATAGATGTGCTTTGGCTTGCCAGATTACAGATGCATTTGGTTTGGTTCTAACTCAAAAGGAATTCTGAGCATTTTGAAAACTTGCCTCAATTAAATCACTATTATGTTACTAGTGTCAATTGTTAACTCCATGTGCTGTATATGCACTAAACAGGTTTGACCCCTTCAGAGAACTAAGGAGGTACCAGCTAAAACTGACTCTCCTGTAGGAAATACTTCAAGGCAACTGCTCCCAGAACAGTGAGAGGGACGGAAAGTGGAACATCAGCTATATCTCATTTCAAGAGGTGAGCAGTCATGCAGGGAGGATTTGATCACTTTTGCTTTATAGTCAATAGAATGATCTAAAACTCTGCTCAGGCACTAAACAACCATTTCCAGTTCAGAGAGCAGGCCATAATGGAAGTCATTTGAATTGTCCACAGGTGCCAAATGGGAGCTTCTGTAGGGTCTGGGCATGTGGTTGTGGTACTGCAGGCAGAGCAGCAAATTGCCAGGTGCCAGCTGAGCCATGGTCACCCTGGAGGCCATGTCCTTCCCATTCCCCCAGAAAATGCAAGGAAAAGTGAAGTATGGTTTCTCTCAGTGACTTCACTTACACACAGGGACTGCAGACCCAGCTTTGCCTCCAGCACACCAGGTATTTCACCAGATTAACTGCTGCCTTTGTGGCTGATTCCAAAGAGCCCATCATTCAAATCAAACTCAGTTCTCTTTATGTTAATGGCATTTTATTTCAAAATATATTAACCATTCTGTGCTTACAAAGAACTGCAGTGTGAATACAATATCAAGTTAAAACCTTCTTAAACCTGCTACAAAACCGATTTTTATTAGGATGAAGACTGGTGCATACAATCAAAATTATTTAGTTTAAACACCTCTGCAGTCTACACAAGTAGTTCTCAACCTTAACTTACATTTTATTGGGCCACAGATGGACATAGGCATTATATTGTCAATATTATACATGCAAAACCAGGTACTGTACCAAACCCAATTATGAAAATATCAGTTCTGAACACAGGTCCATTCTAAAGATGTATCACATATACAGACAAAATCTGTGTCATCAGACAATGGAAATTATTGCTCCAAATCCCCACAGGGCCTGGTAGGAACACACACTTTAGAACAACCTGTGCTCTGTAATGCAAAACATCTGCTGCTAGGTTTGAGTGGGGTGTAGCCAGTATCAGGATAAGATGTCCAAAGTTTCTTTGGATTTTGTTTGGTGAAATTTCCCCAGGGGGAAAAAACTCTAACTCTCCCACATCTTTTGATCAACTGATATAAGAAGTTGGTTTCCAACCATCACTGAAGCACAGAAAATCTATTTTTAAAGGCAACAATCTGAACAAACTGACTGCTTGCCAAATATACTCATGATGACAGATGACAAGCTGAAAACACTGATCTACACAGACAGTAGGTTATGAACACCAGAAAAGTAGTTTTTATTGATACTTGAGAGAGATTCAGGTTTAGGCTGAGACTGTCAGGAAGAGTAGTAAATACTGGGATTTTGTTTTTCCAAACTTATGGCCTGTATGCCAGTTCTTTAGCCTAATGAACTTTTGTAGCGTGGCTACTTTTTGGCTGTGTGATGTTTCTTACATTTAATATACACAAATACCATGAAACACTTCTTTGACTTTAGGTCTTCACTGGATCACTGTACATGACACTCTAGTGGTTAGTTATTAAGGTTAGGAGAAAAAATTGACTTTTTGCTTTAAAAACAACACTCTAAAAGTTCTTTATATATATATATATAGATGCTAGAGCACTCACTCTGCTTCATTAGCTTTCAGATTGACCCTGCTGGAAGCAAATCTGCCCTGCTTCTCATCCAAACCTGGCTTTGGTGTCACCAAACAGTTTTATATTAAAAATTAATCTACAATTCAATACAACAAGAATTATAATTGTCTGAGTCCATCTATATGCAGAGCAGATCAAGGATGCATTTACTTCCAATTAGCACTTCCTTCCTGAACTGGACATGCTGTTTCAGTATGGACATTGAAAGCATGCCTTCAGTTCCTGGAATCAATTCCCAGAAGGGGATGGAAGCAATAGTCCCACGTACTAAACCATATTCCAAACAAGATACCAGAGGAGATGTGGATGAGTTTAAGAGTCTAGGGAACTGAAGATGTATTTCATGACCTATTAATTTTGGCAGCTTTTTAGAGGATGTGTCCAAATAACTTCCAGGAACAGCAATCTCTCAGCAATGCATTACTAGCAGCTTTCCCCTACTTTATACGAACTACAATAACAGTGGTAGTCACACTATCAGGATTTGCTCAGCTCTTCCTCAATCTGTATCAAGTAAACATGAATTGTAGAAAATGTTGCTTGTTTTCATTATATACAGGCACTATTTTGTTCTCTGGTATTAAAAAAAAAAAAAAAAGGACAAAATTTCAGTTGAAGTGTGAATAGGACAGTGACTCCCAATATTTATATAACACTGTATATCAATATACACATTTACAAACCCAATATAGAATCCCTGAATATGTTTACAACTTCTGCCATTGTTTCTTGTTTCAAAACACCAAAATAATTTTCCACATTGTTTTTTTTCTTATTTCCAATTTTATCACTTAAAAGCAGTTTTGGAAAATTTTACCATAAAGCATTAAGGTACCTTAGTAAAACTGACAGACAGAATCAGGTCAAAGATCAAGCCTCTCTAATGTTTGTTAATAGTTTTAAGTGATTCTAGTTTTGTACAAATAGAAAGAATAAGGAAATTGTCAAGTTGGTTTCAGCAAAAAGTGTAGGAAATAATACTACACTTTGGAATACAAGTCAGAGAGTTTATAACGATGATGCATCCAGGGATTTAAGAGATGTCAGCTGGCACTCAATAAAGATTATCTGGCAAATCAATTTTCTCTTGTAAAATTGCAAACTTCAAGGCAAGCAACTGCATCTCTAGAAGAATGCTACCTACCTCTGCTATGAAACCAAATGAATGCTACCTCCAACCCAACACCCAACAGCACCTTCAAAGGAAATTGTAGCCATTTCCAGAGGCAGCATCCATTAAGGTGGCACTATCTACAGTGACAAATTTAAGACAATATAATATAAACACAAGGTTTCAATCAAGGCAGCTGTGGAAACACCCACTACCAACAATGCAAAGCTATGGAATCTCAGTAGAGTAAGAGTATTTTTCCATCCTCAGTGTATTAGGTCCACAGGAAAGGCAACACTCTGCAGTATTCCTAGTATTAGGGATCAGCAGCATAGCAATTCAGCTGCTGCTTTTACTAGAAAACAATTTAATCCATTTTTGTTTTTTTCAGGCTTTCTGAATGTTTAACATTGCAGCTATACACCTATTTCAAAAGTTATGCTTATACCCACAATAGATAATACTGGAGACAGCATCCAATTTCCCTTTAACAATGCTGTTTTCTTATTTTAATTAATCAGATTATAGATTTCCTACTCCAATAATCACTGACAAAATACATATCCAGTATATCCTCCTCCCCTGTGTCTTTAAGAGAAGCCACATAGAGCTTGAATTTAGACAAGTCTAAGTGTACCACAGATAACCCGCACACACACACACACCACTGTGCATGGAAAGATCATGTGGGTATCAACTTAACTTCTGAAAAATGTGCATCATATGTACTATTATAATGGTAAATTGTTGTTTGTTTGGTTGGCTTTTTAAGCAGCCTTTCAAAATAAGTCATTTTTGCTCCCAACTGGTCATACTGCACCTGTGCTGAAAGTCACCATATTGTAGTGGGACTGGCAGAATGAATGTGTGCCAGATTCTTGCCCATTGCAGTTTGCTCCCTCATGGATCCAATTAAGCCAATATTTACAGTGACCTGAAGCTAAAATGCTGGGCTGTGAACTGGCACTCAGTCACCTCTGCCAGTTCTGCTACAGCAGTGGTCGGCCAAGGTACAGGAAGGAAAGGCTAACTCAAACTCCGGTGCCACAAACAGCACCAGCCCTTTGGCACTACACTGAATTGCAACAAGCCTAATTCCCCCAAGGAGAATGATAAAAACCAGCACAGCTGAATTTCACAATACCATAAAACCACATTGTCTTGCATTACTATAAGCATTCCCTTCTGAACTCTAAATTATTGAACACTAAATGTACTAAATACACTTAGTAAGTACCTGCTCCTGGAATGACTGTTAACAGTAAAGGTAAAGGCCATCAACTTCTTGCCTACAAGCATTACAGAAAGATGGTCTCTCCTAAGAAAACTGCACTGCAGAGAACGGTGGGGCTTTTTTTGTTGGTTGGTTGTTGTTGTTGTGGGATCTTGGGGTGGGGGGAGTGGGTTGAGTTGTTTTTTTTGAAAGCTACAATCCATGTACTAAAAAGTTATCCCACAGAACCGCTTCGTGTTTTTGCAGATGAGGCAATGCAACCATGAACTGTCACTTTTCAAAGACCAGAAATAAAAATGACCAGTTTGATTATTTTCACATTACTGTGAGACTGATCTAAACTAAACTGTTCTTACAAAGGCTGAGTCTGCTCAGAAAATAATATAGATTACTAAATACCCAACAACAAGATATTTTATATCTGCTGGTAATTAGACAGTTGCTAAACACAAAACCCAAATAATCAAATATTCATAAGGTGGTATTTTGTGGGTTTGGGGTTTTTTTGTGGGTTTTTTTTTCTAAACATGGTGAAACTCAGTGCATAGTTCCAATTCCAAGAAGGTGTTATTGCAAGTTTTGTTCCTTATTTTTCTTTTCTTTTTGGCAGTATATGTTACTGCACCATTACTGAACCATACAGTTGGCTCCTCAATCAGGTACAGCACACATCATGAGCTCCTGAAGCTACATTTACTGAGTAAGGATGTAATATGGAAGGTTCTTCATGGCAAGTTTGAGCTGAATTTCGAACAGAAAGCATCAAAATGAAGCCTCATTTCAAAGGAGAACAAACTAAACAAGACTCCATCAGATGTGAATTCTCTATAAAAAATGATTTCACGTTGGAAAAGGAACATTTCAAAACAGCACTGTATCTTCTCAGGCGATTTTACTCATTTGCATTACTGAAGATAACGGTGTCTCAATCATGGTTTTAATCTTCACAGCAGAGGCCCTTCTTTGATCTAAGGCAATCAGTTGAAGGGGAAGAGGAAAACTTAAAACCAAACAAAATAATGCTTTTTAATGACTCTTCAAAATTACTAAGTTGAGTACCACAGAAGTATGAAAGATTGTCTCAGAAAATGGGACAGTAAATGTGGACAATAAACATGTCTTGGCCAGTGAGCAAAGAGGTGCTTTAAAGGCTTTCTACAAGAAGCTACAACAAGAACACAACAATTCAGTGCAAAACTGTGAACTAAAAAAAACAGTAGTACAATAAAGAAGTTGCCTAAATATCATGGTGGTATCATTCCAGCTGGTTAGAAAGTTGCAGGAGTATTTTAGAAAAGCCTCAGGTTTTCCCACATCCTCCACCCCAGCCAGCAACAATTATAAAAATGTGTTTCATTTTAAGCTTTTTCATAAGTCACAAAACCAAGGAGATAAAACACATATTTGATTCAAGCAACACATTCTTCTTATTCAGTTAGTTGAAAGTGATGCGTAGGTCTTTCAGAATTTAAAATTTTAAGTGGGATGTTTCCATATTTTGATAAACCTGAGTCAACCTACTAAATTAAGCCCAAGTCTCTCCCTCAAGCACATACCTGCAAGTATGTGCACAAACAGCATACTCAACACCTCTCACTTAAAACATACGATTTCATCAGTAAAATTGCAGCAGCTTATTTTGAGAATCTGAGGAGCAGACTATTTGTGTCTTGTTAGGCAGCCTGTTTATTGCAAACCTGTGGCAGGACTTTTCTCTTTACCCAGTATCAGATTACCTTCCAATCACTTCCCAGGGCAATGTATTTTTCAAAACAATGTAAAAATACATACAATATCATAGAAAGAACCTTCCAAATCTGTCAGCACTCCTAAAACTCAAGTAAAACAAACATCTCAATTACTGCAAGCTGTCTGTGCACACATCTTAGATATCCTTACCCCTGGATAAGATCTCTTTGTTTCAAGCATTGAATTACTGTCAACAATAAATACAAGGCATGCCTCTATTTTGTACAACTCATTATCAATCAAACTCTGAAATCAATTCAAGTTACTGGAAACTGAATGGTGGTTCTTTGGTTAAGCAAGTGCATCTGCTACTTTATATCTAGGGCTTCACTGGATTTGTGGAAAAGCTGTGCAAGTATGAAATATTTACCAAAAAACCCCACTTCCCATTTACAAAAAGGATCCATTTATAAAGATCCATTGTGTCAAAATGTTTTGACAATCAATACAAAAGGCCTAAAATGTCACCAAAGTTGCAGTTTAAGCAAGATTATGTGTGGAAGAGAAACACTAGAGGATTTGATGCTGTGACCTAGGCAATATATAATTTCCAAAATTCAAGATCTTTGTTTATAGTAAGATATACCTTAATATATTAAGATATATCCTATATCTCAAATATTTGGCTGGATGCTTATAGGGTTAAAAAGCCCCAACTAAACTACACCAAAATCCATAATCTCTCCCCTTTCTATCTGGTAGTAAAATTTGTTTAAAAAGTGAATTGAACTCAGCCACAGCATTTGAAAACTAACATTAAACTATCCCCATTAAACTTCTTCCAATTACTGGAAGAAGATGCGACCATCCTACATTACTACTGTCTGAAAACACTTAAGGCCTTTGATTAAATTTAGTCGACAGGATGACCCCACTGGGAGGGTGGATAAACAGCAAAATATTATCAGATTTTGCTGCAAATGGGGGCAAGATTTAAACTATTTAAATAAGTCCTATGTCAGTAAGAGGAAAACCCACATTTAACAGTTTGCATTTCTATTAATATCAGGAAGGTATTAAAAATACCAGTCTCCAACAACATTACATTTCAGTGCATGTAAAGAGAATAATATTTAAGTGTTATTATGAGTTACAGATGATGGTTGAAGCTTTTAAAGAAACACCTTGAGGAGAAGCAAACTACTACATTATACTTTCATTTCACATTGAGTGGTTTGCCCTTCTTTTGCCACCAGAGTACCTAAAAATAAATATTTTGGAATTACAGCTTTCTTTAAAGCTACTACAGTTTAGTAAGACAAATAACCCAATAAATAAAAGCCAAGTTAGTAATTTCAGGTGATAAGATAATGACTCCAATGGATGCACCTGTCCTCTTAACTATTCTTTTGGTAAGACACAAAGTCTTCAAAGTCTTCAGCAAGGCAGCTGACTGTGTTGGTATGCAAAGCCATGGGAAGTAGACATTCTCTCTCAAAGAGGCAAAGTGCACAATCATGTAAGGCCAGCAGATGTTCTAGTGCTTTCTCCTAAAACCCAGTCTATGCTTCCCTGTGAGCTGCCCCCAGGCACAGCTGGGAAGGGACAGAAGGCCATGGCTGTTGTGAACCCAAGACAGAAAACAGAGATTCCCTCATGTCGCAGCAGCGCAGCCCAGCACCTCCATCACTCTGCAGACATTTTCATCTCCTCGGGACTCTCCCTAGGTGACCTGGGAGGTGGGGGGAGGAAAAGAAAAGTGAAAAGTAAGACACAAATCTGCCCAGTGATTCCAAACAATTGTTTCCTATAAAATAAAGGAGAACCAAACACATATGAAGATTTTTTTTGTGTATTTAGAAGCTCTATCTGTGTCATACAGGGCAATTGGAATATAACTTTGACAAGCCAGAGACTACAGACAGGTCCAATTAGCTGTTTTTCTCCTAAATTACCCAGATGAAAGAAGACAGCACTATTCATGTGAATAAGGTGAAGAATTATTCCTGACAAGCAGAGAATCCTCTTCAAGATAAATGTATAATAAGCTAAGCTATACATTTTAACAAGGCAGTAGAAACATTAAAATAGCTACTGTTGTTAATATTGTCACAATGTGATTTACAATTCTAAGTAGTTATTCAATTACGAGTTTATTCCTAACTGTATTGTTTTTATTATCACATTCCCAACTGTACAGTTTAAAAATACATTTCTATACTCCATGATTTCTTAACTTCAATAATGACATTACTAAGGATCATACTTGTAATGGGAAAATGGCATATAATCATATCACACTTTTAAAAATCTAGGTATGTTTGTATTTTGTAGTATTGTACATTAGGACATAAAAATGAAGTATTTTGGAGCAGGCTCCTTTTTAAGGGCAATGAACTCCTGAGTATTCATTAGTAAGAATTTAAAAATGATCAATCATCTCCTAGCACAACAGCAACATATAAATTATAGGACACAAAGGTACTATCAGCAAATTTTTTAAACGAGCCTTCTGTAAGAGGCTGAGAGACATTAAACAAACACTTCCAGTATACATGTTCCAGTGAGTATTTTACTTAGCCATACTTTTTATTTCTAGAATATGGGACAGCTGAATCCTCTTCAAATACTGCAATACTCATGCAGATGTGAGTGCACACTCACATGAAGCCCAGGCACACACTCCCTACACCTGTGCATACATACAATGATGTGTGTGAAAACAATTCATACAAGTAAGACATTTATAGCTCACCGGTAAATCTGTAATGGCCACGTTGCTTGTGACGGAGTGGGCACAGAATTTGTTGGACTCACCAACATGGCACTATATATATTGGAAGCAACCACAAGTATACAAAGTAGAATTGGTCCTATGATGGCCCCTTCCAGTCCCAGGTAATATGCTCCACCAGCTACAGCAAGGCCTGTCAGGTAAGGGTGACCACCTCTGCCACAAGAACAATAAAATCAAATTAAGAACAACAAACGCAGCATTATCAATTACAAAATGTGAATCAATACTGAAGTTTTATTAAGCTTAGGAAATGACACAGTTAGCTATAGCTACACATATTTACACTATAAACTGCTGTCTGAATGACTGCACAAAGGTTCCAAACTGTATTCTGCGCTGTATTCGCACAACAGATCAAACACTACTGTAGCATGGAAGGATCCACAGTGGGGTATTTACTTTACAGACATCTGCTGAAGAATGTCTGAAAGACTTAATGACAAACACACTTCTATTTTGAGAATGGAAAAATGGTTGGTTACACAGACTTTTCATGCTTTATGGTCAAGAACTGCTGAAGTTTAACACAATTAGCAACATGTACTATGAGGAACCCTAAGCAAAGCCATTCAGTTACATGATGACAGCAATTTGCAGTGCATCTTTCAAAGAACAGTTAGTCTTCACAGAAATAGCCATTTCTTTTCATTTTGTTATAAAAAAGCCTCTCAGGTGGAGTGTTTGTTATGATTAGCTTTTAATGTTTTCTGATGAAAAACAAAACTGAATTTTAATGAACATACTAATATTTACTGGAAAGTTGGGGCCAGAAGAGCTTTTTGAAAAGGCAGCAAGTAAACCATGCTATTTTTATTTTCTGTGTCTCAGATATTCATTTTGCACCTGTGTTCAGCTGCAAAATGTGAATCCTACCAACAGCATTTACACAAAATCTGCTCATCATTCTTTACTCTTTATACCTAAAATAATGACGTCAATATGGAGTTGTAGAAGAAAAACTATAGTTGAAACTTGGCATGCAATTCTCAGGGAGTTCCTTTAAATTCTGAGTGTAACATATAGAAAATACCAGCTAGTCAGTTCAGAGCTCCAGCAGTTCCTGAGGTTTCTACCATGGTCCTGATTTCTGCTGAAGTTCCAAATTTTAAGTCTTTGCCTTCACCACGACTGTGTGCAAAATGAGGCCATGAAACACAACCTACTAAATCATACACACCACAACTCACCTAGATCAAACAACCTACTGGCAAGATCAGATTGCTTTCCTGAGGGGACAAACATGACCTAAAGTTTATGTTCCTCCAACAATAGACATTATTAATTTCCAAACCTTTAAAAATTTCATATTTTTTCCAACCTTGCACCAGTTTAAACATTATTTTGGCTAGTTTTCTAAATTAAACAACAGATCAGCTGATGAAACAGGACTAGAGTACAAAGGTAATCCTTTTAGAAAACCCTGCATAACCCAATTATAGCTATTTCAAATAGGTTTAATCTAATCTAGAAGACATCATGATGCTTACTGTTCAATTTATTGGGAAGAATACAATTTTCCTCCACTGTCAGAAAATCTATTCCTGTCCCATATATTTTCTGGACAGTAAACAGAGTTTGCATCCTCTGCAGTCCAAAAAAAAAAGTATCCTAGTAAGCAGAGGAATTATTGGCTATTTAAATAGCTAGTAGCATTAAATTTATCCTTGATTTATTGTTGGAAAAAAATGTAATTTGATTATACTTCACTTGTTAGCTTTAACTAATACAAAATAACCAGAGTCACAGTCTATGAAAATTAGTATTAATGTTGGGCATATTAATATTGGGCATATTATCATTAGGTACTCTCTGTTCAGTGTAATTATATTTAGTAAACAAAAATACTAATTTCTAACAACACAGAACTGAACCACTTTATGTCCTTATTCTACATTAACTCTATTATTTTTTTGGTCCCTAAATAACTCATGGTTTTATCTGCTCTGCAGCATCATCTGGCATTAGGACAAAAAAAGGAAATGCTACACACTTTTAGTCAATAATTAGATAAATAGAAAACATAAACCAATTCTAACAATCCCAACCGAAACAGTTCATTTTGCTGATGTTGAGTTCAAGACCTCGGAAGCGTCAAAGTTCACAGAAAAGAGGCCTGGGGAAATGAAGGCACTTAGGCCAGTAAAACTGATTACTATGAAGGTATTCCTATGCTTGAATATAATGTTTTGAATGCTTCAGAAAAATGAGTTTAATTAAAGGCATCAGTGATTGTAAATCATTTTTACAATGCTAATTTTAAAAAGTGTTCAGTGTACTTACCCTGATATATCTGAATAAATTGCTGTATCTACAAAATAGGTTGGCAAGAGGTGAAAAACCAAGAGCAAAAGGGCTTTGCATCCCTGTCCTTGCACAAGCCACAAATCTAGGACTGCAGGGACTGCTGCCCAGTATGTCCCCAGAAATGGCACTGCTCCAAGGATCGCTGCTAATGCTAGAGCACACAGAAGCAGAAGTGGAAAAAAAATCATAAAAACATATTTCACAAATGTATTTACAGTTACATTCTGACACTTTTGCCACACCAGTAAGTCCCACTTCCATCAACTGTTATAAATAAAGCATTGAAGAAGTGCCACATGAGGCTCTTGGTGTTTTATAGCTGTGATTTAGGGAAAAAAGAAAATTACACCATTCCCCACACAGAAGAGCTTCAGCAACTGGCAGTCATAAGAAGTTAAGAGGCACCAGTTTAGAAAAACTTGAAGTTATACCAGTCATGTACATTTCTTACTGTGTAAGAAAGCAAAGGAACCCAAGTCTCACTCTAACTTACTGCATCTCCTGCAGTCATCCATAATAGGAGAAAGCAGAAATATGACTTACATGTTTTCTGTATGCAAATGTGTGCACACCCTTTTGCTTATAACAAAGACCTGCTGTAATCTAAAGCAATACAGATCTGCTGCCACAATAATTTACTGCATCAGGAATAAAAATAATACAAAGTACAATTAAGTGGGGTATTTTTCTTTTTTTTTTGTCTCATTAACCACAAAGCAAAAACTTTTAAGATTTCACATGTAGTTAATAAAATAAGACTGATTACTTTCTAAGTAGGTGTAGTGACAATCAATGCCTTTAAGGTAGTTGCATTTTACAATACAGCAATTTCTCATTATTTTGGGGTTTGTTGCTTCACAGCTTCCCCTTATGCTTTCTTGTACACAAGCATTTTACAATTACTATTATTATCATGCTTTTTAGAGAAAGAAGGGCAAAGAGGAATAGGGGAGAAGGTTTTTCCTGAGAAACTATGTAGCCATTTCCAAAACTAAGATTAAATAATAAAAGAAAACTAGAAGCTGGTGATACAGTTAGACAACAATACTGAGAATAAGATGCATTTCTCTATCATGCACTTCCATGACACCACACTTTCCTGCACTTAGGCATCTTGAAAAATCAGCACCTGTCAACTCTGAAAGAAACAGAAGCCAAGACACAAAGAATAAAGACAAAACCTGAAAACACTTGGAGTGAATACAAGAGAGAAGGAATCGGATCCAGCAAACCAGAAAGAAAGAAGAGGTAAAATAGCTGGCAAGGAACATGTTGTAAAAACAGAAAAAAGCAAGGCTCAGAGGTAAGACAGCAATCCGGGCCTTCTCTTCACCCTTCCCACAGCTATATTCTCCAAGACCAGACCTAAGCTTGTCAGCAACACTTAATATTTCTGATTTTGTACAATAAATAATTACATAACATTATTTATAAATATAATTGCTCAAATTCTTACCAGATGGTATGAAGACTATGTTAATCCCAAATATAGTGTGAGTCAGCCAAGTGTAGAGTCCATAGAACCCAGCCATTTTGAGGGAAGCATCAAACACACCTCTAAAACAATCAAAGAAACTCTGTTAATTTTTATTAGCAAAAGGAGTCCAAGAACTATGAAGATACAAACACAGTTTGCTTTGAATAACTGAAAAGCCATCAGTTCCACCAATAACACATCTCAAAATGTAACACTGAACCTTTTATACATCTGTTCCCTCTGAGAAGAATAAATATTCATCACATATGAATTTAAAAGCATTTAGACACAAAAAAATGTGTTCCAGAGATAAATTCCTTGAAAGAAACTGCTCAAGTATCAGACCACATTCTGTACAAAAATGACCTTTTTTCTATGAGAAGCAGAACCATTTTACACACAAATGACTTTTTCTTACCTCTTTTCCACTTCTAGGTGTTCATTCATTTTCTTTATCTGCTTACATTTCTATACCTGCTCTCTTTCATCAGATCCTCCCCAGGTTTTAGGTTGGTCACTAGGCTACATTACTAAAAACCAAACAGTAAATCTAGTAACCTAGTTCAATCCTGCTGGATCTACATCCAAAGTTCTCCACTCTTAAGCGTGACCACGGCTTCATGAGACAGCAAACAGGCAGCTAAAGTGCTGTGACATTTTACAGCACTAGGGCAGGTACACACGTGGAATATCCCAGAACTGAACTGGAAACCCATGCCTTAGGTCTACAGTCACAAAAACCATAATCTCAAACTGCTAAACCTCATTATTGTATTTTGCCAGTTTTTCACCCATATTTGAGAAGTTTCCTGAAATCACTATTTCAGCCTGGATCCAAGGTGACCAAGCCCCTCAACTCAGAACAGTTACATCATTGTAAAAGTGGTGGCACATACACCCTCTTAGCAAAGAAAAACGTGAAGTTTCCTGATGTTAAGTTCTCATTTATAACTCATGGTGATTGTGTCTTGTCTGTTTGGGAATTCTGGCAGCAGGGCAAAGAGGACAGAAGACAAACAACAGGAATCTTTGAAGGGCATAAAAAACCAGCCCTTTCTGGATCTAAAGTCTGTAATAGCACAGTTTCTTTCCTCCACTGAGTCCATAAAGCCTTGTAGCAAAGAAACCTTCTGTGAAACTAAACTACAAGGTAGAATCTTTTCTGAGGTACCAAAAAGAATTCCAAGACTGCCAGTTTTTGCTTCTTTGGCCACTATCTTCATTATTATTTCTGTAGGCAGTGTGAATATTTTTCCCCTTGTTTCCTACCTAAGGGCTCACTTTTAGATTTCTGTATGACTTCAGAATCAAAATTATCTTATTTAAAATTCATTCACTGGAAGCTACGAGTGCATAATAAACCTCACACATCAACACTACTGTTCGAAATGTGAGAATCTCTTAACAGACTAACCAGAAACAACAGTTGTCAGCCGTTTTCCCCTCCAAAACAGAGAAAGGGAAAATTAAGAAAAAAAGCAAGCTTTAAAGAATGACCTGAAGTAACAAGTCTAATCTTTGACAGGCAAGAATTACATGGTGCAAAAAGAAAGGCAGGGAACATTTACAAATATGTGGTGGCCTCAATTAAAAAAAAAAAAGCCTCAATAATTCTCAGTTTAGATAAACCTTTATTATATTAGAATGGAAGATCAAGACTAAAATATATAAAATCTACACATTTTGAAGAGTGACTTGTATTTGAGTTTTAAGAAAAGAAGTTTCAGACATTAAAAAAAAAATTCTCAAGGAAGCAAGAAAATCCTAAAACCCAAGGCCACAGTAACAATGCTAAATGTGAATCTGCATTAAAAATTCAAGATACTTTCATACTTTAGATACTCAAAAGTCTTAATTTTCTGCATTTTTTGTGACATTTAACTCTTGTCTACTCTTTCTGAGGATATTATAGAGGCATAATATCTTTTAAAGAAGAACCTGTGCAGTAACCTTCAAGCAAATGTTTTTCTTATCCAACAGGAACTGTGGCACAAGTACATCACAGTTGTCAAAAATATTTTGTAACAGTCCTTGAGTATCTCCTTATTTTTTCCAAAAAGATGTTTTCGATACTGTAGTAAAATTAACAAGGTCTTAATTTCTATATGTATGCATCAAAACTACATTTCAGGGCACAAGAGGTGAGACAGGCCCCTAGCTTGAGAAAAATATCCGAAGTATCAACTTCATTTGAAATTAAAATATCCATCTACAAGCAGTCATTTTAGATTTTCCCAGAGAGACTACAAAAGAAGGGAAGACAGAGTTATAATGGTAAGCAAAGAACAAATAGCAACCCAGGGGAAAAAAAAAATTGGAAATGTCTATAAAGCAGGTTGCTTTCTTAGTCTCATCTCAAGGACTTGGCAGTCAGATCCACTGGTAGAACAGATAAACCAGTCTGGGACTAACAGGTAGTCCTGGTCTGATGTCATTCTGCAAATTGACTCGTAATATATTTCAATGGCCAAACAGTGCATACCTCTGATAGACTAAGTAAAGCATCTCTCTGGCTCCAAGCTTCCAACACTCACAACTGATACACGGAGAGGAGAAGCCATCACACAGTGCTGGGAAGTTGGGAAGCACCAGTGGTCAAGCAGGAAGCGAGAGGAAGCTGCACCTTGTCTCATCCTCCTCCTCCTTCCCCTTGGTTTGTGTCTGCCTCAACTGAAGTCGTAACAAATCAAATAAAGGCACAGTGTATACTACTTTGTGGCAAGTACAGACCAGGAGAACCTTAATCTCTCTGAAAATTCATGTTTGTTACTTTCTGGTAACTGTCACAAAATCTAAAAATTGTATCTTAAAGCCTGTAAATTCCTATCTATTTTGCTTCATGGTTAAGGCAGAAAAAAAAAGTTCTAAAAATACTAACCAGAATCTTATCAGCAGTTTGCTTCAGCTACTCAGCACCTGAGATACCAGACCTTAAAGATGATGTGGGTGTGCTAGTGCCAGTGCTGCATGAATTTATTACCATCTGCAAAATGCAGACCTTCCTGGTGTAATTATGACAGTAAGTGATTTCCATCTCTTAATACATTACTGGCACACATACAGCTTCCTTTTATATACAAGAGTAACTGATTCAGAAATCAGAAAATCCAATTGCTGCTCACGTCTCACTTTGGCATTGTATCTGGATGAACCACTTCACCTGCAGGAGCTGTCATCTGCAAATCTGTAATTTATGAGCACTTCATGCCAATTTGGCATAAGGCGTACTCAGACATACATATTCCATTTTATTCAGCTTTGAAAAGCATGTGAAATTAAAAAAAAAAAATAATCAGAGGACACGGGTCATGCTCCACATTATTCAGATTAAAAATGAAACTTCCGTGAAACGCTTCTGCACAGCTGGCCTACTTTTTTTGTGTGTGTGTGAAAGTTCTTTCTATGAAGTTCTGTCCCTAACCTAGGGAATTTGTTTGTAGATCCCACAAGGGAAAGGGCCACCTTTTCATTTATGGGTGTTGTGGATTTTTTTCTCTTTTACTGATTGAGCTTTCCTTTTATTACTACTGTAGTTTCTATCAAATGTATGTCCACCTAAATTCAGGTTCACTTCATAGAGCCTGCAGGTAAAGTCTGTTCACTGTTATTGACACAATGAGATTTCAAAAATTTCAACCTAATGCTGCAACAACTGCAGCTGAAAAGAGCCCTTCAGCTCAGATCATGGATTTTTTGACCTTGGAGTTAATTTGATTTTCTAGATCTCTCTGTTCCCAGAGCACTGGAGGAAAGAAGAGCATATGGGCTGAAATAATGAGAATTTGAGCTACCAGAAAGATTAGAGTAAGCATATAATAAGTTCAGAAGAGGGATTTTCTGGTTATTATACTAAATTTATATGACAGGCATATGAACCCTGGCTTGTGAATGGGGCATAAGAGTAAAAACTAGACAAAAGACAAAAGGTATTCATCTTTGGAAAAGTTTGCAAGATACAGTGTTTCTCTAAAATCCTTACAAATCACTTTACAATCCATACAACAGTTTACAATCCAATTAAAATGCAAGCTTGGAAACGGGAACACCCTCAGACAAAAAATACTGTTAGTATAAGACAATTTAATTATTTTGTCATCTTCCTCACACCACTGATGTTTGGTATTTTCCCATATTCCCTAAGTAGATTCTAACAGGATTGTGCTACATTTTTGTTGTAAACCTTTCTGTATAGAGAACTGACTAATTCAAAATGATGCCTTATGAGACTTCAGCTATTCTGCTTCTTTTGAGAATACAACCATCACATTTTAAAAGAGAGTTCAAAGTATAAGTGAAGCGCATTGAAAACTTCACAGAATGGTTTCACAATTTATCTTCAGATCAGGTTATCTCAGAAGTGGTCCAGGAAGAGGCCCTCTCATTCCCCTGTTCCAAAGATTCACTTCTGTCCCAGATGACCCTTCCTCTGTCTACCTGCTTGCAGAGTCTTCATTACGTGCCATGACACTCTCTACAATGAGTTCAGCTTTTTCATTTTTACAATGAATTCATGACAATGGTTACATGATAGGTTAGTTTTAACAAAATAGCTCAGGTCTCCACTCCCCAGCCAACTCATAAGCAGTGGCTTAAATAATTGCATTCCCACCAGGAAAGAAGCTGGTACACTCATGGCTGGAGAGCAAGAGCCCATCAGTGCTGTCTTACCCCAGCTGAAATTAACACTCACTGTCACCATAACTTCAAAACCAAAGAGCTCTTGGTGGTGTGTGAAGAACTTTCTTCCTTCACACACCACCAAGATCTGTTGCAAAAGACAGTGTTACCAGTGACAGCTGTTATCTTTAAAAAGACCAATGTATTCTTCTTCTACAATGATCCCCCAAATTTCAAGTGATCACCAGGTGAACATTGAAGAATGAAATGACTCAAAGAAGTCCTTTTGAAAAAAACCCTGTTAAGCTGTTCTTTGACATTCTTTAAGGGTTCTGTTCTTTTAGGGATAAAAAATGACCCTCTTATATTTCAGCTTCAAATTTAACATGAAAGTAAGTGAAGTGCACTAAGATAGATTCCAGTTATGAATAAAGCAGAAGTGGCAGGAGTGTATCTTGACAGAGTAAGATTATCTCAGGAGCAATATAAATATGCAAATTACTTTTAGAGATGACTCCATGACAAGATTTCAACGGTTTTGCTGCTGGAATTAATTTCTCCTCATGAATGATACAACTGAACAAAACAGCTCCAACATATGCAGGCTAGTAATGACACTAATCAGATAAAGCAATATAGTCTTCTATCAAAGCATCGTTCCTCCAGATGGTGTAACTGATGCAAATATTGCATACACCTCCCAAGGCAGGACAAGGCTCCAGTGACTTTATCAAAACATCATTAAAGAGTGGCAACCAGTCTGAAGGACACAGTGGCACACAGACTTTCTTCCCTAGACAAGAAATGTCTACATACTGTGAAAAATAACAATGAACCTGTAAGGAATTCTACATCTGAGTATTTCTTTAAAATGCCTTTGTATTTGTATTAATTTTTTAATTACTACTTTGGCCTGTAATTGTATGTTTACAAATTATTCTTCTGAGAAGCACATTTGAAAGGACCAGTAGTTCTGAATCACCTATTTCTAACATTTCCAGATTTTTATGAGTAGATGACATTTACTAAGCACAATACCACACTCATCTTAAAATTCACCTTGGAGCATAACACATAAAAAGGCAACTTGTTCAGACCAAAGATCTGTCTAGCCAGCATCTCATCTCCAGTAGAGATCAGAAGCAGATGCTAAGGGAACAAAAGAAATAGACAAACCTCTTCAACAATCCTCCCTGAGCATTCTTCCAACCTCTACTTCCACCTCAGGGCATATTATGAACCTCATGCAGACTTTCTATTAATTAATCTTCAATTAATATATATTCTTAGTCCTCCTGTTCAATCCTGCAAGGTGCTGCAACTCCAGTGTTCTTTTACAAGATCTTACCCATGCCCTACTGCATGCCTGCTGCATGAACCAACGCATTTTTTGGAAGTGCCTGGTTGCCTTTTGGTGATGCTAAGATTTTATCCAGAAGAGATCATAGGCAGTCCCAGCTCAGTCATCCTTTTTACACTGGTTCTGATTTTACAAACTTCAACTATGTAATATCCTTTTTCCCAGGCTGAAGAGTCCTAACCAGCTCAGTCATTCCTCACAGAGAAACTGACGCATGCCCTCATTTCTCTAACCAGTCCTGTTAACACTCCCAGCTTTTTGAGATGCAGGAAACAGAATGGCACACAGTAACTCAGGATACAGGAAAATCATAGTTTCATACAATGGGAGTACTATCCTGTGTTTCTGTTGTCTAGGTCTGTGGTAACAAATCTTCATGTTTGATATGCCTGGCAGATATTTTTTAAGTATAACCAAGCAGTGAATTAGCCTGTGTACCAGAAAATATAGCTCCCAAGTGATAAGAGTCAGCACAGGAGTAATCAGTTTATGTGGGAAGTTAGGACTGGTTCTCCCCCACATGCATCACTTTCATCTACACTACATTTCATCAGTCATTTTATTTCCCAGACACTGCTGTCTTCTGTCTGAGTTTGTCTACAATCCTGCTGCATCCATGACTTCTTTAGGAAACCTGTTCCAGCGTCTCACCACTCTCACAGTAAAGAATTTCTTCCTTGTATCTAATTTAAACCTACCCTCTTCCTGTATAAAGACAGTACCTCTTATCCTTGAAAGTCCCAGGAATGCAATACTGTAAAAAGCCTTTATTAAATTCTGGTAGAATACAGCAGATAGATGAACTTATTAAGGGTCTTGCTTGCCCACACTTCAAAAAACACGAGGAATGAAGCAGAACTTCCTTCTGTGAAAACTCCACTGATTCTTTGCAACAAAATCATATTCAACAGGTGGCATGTCCTTAAGTTCCTACTAAGCCTTACAGCACCAATATCCCTCCAGCTTACAAGTTTGTACTTCCTGGGTTTCCTGGAACATTTTTTTTTTAAATTTTGCCCTTGAGATTTCTATAGTGAGTTATTATCAGTCACTCCCAAAAATTTGCTATTGCTCATTTAATCTGTTTTTTTTTTTCTACAAGCTCTTCTACAGTCACTGTAATTTCTGAGAGATTCTGCTTTAGCTCATCCATAAGAAGGGTTTTACAATGTGACTCTCTCCACTAACCTTCACAACAACAAGCAAAACAGCATCAATTTACCTCCTCCTTGCAACAGCCTTGTGGTTGCTGAGTACCCCTTGCCACCCCTCAGCCCTATGACTGCTTGTTGCTCCTGCCACATGTGAAAAGTTATACTTTGGTTTAATAGCATTTTGTGGAGCTTTGAGTAAATGAATCCAACTCAGCACCACCCTCATGCTTTAGGCCTATTTCTATCTGCTGAAGTTTATAATCCTTTCATTTATTTAGTGAAAACTTCAGCATTTAAGAGGACAGTTTCTCATTTCCATGGCCTTTAATATTTTGCTGTGCAGATATGCACTCTCTTCCCTTCTGCCTTACTCAGTTGTTAGCAAGCACTGGCATTAATATTTATTGTTCTCCACACCACTTGTTAAGGATGTAAATTCTTTAACATTCCCATTTTTGCTTGAAAAGTTCATGAATGAAAGCAACAGCTGGTTTGAGTCAATACTGCTTGAGATCCATTGCAGTCTTATATTAAGAAACTCCTGGAGTGTTCAGATTATTTCTATTATAAAATTATGAAACACAAGCATAAAGAAGGGAACATTTTCATTGCTTATGTTGGTGGAGACAATAAACAATGGAATGACCTCGTAGCTTGAAAGAGTGAAAAGCTAAAGCTGTGATGTTAAATCTTTGAAATATGAGGAAATCTTGAAGTTTTATATAAGACTTCATGCTGTCTTCTTATACTACAACAGATTTGTATTTTAGATAACAGAAATCTAACCAAGGTTATAGTGACATATACTCCAAAATTAAATCGCTCATAAAGAATTATTAGATACACAAAGTCCTACAACATTATACTAAAAATAATTCTAATACTATACTTTTATTCTTAGAAATACTTCATGGAACATCTTTTCCTTATATATTTAATTAAGACTTTCAGCAACCTTTTTCTTTCCATCCCTTCCAGTTAGCCTGAGAAGCAAAGAGAAAAACTAATTGGCTGATCTAAATTCCAGATGTAACTTAAACATCACCCTCTTTACTGGTACAGTTTATGTCATTACCAATTGACCTTTCATTCAAATAGGTTTTGATATATAAATAACTTTTTAGAAGTTGGTGCTGCAGTAAAGAGAAGTAGTGTGTATATATATAAAAGCCTAAGCACAACACATAATTAAGGGACTAGTACCTAAGATGTGGTGCAGTTACATTATTCTTAAAGATTGCAGGGAAATCTGCTTGTGGGTTTAAATGTGCTCCTGCTCACATCTGCACTAACCCATATCCTCTGCATGTTTACAGATATTTTCAATCTTAAAAAACACTGGAGAGCCAGAGAATTACAAACTGGAAATATGCACTAAGATGAACTGCTATTAGAACATACAGAAGATGCCATCTGGAATATGAAAGAAGCCCATGGCAAAATATTGGCACTGTCCCTCATAAAGCAAGGATTCCTCAGTAGCCTCTCAATGTGTTTGATATCAGCCTGCAGGGCAGAGAGAACAGAACTGCCTGTTTCAGCATCAGGCTATGCACTTAGACAAGCTTCAGAATTAGGGGCTGTAAACTGTAAAATTCAGATTAAATTTACAGACTGTGACGTGCCTCACCAAAATTATATGTGTATAATAATGAACATTTTTATGTAGTTTCAGGTAAATTTTGGAGTAAAGATTAAGTATGAGTAAATTATTTATTTCCTGAAATTTTCTTTGAAGATCTATTTTTCTTTGAAATATTTTTTGAATAACTGACTGAAATCATGTGTACATAAAGCAATAGACAGCCAGCTTTTGTGCTGAAGGACAAATATTTTCTACATAAAAGGAAACAGAGGTAAAGACAAATCCTAGAGTGGTTCTTTTTGCAAATATGAGAATATTTAAGACTAAAAAAGTGGTGTGAGCAAGTCATGTGTTTATTGCTACTAAAATAGGCAGCTTAAAAACACTACTACATACCTCACTAAAATAATCAGGTTATAGTTACAGTCAGTTTGGTTCAGCATATGTACCGAAACAATGTGGCATCTCCATAGATTTACAGACCACATTCTACTCTTTTTCCAATGAGATAACTGTTTCTTCCATGTAATTAAAAACAAAATGTAAGTGTCTGTTATTCCCAATTTTAGGCTAGGCAATTACTTCATTAGAGAATCTTACAACTATTTAGGTTAGAGAAGACCTCCCAAGATCATCAAGTCCAGCCTTTGACCCATCACCACCTTGTAAACTAAACCATAGCACTAAAATGGCATATCTGGTTGTTTCTTAAATACTTCTAGAAATGGTGATTTCATCACCTCCCTGGACAGTGCATCCCTATGCTTACAACCCCTTCTGTGAAGAAATTCTTCCTAATGCCCAGCATGAATCTTCCCTGGTGCCACTTGAGGCCATTTCTTCTCACGCCCTGGAGAAGAGGCTGACCCCCCCCCACCTGGCTACAGCCTTCTTCTGGGAGTTGTAGAGAGTGATGAGGTCTCCCCTGAGCCTCCTTTTCTCCAGGCTAAACAACCTCAGCTTCCTCAGCTGCTCCTCACGGGACTTGTGCTCCAGACCCTCCACCAGCTCCACCGCCCTTCTCTGGACATGCTCCAGCACTTCAATGTTCTTCTTATACTGAGGGGCCCAAAACTGGATACAGCACTCAAGGTGTGGCCTCAGCAGTGCCAAGTACAGGGGACAATCACTGCCCTGGTCCCACTGGCCACGCTGTTGCTGATACAAGCCAGGATGCCACTGGCATCACGATTGAGACAGAATCATTAAGACAACTGTTCAATTCTATTCCCATCTCTTAACATATACCCTAATTAAATCTTGAAAAATTTCACTAAGGTCCTATTAAATGCATTCCTGTGACAAAAGATTTCAGCAAGAATTAACTCCTGCTACTAAAGAACATTCACTGCATGCAAAAATTCTGTCAAGACATAATCAGTTTACAGTTATCTTTGAAAATTTAATCTGAAAGAAATTATTAATGTTGCAGTAAAATAAACAAGATCACACATTTTGCCTTTTCTAAGCGTTAGCTTAACATGCTGGAAGATTATTGTTTTCTGTGGGAATTGTATCATTGTCTCATTTTCTCCATAATTACTGCCAAGATGCCACAGCAAACCAATTAGATGTTTAAACAGCTGAGATGTTTGTTTATTTGCTTGCATGCTAGCTCTTCACAGATCTCTTTAGATGTTAATAAATAAAAGTTGAAATTTCATTAAGAACCTATACCATCCATCAAGACACTCAAAGTTATTTTTTTTTCACATCAAATCTTTTTTTTTGACTTTCCAACCAATTTCAGCTAAGGATAACAATTTCTTCTTTAGAAATATGTAATATTTTAAGTAACTTTTCTATAACCAATGCAACATCTGATCAAATTTGAGGTGTGCATGGCAAATGAAGAAAATGAAGCAAATAATGATAACCCTTCTCAAATTGAAAACAAACATTACTCATCTTCCTGGCATTACAGAACAAACTTCCACTAACAAATCTTTCAAGGCATCACTCAAAACACTGATGTGGGTTCAAGACCATTTCACAAGGTTAATTAGGCCCCACCAAAACTGAAAGCTGCAGTAACTTTAAGCCACAGCCATACCCGTGTGCATGCACTCATGTGAAAGTATCGCACACACTAAATTGCACTGAGGCCGTGAGAACATGCAACTTAGTAATGTGCAATATCTCCACCAGAGCAAGCAGAATGGGAACTTCAGGGAAGAAGGGTATGGTGCATTCAGGAAGAGAACATGCTGCTCAGGGAAAGGAAAATGGTTCAGGCAAAGGTGTGCATGCTACTAATTTGAAACCTGTGATTTGGAGAACTACTGCTTCATCCATTCAGGACAAAAACAAAACAAAAATAAAAATCCAGACAAGAGCAACCCTCCCTATTTCAGGGGTAAAGAATAAAATCTTCCTACTTAAGCAGTAAAGTAAGTGACTCATGAACCAACTTTATTTTACAGAACCCTTCTGAACAAAGCAAACCTCACACTGTTTTGGACAGATAATGATTCTTCTCAACCTTCAAAATGCTACATTATTAATTATAGTTACAATGAAAACACTGACTAGCCACAATTGAGAATTTTCTTCATTAAAATTATCTAGACTGATCCAAGTGGTTCTAATGTTTCTAAAGCAAGTCATCTTCCTAAACCTGACAGAGTGGTGCCAAAAGAATTCCAGCTCCTCAGCCTACTCTGGCATAATCCTTCTGCCACAGTCATCAGGCTCCTTCCTGTTTACCTTTCTTCATTCCTATGGCTGACTTTAGGTGGTTTTCATGAAAGTAAATAATGTATTTACTATATTCACAGGCAACTAACCACCACTGTCAGTCAAGTGAGACTCCCACATGTGATGAAAAATTACCTTCATAATTCATCACATTTTTATCCTCATACCCACTTATGCAATATGGAAAACAGGAAAAAAAAAAAAGAAAAAACAAACCAAAAAACCAAAAGACATAACTGTGGAGGGATGACATGCAAACAACAAATTAGGAATATATCAAGAATAAAAGGGTAATGAAATGTGGCCATGCCAAGAAAGTTAGAATCAGACTGAGAAAGACCTGAGATTGCAAAACAAATAAAAAGAAAAAGATACACCAACTGGGCTTGAAGGACCAAAACTACTAGAGAACAGAAGCTCTTTTACTGCTGAGGCACTAGCAGTATTTGGGATTATTGTAACTTTCCTAAATTTTTATTTCCCACCTCATTTACAGGCGATGGCACATGAAAATCCAGCATGGAATTTTGAATTAGTTGGTTGATTTGAAAGAGATCCAGAACTTCACACATCAGTCAGAAATCCCTGTGGTCACATATGCCATCGGTGATATTCCTCCCAGGTTTTTTACTGTGTTTTAGGGAATCATTACATAACTACTGACCTTTCCTCTTCCCTGTAGATAAATGCTGCCTTCCACAAGATGCAAACAATGAGGAGAAGCAAATGCAATATATGACAACAAAGCACACACAAGTGTTTAGTCTAAAACCATAGGAGCATTTTCATGATGAAACTTACTCAAAATTGGGAAAACTGGTTTATGACCAATTTGCAAATCTGTGT
Organism: Pycnonotus jocosus; assembly: GCA_013400435.1. Taxonomy (NCBI): domain Eukaryota; kingdom Metazoa; phylum Chordata; class Aves; order Passeriformes; family Pycnonotidae; genus Pycnonotus; species Pycnonotus jocosus. The sequence continues at coordinate 407,543 of VWYP01025445.1, read as the reverse complement.
TTGTTCCACAGTCTAAACACTGCCAGTTCCCATCTGGAGGGCTGCTTGGAGGCAGGCAGCACTGCCTGTGAGAACTGGGAACTCAGTCAAAGGCAGGTATCTGGGGTAAAGGCAATGCCCAGCTTCCAGTCACATTCACAACATGAGAAAAAACCAAACTAGCAGCAGATCATCCCTTAGGTTGCCATTTGCCTTCCAGTCCCCAGAGAGACCTAGAAAAGAGTTCTTTTGTTGACTGTCAAGGGTTGCATAGCCCCTTCTTTCCCACTGCCCCTCATGAAAAGGTGCCATCTCTTCAGCACTGAGGCCTGAAGCACTGGGGAGAAGACCTGCCTTCCACCAAGCTGCTGCCTTCCCCATCAGTTGTCCTGCCTTCTACAGACGAGAAAGGACACTCATTACCATGAGTAATGAGCAGAAGATGACTCTCCCACCATCACCCAAGCCCTCACTCCACATCATCACTAGCATCAGCCCCATCACTGCCCTGAGTCACAACAGGGCAGGTAGCATCTCCAGAGTTGGAATTGTCCTGCTGAGCCCACAGCAGCGCTCCTACAGCCATCTCCTTCTCCTGCCTGTGTTCACCCAGCTGGTTACTGTAAGAGCTGTCACAAGCCTTGCTGAAGCCAGAGCAAGTGACAGTCACTGCTGTGCCCTGGTCCCACTAGGACAGTCACCTCCCCAAAGCAAGCCTCATGCTTTTCCCAGCACAACTTGTCCTTGGTGGAGCTGTGCTGGCTGGTGCCTGCAAGTGATCTTCTGTCTTTCACGGCTCTGCCTTCGTACCATTAGGTTTGCCAAACAAGCTCTTGGCTCAGGCACAGCATGATACTCTTGTCAAATCCCTGCTCAATCCCACCACCTGATACATGCTGCTGGCATCACGCTTCTCTGGCATCCTGGATGAATAAATTTCCTATCAAAGGCCAGGAGGGCAATTCACCCCATGGTTTGCAGCAGGCTGTTCTTGGATTACACTCAGCTTCTTCAAAACTCCTATAGTGCCACCACAGCTGCATCTATTTTTTCCCACTACTCAAGTTCAAATTTATAATCTGTAGTATTTTGACAGAAACAGTGAGATTCAACACTTGGCTCAAAGCAGCCTGGAAAGCTGCTCTTACCTCTATACAGCTCATAAATGTATTTGTGTGAACAGAGAACTGTCACCATACTTAAAAACTCATCATCAAAGCAGTTAGAAAAGTATTTCTAAAATTTATAGCTATTTATAGTCCATAAAATAGAAAAACACAGCACAGTTCCAATGAGAGAAACTGAAATGGGAAAAGGTCTTTGTTTAAGAGCTTGCTGGGTAACATCCTTAAATTAAGGGATTCCTGAGCTACAGAAATGAGTTGCCAATTGCCCTTCTCTTCTTTCACCCTTCTCTTTTCCTCTGAAGTAAGTGGCAAAGCACACAAGGGAACAGACTTCCTTGATTTCATTCAAGTTTCCTAGTGCTTTTCACAAACACATTTTAAGTAAAAGAGCACAGAAGTGACTGACAACATGGAGGATGATTATTTTTATGTCATTTGGTTTATGAGCAACAGAGATATTAGGTCTGTCTCTTGCCAGGAGGATCCCTGCCCTCTAGACAGGACTAGTTAGATGCTGTCTTAGCTTTGTGCATGTGATATGTCCTGCTGAAGACTGGTGGGAGCTGGAACACAGCTGGTGACTTCTGAGATTTACTAACTTAATCTTTTTGGTCAACTTGAAAGCATGGATATTTTGAGGGTGAATTTATATTGTGTAATGCTGTCATAGTCTAATGATGAAAGCAACTACAGGTGTTTCATTATTTGACAATTCATAACACAAATGGAACTTCTTCCATCCTACCACCAAGCACTAACATCCATTCTGCATGCCATTTACAAATGAGGTGAAGAAGCCATTTTTAGGTTCCTACTCCCACAGCAACAATTCATCTCCAAAAAGAAATAGTTGCTTCTTTGGGACAAAAGTAGGGGCTTGAAGTAGCAATTGTTTTTCATATGGCAACATATTGGGCACGCGTAAATTCATGAGCAATTTTTACTACACTCACCATATTTACATACTGAAGATCACAGTAAGTTTCGAGTGGAATGCAAGCTAACTGAGAATCATTACGATAAATCCTTAGATACAACTGAGAAGTGAGGAACTTCTGAAAATCTCAGAAGAATCATTCCAAAGAATTCAAATAAGGCACCAAGTATAGGCTACTCCAATCAAATATGAGTGACTGATTCAGGCTACCTTAGTGAATATACAGACCGAGTTCCCTTGTGTATGACAAGCTGCATCCCATTCCACATTCTCCAGACACTGGCTTTTTCTCAGTATATTTGCAGTTACTGATGTATGCTGGCTCTTTCCTACTCATTTTCCTGTGGCTTCTCTAAAATGATTTTCTTTCTTTCTTTCCTCCATTCCAGTTCTGAGAAATACCTTGGGTCACCCGTGTCACATACCTATAAACTTGTAACTGCATTTAATACAATCCTCCTCACATAGTATCCATGCCCAGATAAAGCATATCCTACTTTTTCACACTGCTCCCCTCTACCATAGGCTAAAGAGAACAACTGATTTGTAAGACAAGTATCAGTTTCTAAATCCACTCAGACTATTCAGAAAAGATAGAACTGAGATACTAACCATGTGATCAATGAAAACTCAATAGCAGTCACTCAAGAAAAAGGCTATTAACTTTTTGGCAGAATTCCAAATCTGTTGCTTTCTACCTGAATTGCTCTTTCATTTTAAATGACTACAGCAGTTAGCATTCTTGTTCAAGATCCTACAAAACATAATATAACCTTGCCATTGTTAAAATGGCAAACATTTAGCAATGAGTTTGGAAAGTAGCTTTAATACTTCCCCAGTTTAAAGCCTACTCATGTATTGCATGTGTGCACAAGCTGACACAGAAAGCAATGGTGTAAGAGGCAATGGCTCTACAGAATTCAGCATGAAGTCTGTTCACTTTGCCCAGACCATCGATTTTTTGAAAAAGTACACTATGACTTAAACACCTTATTTAAATCCAGTTTTGTACATTACCAGCATCTTAGTGTTTAAAGTTAACAGGTGAAAGTTGATGATTTCATTCATCTGTGATAAATGAACTTTACTGCACCACCCCAAAAACAGCTTTACTGTGAAATCTTTGTGAACCGTACTCAAAAACATTAAAAATTCTTCTTTAATTACCAAACTAGATGAGAGCCAACACACAAAAATGGTGACTAAGAATGAAACACTGTGGATGCACTCTGTAGGTGCAGCACAGTAGTGTTCCAAGTGTGATAAGGAAAATGCTCCCCGGTGTTCGCTTTGATATAATTTGGTTTACAGAGACCATGAACTAAATTTCTTTCGGGTGAAACAGAACTGGAAAATATACTCCAGAAGCATATCTAATACATTCTAGGTAGAAATGGGTACTTATTCTCCAACACTAGACAAAATAATTCTGAAATGTGCACAGCGCTGATGTCGGGTCCTCCATTTCTACTGTTCTGCTGCATCTGCTCCTCCTGACCTGCACCAGATGTTACTGCCAAGACAACTGCAAACACTGCTTCCTGATGAGTTAGGGATGTCATGGGTGTAGCAGTTTTACAAAACACTACTATTCATGACAGCACAGATCTCTGAAATTTTTTTAGCCAAGTCCAATCAAATTGCTTTATTAACAATCAAAGCAGAAAAAAAATCATCAATGCTAGGTTCTTAAAATCTTTTTTGCAACGCATCTTTGAAACACAAGCTGTTGCAATTGTTAATTATTTGCAGTTGAACATCAAATTTAAAGAAGAATTTCCAACAAAGGATGAGAAATCAGCAATATACCTTATTGCTTCCTCCACAGATTGGCCAACTATATTTGAGGAGGGACCTGGCTGAGACAAAGGTGTCAGGCTTATCACCCATTTTACTGGCTTGTAGTACTCGTCACTGGAGCTCAACAAGTAGAACAGTGTGGTCAGAAAAATCACCTGCAAAACAAATTGAAGTTTTAAGTTACAAGGTAATAAATTCTTCACAGAATTAGAGTATGCAGCTATGCTTCAGATATTGAATTTTACTGGAAAGGAACAAGCTACTCTTCCACAAGCCTGGATTTAGAAAAACAGAGCTGAAAGAATTATTTTCTCCCCTGCTCCAAAAAGGACTTAACATTTACAGCTGGACATTATAAAACTTCTGCCTCTGTTCAGCCTCTTTCCAAAGTCACATCTAGACCAAACAACAAGAGAATGCTGATCAACATTCTAGTTGTGGGGCTCTTTGGTTCTTTTTTAGCATTTTTAATAGATCAAAAATTGCTGAATAGTTACATCTATTCTCAAAACAAGCAAACAAAACTGCCAAATAAATTTGGGCTGTCTCAAGAGTCATTATGCAGCTGGGTATCAGATATGATTTACACAAAAATTCACAACCATAAATTTTATGTTAAGCTGGCAATCCTAAGTGAATATTCTTCCTGTGAGTTTGTTGATGAGTCTCAGACAAAGTGATAGCAATTCCACTGTTTCAGTTAAAAGATAAAAAAAATACAATCAGATTGGATTAGCTTCCTCTGTGTTGTAGTCAACTATGTTTCTCTTATTTTCCTGTTAGCAGGCTCAGCAACTTTTGGGGTAAGAATAAATCACAGAATTGTGCCCATTTTGAAACAGAATACCTCAAACAAGAAAAATCCATTCTGTATGTTCAAAATGTAAACTATGACTTATATTTTCATCATGTACAAGACTCATATATTTTTTCTTTCTTCCCAAGATTAGAAAGAATTCTTTCACTTTGCTTCCAACCTACATGTATTCTAGAATAAACCACATCTTAATCTTTTTTTAGAAGCCAAACAGCCTGATCTCCGTAAGTCTCTTACTTTCAAGTATTTTATCCAGTTTGCAGACACCTCATGGTCTTTTCTTTCGTTCCCTCTGAAGATGCTCAGAAAACAAAATGCAGACAGCATTGCAGTATTTCATTACCGATCTCAAAATGACATCTGCCTGTTCCTAATTTCTTTATACTCAGTAAAATGTTACTACCATTTTCCCCCTACTCTGCCCTCCCAGACTTTAACTTGAAAGGCACATTCAACTATTGACCTATAATGACCCCTGTCCAAAACTTCATATATTGGTTTAGGGTGTATTCAATCTCCCCAGGTGTTTAGCATCTACCTTGGGAGATAAACCAATACACCTAATAAAACAAGTCATTATATTAGCAGATTTTAATAGCATGCTGTTAACATCCATTTTGAGCTTAAGAAAATAGTAACAATAATTAAGCCTTGCTTTAGTGGGAAATGGTCTAGTGCCAGTAGCAGTATCAGGTATATTTTGTTACAGCTTCAAGTAAGAGAATCTTAAATCACATTTTAACACTCTTTGAAATTCTGCACTTTTGGTTATTTTTCTTCCTTGATGGGCTCTGCCATTTCTAAGCTATTATAATATTTCCTGATTTCACTGGAAAACTCTGTATTGAAGCAGGCTCCCAGATGATGTTATGTCGTCCTTACACTGAGCTCAGCCTACAGATCCTTCTGCACGCGCAGTTTTCAACACAGAGAGCAGCATTTTGCTCTAAAAACAGTAAGTATAATATCTGCTTATCCTGACTGTTCTTCCCCAGTGTTTACAGAAGAAACTTGTTTTCTCAAGGAGACACAAGACAGACATATCCACCTGAAGAGTAAAAGCGAAAGCAATGGCTGGGAATGAACAGCAGCGTAATAAAATGGTGTTAAGCTGAACTATCAGCCAGGAAAATGTATAAACCCTACTCAATTTCTGCTAAAAGAAGATGGATGTAACCACAGCATCATATAAAATTAACTTAATTTTGGAATATCTGCCTTTTAGGAAATTAATATACTTGATTTAGAACAATAGGTGTAGCAAAAGGAAGCTGTAGTCACAGAATTTAATAATGCATTATCAAATGACTTGCTGACTTCTCCAATAAGTAGAATAACCTCAATACTACATTCAGCAGCAAAAGATATGTACTATCTTAGAGCAACTGGAGGCTAAAAGCTTTCAGACCTCTTTCACAGGATATCTGAGATCCTAAACTGTTTCCTAAGCAACCATTCAAGATCCTGCCAATGACTATGAGGAAGAATTTACCAAAGACAAAACAGAAAGACCTTTCCATAGTTAAACAATTGATAGATTACTATTTCATGCTTGCAGAATTTGTCCTGTAGCTGAAAACATTAACTACTTTTAGTTGAAGAGAGACAGACTGAATTCAAGGAGAAAACTCTGGGTAAACACTCTCTACCAAAATGATAATGCAGCATTTCCACAGGTATCAAGAAACACACAGCCTAATTGCTTGTGCAATTCACTGATTCAGTAAATATTTTTGTATCTGCTTTTCATACTCTATTATTCTGCTGAAAAGCTTCAGGGTTTTTGTTTGTTGGGAGTTCTTTGCTTGTTTTGGGTTTTCTGGTTGTTTGTTTAGTCCAAAATCTGCACATTCCCTGCAGGACAGTAGATGCCCATCAGCCAAATGGAGCTTTTTCCCTTCCAATCTTTGTAACAGAGTATGAGCAGAGTGAGAGAGTGTGTGCACATGTGAGTATACACACGTGTATAATTACACACCCACACAGAGGCATATATCCATGGGCACATGTGTGTGGACAGGAACTTGTATTCAGAAGTGAAATACAAGTCACACTTCTGTAACCAATGATCAGTTTGCAAAAGTCTGTTGAAGATTTGATCACAGTCTTACTGGACATCATGGATGGATGTGCTACAGATTGACATTCCTACTTAATATTTTGATGGAAGACATATTTTTCAAAATTCATGTTTTGAACAAAGTGCCCACTGTTTCCATGCTTTAAAGAACAAAAGATTAAGCCTAAAATTAAATTCAGTGTTTTAATTTCTATTCAAGATGACTAAAACTGGACTGAAATGTAATCAGTAGAAAAGCTAACCACTTTGAGCATTATCTTGTTGGAAAATTAAGTTAGCTAGTGCCACCCCAAACTAGTAAAAACTTTTCTGTTGCAACTAGGAAACCTGAAAAATGAAAAAATGAAAGTACAGTTCAAGCATCTAATCTTTAAAAGAATTCCAACACAGCAAGATCCCAACTACAGCTGACTGCACAGGACTCTGCTGGCAGACAAACAGTCAGGATCATGCATCACAGCAACAGCATGCAATGAACTTGATATAAGTCATTAGACATCTAAAGATAAATTTTGTATCTGAGCCTGAGTGCCTTAAAATCATTGGCAATTATTTCCCAGGCTTGCAATTTTTGTATGCTAACTTTTTTGACACAGTTTTAAATGTGCTATCTTGAGTGAAGTTGTGGACTAAGGAAGAAATAAAATACTCTCATGCAATGTTTTTTAATGGAAGGACGGCTAGAGAACAAAATTGGTGATTCCTCTGCAGAATTTTTTTCCGCCTCCTGAAAGCAATGGCTTGTATTGGGATATGTTTATGCAAACATGCCGTAAGATTTCAGTAGTTGTGTAGGATATTACAAGCTATAACTTAGTACCTTCAAGGCCTGAAATAAGAATTTTCCACTAACAGAATGACAGGAAGACTTATTACTTCCTAATCTTGCCCTCCATCTAGAATGCCTCCAAAACAGATAGCAAATTTGCAAAATTTTAGAGAATTCTGGTATCTAAGTTCAGAAGATGTTTTCAGTGCTTTAGGTTGGGAGTTTTCATTGATACAATATGTGCAATTAGGTTACTCCAGTAAAATACACGATGTAAATCAATGACATACTACTTACCACTGAAAGCACAAAATTGAGAAGAGCTGTTCCACTGTGGAAGAGGATTGTCACTAATGCTGTAACTGTAGTAAACAAGAGACTCACATTGCGACTCATCACTATCCACAAAGACTCCAGGATCTGAAAAAGGAGGAAGAAAAGACAGAGTCAGACATTGGATGCTATTAGCAAAGACAGAATTACTTGCTGAGTGAGTCATCTCCAGCAACATACACAAAGATGACTTTAAAAAAAAACCAAACTCATCTTCCCTCACTGATACACTACAGAAGATTGTATCAATTGGAAATGTCCACTTTATCAAAGTAAGTCTCTATGTAGCTACTTATAAGGTTTTGGAATTTTTCTCTCAGTATTCAAAATTATTTCATTACGCAAAATTGCAAAAAAACTAGATGTGGTGACACTTATTTGTTGTGATTAACACTGCTGTCAAGCAGATCTTGTCCCAGGAGAAAATATTCACCTTTTCAAAAGCAGATACATAAGACACATAGAACAAAGAGTAACATCACAAGATAGGGAAAAAAAAAAATCTGACGTTCCCAATCAAATGATAAAATTACTACTTCAATAAACTTGTTGTTAAAAGCCTTCATGGTAATGAAATGCACATTTTAAATAATATTTGCAGAGAAATGCAAAAGTTGTGATTTTGAGTAAGGCTGCATCAGTTAGTCAAATAATTATTAAAAATAAATTAAACAATATTAGATAATCTATTGTAATTTGTATTGGCTTGGGGAACTGAATGCTTATGGTTACATACAAGATGCATCAAAAGAAGGCATATATAGGCATCCCAGATGCAAAGCACACTACTTTCAAACAAATATTTCATCCAGAAGGAATAGCATAAGAATGCATAAGCGAAAGTGACTAACGTATAAAAGAAGCAAAAGCACAAACAAATCTTTCAGATTAAGTAATGTAACTGGAAAAAACTGTAAAAGCTCTGACACAAAAGCTCTTCAGGTTCAAAGCTGTAAGTGAAGACTTCAAAACTAGTAACTGTTAGTCTTGATTTAATAAATAGCAATTAGACCAAATTATAACAAAACCAACCAACCAAAATCCCCCCAAAATCAAAAAAATCCTTCCTCAGAAGTCAGCATTTGTAGAGCAGACAAAAGAGTGCAAGCCATGTGATCACCTCCCCCTTAGAACTGAGTGAATCACACTAAATGTAATTTATTAAGCATGAACTTGAGAGGGAATAAGTGCCGGGTGAAATGGCAGGGAATTACAACACAGAAAGACCTACTTAGTTCATGCTTCCTACTACTTAACGGGAATTATGAATGTTAAAGCTCATCTTTTGTACAGATTTTATTAGTATCTCTTGAGAATTCAAGTGAGGTTAGAAGTGGACACCGCTGAAAAATGTTCTCCCACTGGTCCCTTTGCTTCTTCTATGGACTCCTGGGGGTGCAGCAGTGCTACAAATTCATGCAGCCCACAGGTACCACTCTCATGTGCACATTATCTTATGAGGACTGTAGACACAGAGGACAGCGAATTCTGAGGGAATGGTCTGCAGCTAAAGCAGAGGCCTTCCAGTTGGTATTCAGGAAGGATAGTGCTACCATTGCCAATACCAGGCCTTAAGTTGCATGCAAGGCTCCCCTACCAGATATTTAAGCTTGTTACTTGAACTTGGTGTGTGAACAAGGAGCTTCTGTGCCACAGGTCTTCTGTTATAACATACAGTTTAATCACAGAACAGCATCAAAGGCCTTGAAAATAGGGCTACAGGTTGAAAACAAAAGCCCCTGAAACATGAGCAGTGCTTTGAGTAAGAAGGCATTGAAGACGCACAACTTTTATGAGTTAGGAAGACTGCTTTTCCTTCAAGAAAATTAGGCAGAATCTAAGAAAGGGGGGAAAAACCACAACAGGCTAACAAGAGGACAAGGCACTTGTCATGACCTGGAAAAGTCACACTTTTCCCAAGTATCACAGCACAGTCTAGGGCAGAGGTCAAGGAGCATGAGCTGTCTGGAATAAAAAGACCTTATGAAAGGACAAGCTCCTTAATTTGAGAGAAGACGCTGTCCATTAAGTTTCAGCTTTGCCCACCTAAGAGCTCTTGAGCCAGCTCATTTAGACTCCTGTGACTCAGACCATTAAGGACAGCCTCTATTGGTGCCAACTACACAGCACCATCATGATCGCTTTGCAGCCTCACAGCTCATGTAGGACACGATATTTAAGGAGTGCCCACTTTCAGTACATAATAATAACGATTAGGAAACTAAAGCAAACCATTGGCATGAAGCATGTTGTTAATGAAAATTGGTCTAGTAAAGTTTTGCTCTAAAGAATAAAACAAGCCTGATTTAACAGCCTTCTAACTAGCAATCACAGCAATTGTTATAACCCTCACTTGCAACACATAAGCTGACCTGATACCAGTGAGAGGTCACAAGGCGAAGAGGTTGTTCCATCTGCCAGAGGAGAGCACAGAATTGGTAGGACTGTGAAAGTTTTCTTCAACATAGGATGTTTCTCCAGTATAGGCAGGATTTATTGAACACTTTCCCTAGAAGCTTTAGCCTGAGGGCTGATAACCAGGAGTATACAACTGCAGGTAGTTTGAATGTCAGTATCAGGTTGCTCAATGAACATCAGGAATGATCCTCCTATGTGAACATCCTTGTTTGGTGGAGTCATTGATTAGAACTGCTGAACTAGTTATCACCAGCATCTGCTTTAGAGCAAGTGCAGATAGTGCCTTGCTACAGCTTTGGTATGTCTTATGAAAGCAGCTGCATGTTCTAGGACTCATCTCCAACTACTGAGTAATTCCTTGTTACGCATATGTATCATTAAAATTTCAAGATACAAGCTTTTCATAGCTAAGGTGAGAAGACAGACATAGCAGACATTAATCATTACTGAATACAGTATCAGAATGTGCTCAAATACTTCCCTACCACTCACAAAATCAAATTACATGCAGCTGCACCTAAGAGTTTATAATGCTGTTTGATTCCCAGAGCCTACTGCAGCTGAGTTGATGAGCTCACCTACTACACATAAAGAATTGTTAACACTTTGCCAGCTGAGCTCTCCAAAACACAACAAAATGTGAATATTTATGAAATAATGTTACATTACTTTTAGTTACTTTTTTACTAATAAATAACAGAAAACCACACCTCCTTCCCCAAACCACTGCTCTGTAAGTAGCCCTAAGGGATCAGTGTTTCAAAAAGCTACAAAGCTGTACAGAATTCAGGACTCTCTTATACATCACAATGTGCTGTGCCACCATCAGCATCAGTTACCGTGCCTTTCCAATCTGTAACAGACAAGAAAGCAAAATGCACACAGTGTCCTCAGGCATCTAAAGTGTCCTCTTGGCCACTTTTAAACTGGTCAACACCTGAAAATGAGGGTTAAAAGACACTTGACCAAAACAGTAATTTGCTGAGAACTTCAAGTCAGCAAACTTGTGGAAGCCAGATAAAACTATGTACCTAATTCAATTCTGTATAAAGGGAATAAAACTGGAGACAAAGACATAAGAAAACCCCAAACCCAACATGCTAGTTGACATATTACTGAAAAATGGACTGAATTAGCTACAAATTTATGAGATTACTTGAAGAAATTACTGGAGCCAGAGAAAATATTAGGATATGTAGTAACTCAGTGAAACATTTGAGAAACTGACTTGATTTAAAACGTACAGATCAGTCATGCTAAAAGCTTGGAAATAGAAACCTAACTAGCAAAGCTGAAGCTTGCTGTATATCTCTGTGGAAGGTCTTTTGTCTTCCTGTCTGGGAGATCTCTGAATGATACCACCTGCTGGTGGAATGATGAGTATTCTTGTGCAAGGAGCCAAAAGATCAAATTAAGAAGACATTAGCAATGTCTCATGTAACATCAAGGGACCTCTGAGTCATCATTCACAGATTTAGCCAGCAGCAATTCACTTTCTCAATGCTACAAGCATACACAAAATTGAGAAAAAGGGTTATGAATGAAAAAGCAGATAAGTGAGGAAAGAATGAGCCTTTTTTATTTTTCAGAAATTAAATCCTAATAGTCCAGCTACATGTTGCCTATTTCATCCATCTGGTAAACTGCCTTAGAGTGGAGTATGGGGTGCAAAATACAAGGCACAAAGTGAGGTTCCACTCTTGCTCTCTTTGCAAGAATGAGAGGAAATAAATCCCACTTCAGAAATATCACTGATTATATTATGCTGGTTTTTAACACTACTGCTTCTAATACTGAAAAAAGGCAGCAGTGCTGCTAACACCAAAGCTTTTAGAAAAGAAAGCAAACGGATTACTTGGAAAAGCTTATCTTCATATTAAATCTTCAGGCAATTTACACGTTTATATAGTAAATTACTTCAAAATCATTAAGGACTGTCTACATCAATCTACAGCTATGTATCACTGCTACAATGAACAGTACATTTTGAGGGGGGTACAGAAGTCTTCCAAGCTTTACCTGATACTCAAAGTTGCAAAGTTGAATCTATGCATATTTTTACAAATTAAATAAATACCAGCAATTCCCCAGCACACCTAAATCACTGATTTAATTATATGCTTTCAACTCTAAAATGAAAATTTCTTCCATTAGTGGAAGAGCCTGAAGTGAAACACTAGCATCTGTCTTCTCTTAACATTTTCCTTACAGCAAACACTCCTTCTCATATTAAGGAGGAAGAACACTTCCTATGATTTCCATCAATGGAGAAGAGCTTATCTGCTTGTAGCTGTAATATGACATTGTCAAATAGCTGTATTTTCAGAGAAAACTGTCATCTGTTCTATCCTGAAATGCTTCAGAAAGCCAAGGGGCTAGCAAAACAGTTATTTTTTGGCAAACTCAACCTATGCATAAATATTTGTTACATGCAAGTAGGGTAACCATACATATTTATTCTTTTCCAAAAGCAGAGGAAATCTCATTAGAGCTGTGTATCTGCTTCTTTACAGAGTTCTCTACAGCTATCTCATTGTCTTTAAATTATCTGTTCGTTAAAGAAACTGTCAACACAGCTTTGGTATTGTACTGTGTCTTGCTATATTCTTAAGAACTGCAAGCTAGCATTGACTTCAAGTGTTCAACTTCACCCTCCCCATAAACAACACACTCAACCAAAAAATAAAAAAATAGAACAGTTTGGGTTGGAAGGCACTTTAAAGATCATCTGGTCCCAAATTCCCCTTGCCACAGGCAGGGTCATCTTTCCTTAGACTGGGATGCTCAAAGCCTCATCTAATCTGGTCTAAATCCCACCTCAAATTTCCACAAAATATGAAGAAAGAAAACAAACAAAAAACTAAAAACTAAAGAATCTAAGCAAAAGAAAAATTAAATCTCCAGAACACATATTCCCAAAAGCACTCATTTAATTTAAAATATTAACCCTTCTCAATTTAGTGTGCCATTCTAATAACCCACTGTTCCACTTCAAAATACTAGGAGAAAGGTTTTCATGCTCTGGTAAGAACAAAAATCCTGAGTACAGTAAGGCTGCTTTGTATCTTAGGATAGGTAGGACAACTGCTTAAACATATCCGATTTAAGCACAAGCTATTCTTATTTTCATGATTTCCAAGTTTTAATGACCTAAACAAGAACAGACACTGTATTTTCATCCATTTTAATTTAAAATATTAGTGTGAGTAATATTTATGCAATGCACTGTAGATGAGTAAGCCAGGAAAGAAAATGCTGCCCAGTAAGGATGTGAAATCAGGATTTAGAGCTTTATACTAAGCTGACTTGTTTACAGTCTGCTATTAAGGACATGAGTATATGGAGAAAAAGGACAGGTGTTTCCCCACAGCTGATGAGTAATGAGTTCCTGGAAATAAACAGGAAAGCAAGTCAATTGCTGGCACTTTTTTCTTGAATTTCTAAACCAGGTTTTAGAAGTAAAGCAAGCATGATAGCTAGATGAAAATTTTAATATTAATGTTTTTCATTCTTAAATATTTATTGTCTACATTTTTCTTCGCCTCTCTCTAGCCTGCTTAGATTACTGAAGCACAATTTACATCATGGTTTCTGAGCACTGTGCAGCAATGCTGCAAATGACACACTCTTATCAGGTAGTTTCTGCTCCTTCTGTGCCTCTTGCCTAGAAGGAAACTCCACATTGATTTTAAATCATGATGTGCTGTGCATTTTTAAACCCTCTGCCTCAAGCATGCATGGCCAGCTTTGAGAAAGTGTTAAGCAAATTTCATAATTAACCTAAAAAAGGGTTTACTACAATGAAGTTTCTCTCAACTCTTTGTCTCACATCTTCAATGGTAGAAGCTGTAACAATTTAAGCAGCAATTGGGGGAGGACAGAAAAAGCACACATGCCTATCAGTCTAAACCAAGGAACTGCTTGGAGGCTAATATTAGCTTTCACTGCATCCACAGATCTGCTATAGTATAGGTATAAGTAATAGTCTTCCAAAATTGAAGATACTTCTAGTAATGACAACAGCTCAAGTCAAAGATGAACTATGTTGGGGATTGACTCTGTGTATTAAGCATTCTGGATTTAACATGGTTTTTTAGTGAAACACTTCAATTTGGATTGCTTTCAATGTTTCTTCTTTTTCTCCTCCTAAGATGAAATGTTTTTATTCAGGAATTCACACGGTGTAAAACATTCATTTCATTCTCCACAGAACTTTCATAAAGGAAGAGAAAAATAAGCTGCTTTCAACCCAAATAATAATAATAATATGAGGCAAAAAAAGATAATCCCCACCCCCTCCACTTTTATTGCTTGGTTTTGTTTTCACAACCTATTAGTCAATAGCTTCTTCAGTTACAACCTACACCAACTGGTTTCTTCTTTAAAGATAAAAGACTGCATAAAACAATGCACTGAAAATCAGCTCAAAGGTGACACAGGTCAACAATCTGTCTCAGGAAGACATCTGGGAAGCTGGTATCCACGAAGATGCTGAAAAGCACAAGAGCTTGTTTATCATAAACATTTCTGTTTGTTTTACAGTTATATCTTAAAGAGGCTTGCAATAATTGCTTAGATAATGGTAAATAACACTAACAGCATTTCCGTAATTTTCTATTTACTTGAATCCATAACCTCAGTGGTACTCCAAGGAGAAAATGCTATCAGTTAAAAATTAGACCAATTTCATAGTAAAGAATACGTACTGAGAGAAATGTTTCGATGTTGTCGTGAACAAACGATGCAACATCTTGCCAGTCCAGAATATCTCCAAGCCAGCTGTTTTGACGGTTTATGTGCCACTTGTGTCCTTTGTGTCTTCCAGAATGTGTTACATTCTTAAAAAGAAAGAGAAAAGACATTCAAATAAAATGTAGAGATATGAGAAAGTCAAAAGCTAATCCTTTAGACTAATGTTTTTCTTCATGAGGTATCCAAACATGCATCTAAATACTTAGAGCTGCTTTAACTGGCATCCCAAAAAAATACCTGGAAGTACTCTGTACACTGGAAAAATTAAAATCTGACAGAAAACTGTAGTTAATTATCCCATTTAATTACATATGTGTATGCTGTATTGATTCACCTCTGTTAAAAATTTACTGCTTGACTGATACAATGGTATCTATTTTGGTCTTAATGAAAGCACACAAGAAGGAGGTAATGATTCCAGTTATTGCCTATGTAATTTCCTGTTTGCAACATACAAGTTTTCCCAGTACAGCCCATAAAGAAAAAATCAAACAGAAGTCCAAGCAAGTAGTTTTCTCACTATTATAGTCTACCTCTCCACAGGTAATATTCAATCACAAAACCTAAAAGCTAAACTGGATGCAGGAGGATTTCTTCTGACTACACACCTTCGTAACTGCAATACAAGAAGACAACTGGACATGGTCATAAAACAACAGCTAATTCCTCAAGTGGCTCCTCCCTAATTATGAAGTTGCCTATTGCCCAGTGAATCATACCTGATTACCATCTTGAATGAGGCTATTTGACTCAGTCTGGGACTGTAACAAGTTTTCCAGAGATGAATGCCAAAATTCTCTGTAAGCAAGCTCAAGCAAATCTGCTGACTACAACATCCTAGTCTTTAATGGGAGACTTCTCAAGTTCTTAACTCTGATTTTTACAATAAGCATTCCACTACTTGTTAAAATTTTCTGCACTTTTAGCCTTAACAGCCTGCATTCAAAATGACAGTATCTTTTTTGCCACACATGCAAATAACATTCCAAATGCAGTCTCTGCACTGATTTATCTAAGAGCATTAAATTTTCTGCTTATTACCAATTCTCCCTAGATGCATTGTTACACTTTGTGATGCACAATTAGAAACCTTCTATAACCAGCCACTTCCAACACAGAGATCTTTCTTCTGAGATAGCAATTTATTTAGAGAAAAAACATATAAGTAGTCAAAAATCTCCCTCCAACATGCCTTCTGTATTTGTAAACTGTATGGAGACCTATCATCTGTTCATCTAGTTCTATACCAAAATTGATTATTTCTCTAATGCAAAGATCTTCTTGGAACTTTAGAGGTACTTGAAGAATAACTGCATAAAGGAAAATGTTAATATAATTGTAATCATTGAAATATACAGAAGTATTTCAGGAATATGACTTGTGGATTTGATATTTCCATTGCACAATGGTTAATGCATTGCTTTTTCCTTTAAAAGACAAACAGCATTGGCAGCATAACAACGGTTTAACTCTTAGGAACTTTTCAGGATTCAGTGTACAGAACCCATTATAAGATGGCTGCAAAAATGCACTGTAAGAAATTTAATGAGAAGACAATTACTTTCTCAAAATTTCAAATTAATATAAGTTACACAAATCATGCAGAAGATCAGTTGCCTTTTCCGAAGACCTCAACAACACAAAAATTCAGCAAAAAGTGCTAAACTATGGAACACTAATTATAAAAAGTGAGAAAACTGTAAAATGGAACACAAAGAAAACAAACTTAATTATTTAAGTGTAGGACACAGCTCTGTCTATACTAAAACTGTGACTCTAGAAAGGAAACTTGAAATTTTTACCTTCTTTTTACTGACCTTTATTGAGCCTTCCAACTTTCTGCTAATCTCTTCCTCAGAAATTCATACTTAGCATAATTATCTCAGAGTATTAAGTGATAGTTTACATGAATACCACTTATATAAGATACCCACCTTCACAAACCAAGAGTGATAAAGCCTGTCCCAGAGCTCCAGCACTTGTTTTTCAATCACAGCAGTGTTATTTACTTTTTCTCCTAAAATCTTATGGAGCTAAAACACATAAAAATCTTTTATTATACATAACAAAGTAGGAATCCACTGATGAACTTGATGAATAACATAAGATTGTCTGTAAAGGCACATTATTAGAAAAATTAGTATCAGTATGAAATACACTCTTCAGAAAAAATGGTTCACAATACAGAGACTTTCTTAAAAAACACTCTGCTGCACTAAGGATTTCTTTCTGCACTGAAAAACAAATGCTGTCTCTAAAATGCTTAATCCAAAACCCTTGATCATATCTTTAGGGTAAATATTTCAAATTATTTGAGATGCGTGCTAGATATCAAATATATAAATAAGAATCTTGGCAAATTCTTCTAAAGCAAGTTAGCTTAACTATACAAATTATGATTAAAAAAATATCCAGTGTACCACACCCAGCCCACACAGAAATTAGGGGAGAGGGAGGGGCAGCGGTCACAATAAAAGTCTACATTGTCTATAACAGGGCAGCTAAAGCCAGTTCAAAGAAAAAATTTACTCCATTTTATTTGATGCATTTTCACTGGGAATCATTAGAATGATGACAGATTCTTCAGTTCTTAAAAAGAAACTATCCTCTGAACAGAAAAGACTACTGAAATCACTCCCACTCTTCCTTCAAAAGTACCAAACCAGAGTGGAAAGAACAGATCTGTCATCAAAATGGTTAAACATGTGAAAAAGAACTACTAAAAAATATATTTCCTTTTTTTAAAATTATTTTTATGAAACATAAGAAATGAAAAAAAAACCCCAAAGAATTGTAGTTTTTTGACATCTGACTCTTACCTTGTGTGTAATCCACTCTCTGCCATACTGGTACACATTGTTAGCTGCAGAATTGAGCGCCTTCTGAATGACCTGGGCTTCTGGGAGCCAGCTGGGGGAAAGGTTTAAAGAAGGGAAACAAAGTTAACTGCTATATATTATACCCACTTCATTACACCCAAAACACACTGCAAATTAGCATTCTGAAACAACAAATCATTATGGTTAAATACAAATAAACTTATTACAACTTGAATGTTTCCTTCTACATATCAAGGAACAGATTTTCCCATAAGCAAAGCAAAATTAAATCTAGGACACGCCACTGCATTTAAAATCCTCCAAGGTTCCTGAAACCTTAATTAAATTGATATCTCAACTTTTTCAAAAGAGATCTGCTCTTCAATCTGTATATGCCTTCACCAAACCACCTGCTTGTGAATTTCTTCAGGGAGTTGCATCACTTTCAAGCAATGTACCCTACTGAGTTGCCAGCACTTCACTATTTGCGAATACAGGGCACGCAGTCTCTGGTTTGACTTTCTTTTAACATCTTGATTCAATGGCACTTGTTGGAGCCTTTCCAAAACAAAATGAAAGCATTCAGGAAATAGAACTGCTGTATTTGTTCACCTGACTGAAGATCAACATAGAAGCTCTTCTGTCTGTATAATGCTTCAGAAATGTTCCGGATTGGAATTCCAAGATATTTCAGTCACTCACCTCTAAACATAAGACCAGCATCAAGCTCTGAAAGCTGGTAAAGTTTCACAGATTTGGCAAGAGGTGTTCTTACTCTTAATGAACTAAAATATAGTGTTATGGATACTTCAGATTTGGATGGAAACATTGGAAGTAAAAAATTAAGCTAGAATTCAAATTACTTAACCAGTACTCCAATAGTTTGATTATGTAAATAAGCTTCTGACAGTCAAATTTCTATCTTCATCAGTCCCACTTTTTTCCGTCTTACGGCAAAATAGAAAGTCCAAACAATACAAGAGATGCCATGAAGGAATAAAACCAAGTGCTTTAAGCGCTTTCTCTTCTCATGATTGTTATTACTTCAGTAGTGTTGAAGCATGTATTACTACAGTGATTATTAACTATATCCTTCTAGTTCTGTTTTTGAAAAATTCTTTAGCTCTTATAATACAGCATCTGCTTTCTTTCAACCTTTTTAAATCACCCTTACTTCTATTTAGAATGTGCCTTTGAAACAGTCAATCATTCTTATTCTGGAGTAATCTTTTTTTGGTGGCATTAAATTGGTATCTCAAATNAGATTTGGATGGAAACATTGGAAGTAAAAAATTAAGCTAGAATTCAAATTACTTAACCAGTACTCCAATAGTTTGATTATGTAAATAAGCTTCTGACAGTCTCACCTATTCCCTCCGTGATGTTCATGCAATGACTCCTTTGCTCACCAGTGTGCCAAATTTTTCCCTAGATACATTTCTCTCAGAACCTTCTCTCTCCCTTACTACTTGTCCTGGTGCCTACTTTAGTCATTACACAACTAAACCTTACAAAATTCCCACTGTGCTCACTATACACAACTACTCTTAGGAGCAACTCTCACCTTGTCCAACTGATTCACACTCAACTCCCC